>VBSM01001163.1:2509213-2537832 GCA_008086735.1 Cheirogaleus medius | reverse complement strand
AACATAGTACTAGAAGTCCTAGCCAGAGCAATCAGGCAAGAGAAAGAAATAAAGCGTATCTAATTAGAAAAGAGAAGGTCAAATTATCCATTTGCCAACAACAATATGTATGATCTCATACCTAGACAACCCTAAAGACCCACCAAAAGACTCCTAGAACTGATAAATAAATTCAGCAAAGTCTCAGGTTACAAAATTAATGCACGTAAATCAATAGAATTTCTACATACTAGTAGCAGTCAAGCTGAGAGTCAAATCAAGAACTCAATACCATTTACAGTAGCTACAAAGAAAATAAAATACCTAGAAATATACTTAACCAAAGAGATGAAAGATCTCTACAAGGAGAACTACAAAACATTGATGAAAGAAATCATAGATGACACAAACAAATGGAAACACATCCTGTGCTTGTGGATTGGTGGAATCAACATTGTTAAAACGCCAATAGTGCCCGAAGTGATTTACAGATTCAATACAGTCCCCATCAAAATGCCAATGTCGTATTCCACAAAACTAGAAAAAACAATTCTACACTTCACTTGGAACCAAAAAAGAGCCCAATTAGCCAAAGCAGTCCTTAAGCACAAAGAACAAATCTGGAGGGATAACATTACCTGACTTCAAATTATACTACCAGGGTATAGTAATCAAAACAGCATTACACTGGCATAAAGGTAGAGACACAGATCAATGGGACACAAAAGGGAACCCAGAAATAAAAGCATACAACTATGACCAACTGATCTTCCACAAAGCAGACAACAACATACCCTGGAGAAAGGAAGCCCTATTCAATAAGTGGTGCTAGGAAAACTGGACAACATGCAGAAGAATGAAACAGGACCCCTATCTCAAACCATATACAAAAAATAATTCAAGATGGATAAAAGACATGTAAGTTACGAAAAGAAAAATTTCTAGAAGAAAATGTAGGTGAAACTCTTCTAGACATCAGCCTAAGCAAGAAATTTATAACGAAGACCCCAAAGGCAAACACAGCAATAACAAAAATAAATAAATAGGATTTAATTAAATTTAAAAGCTTCTGCACAGCCAAAAAAAAAAAAAAATCAATAGAGTTAATGGACAACCTACAGAATGGGAGAAAGTATTCACAAACTCTACATCCAATAAAGGGCTAATATCCAGAATATACAAAAAATGCAAACAAATCAGCAAGAAAAAAACAAACCCCATCAAAAAGTGGGCAAAGATATGAACAGAAGTTTTTTGAAAGAAGATAGACAAACGACCAACAAACATATGAAAAAACGCTCAATACCACTAGTCATCAGGGAAATGCAAATTAAAACCACAATGGGATATCACCTTAACGCCTATCAGAATGGCCATTATGATAAAGTCAAAAAACAATAGATGCTAGTGTGGATGCAGAGAGAAAAGAATGTTTATACATTGTTGCTGGGACTGCAAATTCATAGAACCTCTATGAGAAACAGTATGGAGATTCCTTCCAAAAGAAGTCATTTTATCAAAAGACACCTGCACTCAAATGTTTATCGCGCACAATTCACAATTACAGAGATGTCGAATCAAACTAAATGCCCAACAGTTCGTGAATGGATAAAGAAAATATGGTATATATATATCATGGAGCACTGCTTAGCTATAAAAAGGAATGAGATAATCTCTTCTGCAGCAACTTGGATGGAACTGGAGATCTTTATCCTAAGTGAAGTTTTTCAGGAATGGAAAAAGAAACGCCACATGTTCTCACTAATAATCAGGAGCTAAACGATGGGCACACATGGGCACAAAGAGATGTAAAGGACCTTGGAAACCAAGAAGGGGGGAGAAGAGGGGTGAGTGGTAAAAACTTACCTATTGGGTCCACACTATTCACACTCTATTCTGGTGATGGACACATAACAGCCCCAACTTAAGCATTATACAAGGTATCCATATAACAAAAACATTTGTACTCCCTTAATACTTTGAAACGTAAAAAAATAATAAATTTCACTTGAGGTCACAAGTGGCACCACAGACATCTTCATCTGACAGATCAGGGACTTGCTTTATTCTTATGAACACTGTCATCGAAATTTTTTTCTCCTTTAAAATTCTAACAGTTGGTTTAGAAAAAAAATCTTCTATTTCCAAATCAACTGCTTCCTGACACTGATATAGCAATCAAGAGGAGAAATGCACACTCCATTGTTCCTTCAGGCAGGTGCAATTTCATAAATAAGCCAAGTTCTCAGACAATGAGCAAGGAACCACACTGCAGGGGAGATAGCCCCAAGGCCTAAAGAGGCCCATTGAGAAGCTAGACCTCGGAGTGGCTGGACGGGGCTGCCCAACACAGCATAGAATCCAAAGACCCATGGAAACCCTGCACACACCTGTCTTTACTGCCAGGTTTTAGGAATTATTTATCTTTTTGGAAAGATGTATCTTCTGAGATCAAACACCACAGGCTATAAAGAACCTAATTCTGCTGAAATCTGCTTCCTTAGTAGCAAAGCATGAATACAGGAGAAGCAAGCCACCCTGGCTTTCAAACCTCTGCCTTTTGGAAACACACACCAAGAAGAAAAGAGGACGCTGTGGAGCCTGAAACCCTGCCAGGCCTTGTCCTCAGTGCTCTCAAGGCGTTGTCTTATAACCTCACACACCCTAGAGGTGGGAACCATTTGTGCCCATTTTACAAATAAGGAAATGGAGGCCCAGAGACATGGTTAAGTGACATGTCTAAGATCATACAACCCGCAAGTTGTCTGCACCTGAACCAGAATCCAAGGAGGGACCCCACTACCACAGATCCAGGGCCCACACAGCAGGTAGTCCTCAGAGGGACTTCTCTCTCTAAGCCTGTCTTCATGTCCCCAGCAGGGACACCCACAGCATGACTTGGAATCTTAAAATCCTAAGAATCACTGAATCATATAAGACCTTTGACATCCTCAACACCAATTCAAATCCACCAAAGAGCTTAAGGGACGTGTGCGATGGGTTCCAGGGACCAGAAACCAGAGCCGCAACATCCAAAACGCTACCTTGAGCGGATAAACACACCATGGCAGACAACGAAAGGGTGCTCAGCAGTGAGAAAGACCAGACCACCCACACACACCACGCGAGTGAGCCTGACATAACCATGCAGACACCAGACGAAAGACGGCATGGGCCGTGCGGTTCCATCCGCACCGACGACAGCAGGCGTGCCACTAGCCTCAGTGAGGAAGCAGACTGGGGGTGCTGGCGGGCTGGGGGCGGAAGGCAGGCAGGGAAGCAGCGACTAGGGAAGAGCCCTGGTGATGAAGATCCTCATCCTGAGTGTGGCGATGGTATAGGGTGTACGCTTCACAAGGTACCAAACCGCACATTTCTGAAATGTGGAATACAGCAGTATTCCATTTATGCCTCAGAAAAGCCATTTCAAAATCCCACCTTGCCTTTGTGCTGTGACGTCATACCATGAAGTCCTACTTGGTTTTTAATCTAAGAAACAGAAACAAAGGCACACAGTCTCACGGGGCGCCCACACGGTCCTGGTCAGACAGGATGCGACAGTCCGGAACGCAAGCACAAGCGAGGCTCTGGGCCAAGGCCACTCGGCTCTTACTAACGATGCACCATGGGGGAAATTACTTAACTTCCCTGAGCCTGCCCCACTTCACTTGTAAAACGGAGATAAATAGGTCATTTTGCAGATCAAATGAGGAGACTGAGTGACGTGTTTAGCACAGATCTTGGAACAGAACACAGAACCGCCCATTATCTGCGTACAAAACCCTTCAGAGCCCCAGAAAACTGCCCCCAGCCTCTCCTCCGGCACCAGGGCACGGGGAAGGCACCGTGTCCATTTTGGACCCACAGACACTGGGGGACTCCTCCGGGTGCTGAGCAAGCCCGTCCTCCTTCCTTTCCTGCCAGTGGTCATCCGTCGGCTCCAGCAGCGTGGGGCGCCGTCCTTCTCCAGACCCTGCGCTCAGGACCTGGGGCAGCGCCCCCTCCTCTACAAAACCTCTCCTTCTCTGGCAGCCGTGCCAGCTGCCGCAGCAGAGGGTCCAGAGGGACGGTTCTCTGACCACCTCGGCTTCCTGGCTGCTTGTCTACAGGCACACCGTCCTTCTCAAGGAAGTGACCAGAACTTTACGCAGACCTCAGGGGCCATCGTCACAGATTTGACTGTAGTTCTATTGCGACTGCCTAGAGCGATGACTTGTGCAAGCTTACGTCATCTGCGCATGCACAGAGAACTTAAGAGACAGCTAGTCTTCCCCGCATCTTCTATCCATATAGGGGACACGGCTCAGCCACTGTCTCCCTTCCTGAACCTGTGCAGGCCTCTGGAGACCTAAGGCAGGAGTTGACATTTCTATGTCCTCAATTCGGTCATGTGAGCGTCCCTGGCTCTTCCAGCCAGTTGGAGTTCCATTGCTGTCATTCAGCACTTCCCAAATGCCCCCAGCTTCTTGCATCAACTGCCAATTTTATCAACATTTCCCAACCCTACAATAAAAATTGACGGGTGGGGGTCAGTCCGGACCCTGCCCCCTACTTTCGATGCCATCGCAAGCCGCAGGTTGTTTCACCTGTGCTTCTGACAAACCAGCTATGAAAGGGGGTTCCCACAAATCCTTCCTTGGATTTGATTAATTTGCTAGAGCAGCTCACAGAACTCAGGGAAATATGCTTATTGGTGTCTTACGAAGGATATTACAAGGGACAGAATGAAGAGGTAAGTAGAGTGAGGTATGGGGAAGGGGCGTGGAACTCCATGCCCTCCGTGGACACACCGTCCTCCAGGAATCTCCTATCCCGGGAGATCCTCCAAACCAAACTCTTGGCTATTTGTGGAGGCTTCATGGCGTAGACATGTTTGATTAAATCATCAGCCATTGGTCACCAACTTAATCTTCAGCCCTTCTCCCATCCCCAGAGGTTGGGGTTTGGCTGAAAGTCTCCCCAGTGACAAGCCCCATCCTGAAGCTACCTGGGGGCTGCCAGCCAACAGTCAACCCATTGGCATACAGAAAGACACTTACCACTGGAAAATAATAAAGATTTTAGGAGTTATATGCCAGGAAACCAGACAAAGACTACATATGTATTTTACAATACACAATATCCAAATCAAAGCTGCTTGCGCATGTTATCCAGCAGAACCGAAAGACGAGTGTTAGTTGTTGGAGGCATATTAACTGATCCTAAGACAGATTACACATATATATATGTAAACATTATGCATATTTGTACTTACACACAGATGAGCCCCCCACCCCCGCTGTGTGCACACAGCCATCCAGGACACGGACATCTGTGTATCAGCCATGGCTGCCACGCACAGATCCTCAGGAAGTCCATAGTTGAAATGGAATTAAAACTAATTTTTCTATTTTCCAGTCAAGGAGACTGCAACAAAGTCAACCACATAACAGTAAAATGGTTGTCAATGAGCAAATGCCAGAAGCACTTTCATCCTAGGAAGCTAAGTCATGTTCCTGAGTCCTGAGCTAAAGACGGCCCTGCCACAGCCTGCTCTCCCCGGCGCCGGCCCCTACGTTAGCAGGAACCAGTGTGGAACTACTGTGCGAGACAACTGAGCAAATGCGAACAGACCGGAACTTGGTGTGGAGCCTCAGTTCAGCTCCCGTGCCCAATGTGCAGCCGACGCCAAACACCGTCACACCGGAGCCCGGAGACAGTGAAAGGTTTGTTCGATTTGGCAAAAACGACAGGCCAGAAGGACAAATCTCTCAGATGCGTCTTGTCCCAGATACCAGGCAGCGAGCTTTTGTGCGGGGCAGGGAGTGAGGTCAGGGAAGTCTTGCTCTTGGTCCCAGTAACACCTTGAGCAAATAGACTTCGGCATTGAGTAGCTGGTAGTCGAAACTTTCTCAAGGGCATTCGTTCCCTCTGCGAAACAAACTCCTGGCATTCTCCTCCTGACCCTGGGGTTACCTCTTCCTGCTTGAAAGGGAAGAAACACCATCAGCAGTTAACAATTGTGAGGACAAGGGGTGGCGGGCAGGAAGCAAGCGGTTAATGCGTGTAAACAAACCATCAAGGGCCTACTCCAATTTCACATTACTTTGGTCATTAGAAAATGCTGGGGTACTTAAATCCCAAGGGACCCAGCTACAAACTCTCCCCTCCCAGTAGCCGACCTCTGGGCTGCTGGGGTGGGGGACGGGAGAGGGCAGTTTAGGGAGCCCCTCTCTGCTCTTGGAAGTGGTTGGGGGGTCCAGGGCCATCTCAGTTCCCAGGCAGCTGGGGAGAGAGGGCTCCCACATGCCCACTTCTCTTAGTGGTCTACCTTGCTTGTCCAAAAACGCCCTCCTTCGTCCACATTTTAAGTGTTTATAGGACAATTACAGATTATTATTACTATTACAAACTAACTCTAGAAAATGAAAAACACGGAATACAAGAAACCAAAGTACACACTTCTAGAATTAAATACTCCACAGACACAATGTTTTTTTTTAAATATCTTTAATATCAGGAAGAGAGGTACAATGCAATCAGCAGAAAGGCCACCAGAAAAGGGAAGGGAGGGTGCACTGAGGCATGGGGAGACGTTGATGGGGCAGCCAGAGGGGAAGGGGCCCCGGGAGGACAGGCGGAGGGAGGGAGGCAGGGAGAGGTGGTGAGAAAGCAGGGTGAACGTCACAGCAGAAGTATTCAGAGTCAGCAAAGCCCAGGGGAGGCCCCAGTAGGGGCCAGGAGGAAAAAGCAGCCAGCTTTTTCCAGGTGGGTGCCAGTACACCTGCAAAGCAAGAGAGAAGATTTCGGTTTATTTTTGTCATCTATAAACGACAATGCTAATGGTCTGCAAACCTTGTGGGAGGCGCGCTTCCTGGCAGCGTTACCAGACACTGCCAAGATGCAGTGCTGTCTGCGGCAGTCCGCCCTGCCTGGGAGGTCCCACTGGAGAGCGCAGCAGACCCACCTGTCCGTCCAGGTCCTGACCTCTGACCTCTTTCTGTCCATGTTAGTGATACTATGTGGATGTGGGAAAAGCCCCACTGCCTGAACTGGGGGAAGAAAGAGGGCACGAGGGAACCTTCGGAAGGGCTTGAGTGACACCAAGCAAAATGCCCAGGAGACGTGCTGGCAGGGTGCTGCCTGTGAGGGGCCTTGGAGTTGGGAGCAGAGCACCAGGGGCAGGAGGGACCTGGGACCGAGAGGCAGAGTGCCCGGCACTTTGAGAACCAGCTGCAGATCCAAAGCTCTCGCGCCCCTTGGGGAGCCAGCACTGGCCCGAGGCGAGGGGACAGCAAAACTCGTCCCCGCAGCGGCCCAGAGACAACCACCAGGTTTTCTGCCCCCCAACTCACTGAACCGTCAGGCCTAAGATGCAGGAGCAATCATTCCCATTTGGGAAAAATAAATCATAATAAAAGGAATTAAACTCAGGAAATGTTCTTAACTTTTCCAAGAATCACAGGATGTTGGTGGAGTGGAGATCTGAACAGACCTTCCAGGCTCTAGAGCCACCTCTCCGCAGGTCCCGAGTCTTCTCAGAGGCGTGAGCATGGGGAGGGGACAGCTGGGAGGAGCCCCTGGGCACCTCGCCTCAGTCAGTCCCCACGCTGGCCCTGAAGGTCACACCATGACCAGCCCCCTCTTGGAGGGAGCAGTGAGGAGGCCCCCAAGGGCCACAGCGAATGAGAAGCAGAGCTCCTAGAACCCGTACCCAGAGGCCACCTGGGATTACGTCCAGCCACCTACCGGGAGGGGCAGTGTTCCGAGAGTCGGCGCTGCAGGGCACGCCAGGCAAGGCCCCAGAGCTCTTGGAAACACTGACACACTTGCACTGCCAGGCACACCCTCAGGACCACAAACAAATGCACAAATGCACCAACACATGGAGGCCTGGGGCCAGGCCGTGAAGAAGGCATCTCATGCGATTTTGCCACAGTGTGAGGGACGGGTGTGCCCCTTACCCCAGGTGAGGATGTATTTTACCCCCACCTGTTTCTCTGTCCTCCAGAGGCAAGCGTGGCCTAGTATGTTGGCCATGACCATGAAGCCAGCTCTTGAATTGAACTCCTCTGTGACATGAGAAAATGAGACTAGATGCACAGACTGACGAGATGTGACAAATAGCACCCAGCCAAACACTACCTGATGCAGAACAGGTAAGACCTGGGGCCTTTAGGTATGAGGTTAGAGGTGGGTGGCAATTCTGCACCCAAGTGCCGGCTGGGTCCTTGCAGTCTTGGCTGGGTGCTCTGTTAAGAAGGATGCTGAGGTCAGTGTGCTCAATGCCACACCTGCCACTTTAATGCCACCTCTGCAGGGGAGGTTCCCTTAGGAGGCCAGGACTGCACGGAGCCTTGCAGGCTGAGGTCTGAGAGAGAAATGATAAGAGAGAAGGGGCTGGGCCCAAGTGGATCGAGTGTGCACTGGACTGAATGACCTGGACAAGGACTCACAATGGGGAACCAGAGAAAACAGGCAAGAAACCAACATGGGTGGCATCATAAATGCTGGGCACGACGACATTCCTAAAGAGACTTCAGGAATTAAAACTACTAGAACTGATAGGAGGGTTTGGTAATTTAGAGGAAAACAAGGAAGGATCTTTTCCCTCGAATAGAAATGGAAATTGGCAGGTGGGGAGCACACCCAGGATGTGCCGTACGAGACATCACGTATCACGCCGAGCAAGGCCTGTGTGAACACTTTATGGAGAGACATAAAACAAGATCTGAATAAATGAAAACTCACGCCGTCCCCAGATATAAGGACCAAATGTTATTAAAATGTGAATTCTCCCCAAATGAATAAATATATTTAATTCAATTATAATTGTAGTCCTAATGAGATCTTTTTATACTGAACAATATGTTAGAGTACATAAGAAGTTTCAAAAATTGTGAAGAAATTTTCAAAAACAATAAGAAAGAATAGCAAGGTGTCCTTCCAGATAATAACGTGACCATAATAGTACCAAAATCAGAACTGTAAGTTATTGTCACTTAGAAAACAAATGTATCAGTGGACTGAAATAAAATGTTCAGAAACATGTCAATTGTATGTTGTAATTTAATACAGGATAAGGTGGCACTCAACACAGTGGGGAGATTTTGGCCAAATTGGCTATCTTACTATAGGTGAATTAAAAACTCAGATATAAAAAATAAAGTAAATGAAAATATTAGAAGATCTGTTTGATCTATAGTAAGAGAACTATTCAAGACGGGGAAACCACAAACCACAAAGGAACGGTTGATAGATGTACTCTAATAAACATTTTTTAAATGTTATGGCAAAGTGTTTTCAGCACATATAAAATACACAAAAATCTCCTACAAATTGATAAGAAAATAAAGAAGAACCCAATAGAAAAATGGATAAGTGATATTAGCAGGTAATTCACAAAAAAGGAAATGAAACCAGCCGGCAAATAGATGAGAGAAGATGTTCACCTTTCTGGAGGGAGACAACAGCAACTATTGTTTTGACCATAAAACTGACAAAAATTGACAACACTAATATCACCCAGTGCTGCAAAGTTGTGAAGACAGGGTCGCTTTCCTAAACTACAGGTGACAGTGTGAAGCTCAGAAGTTGTGGTAGTGGCCCCGCCTTAGAGTCTGTCCCTGGGAGTCAGCCCAGCACAAAAGGGTGCAGGGGTGTGGGGAGTTCTCACACCAGCAACACAAAACAAAACTGGGAACCATTGACTTTATTATCATATAGCCATAATGATTTGCTGTTATGAGAAATAAGGATTTAGACCCAAATCTACTGATACATTCAAGCAAAAAGCAAATTGTGGAGTAATCAGTGTGGTGTGATTCCCATTTTTAACATAAAAGAAGGAGGGCTCATGTGCATGTGTGTGTGTGTGTGTCTGTGTGTAAATACAAAAAAAAATATAGACAGCCACCAGCTATTAATATTGGTTATCTTTTTTAAAAAAATTATTGTTAATTATTATGGGTACATAATAATTGTATAACACTGGTTAAATTTATCTTTTTCTCTATTCCTCTATATTATTTGACTTGTTACAATAAGCATCTATTGTTTTAATAAAACAAAAAAGGAACTATTTTAAAAAGGAAACAAAAAATCAGTCCATGTTGTTGCATGCGTTGGTAGCTCATTCCTTTTTATTGCTGAGTAGTGTTTACAGCACGCACATACAAGGATTTGCTTATCTGTTCGCTAGTTGTTGGACAACTGGGCTACTGTTTGAGTCTATTACAAATAATGCTGCTATGAATATAGGCATACTGTGGACATGTTTTTATTGCCCTATAGTGTGGTAAATTAATATTTAACTTTATAATAAACTGTCCACCTATTTTCCTAGGTGGCTGTACCATTTTGCATTCCTACCACACATGACATGCGACTTGCTGACTGAAAGAAGCCAGACACAAAAGACCTTAGATAGAATGATTCCATTTATACAAAACTCCAGGAAAGGCAAAATTATAGCGTTATAAATTTCTGTGGTTGGCTGGGGCAGGTTTGGAGAAGGCTACTAACTGCAAAGGGGCACAAAAGAATTATAGAGGCTGGTAGAAATGTTCTGTATCTTTATTGTGTTGTTAGTAAACAACGGTATGCCATTACCAATACTCATGAAACTGCACATTTAAAGCGGACTGATTTTATTTATGCAAATCAGAGCTTAATGAAGCTAGGGGAAAAATTATAGCCGCAAAAGAATTTTTTTAATGAAATGAGAAACAGCCTATCCTCTGACCCAGCAGCTGCACGCTGAGGTGTGTGTCCAGGGGAGATGAGTGTGAGCGCCCACAGCAGGCACGCGCAGGAACTGCGGCATTCACACTCGCTGCGACGATGCTGGGCAGCGACAGAGAGCAAACCACGGGGACAGACACCGCGACGGAAGGTCACGCAGGAAAAGGTGAGGGAAAGAAACACGTCCGACACAAGGATACATGGCATCCTTGCATTTATGAGAACTTCACAAACAGGCCCATGAGTGGAGTGGAGGGAGTGGGCTGGAGGTGGCTTGAGGAGGCTGGGAGGGCACAGGGGCTTTCTTCAGGCTGGAGCGTTCTGATCTGGGTGACAGTTACTTGGGAATGCGCATGCACATGTAAAACCCGATGAACAATGCCCTTAAGATGTGTGCGCTCTATAAGAGCTATGCTATACGGCAACAAATTAATATTGAATTATGAAAATAGAAATAAAAATAGCAAAACCACCAGGCAGCAGGCTTAGGATGTAATTTCTATGTCATTAGGAGCCATGATAGCTTTGGAAGCTAGAGAAGAATAAGTTGAAAGTGATTTTGGAACAGGAATGTGGTATTTTTCAGAAAGCCCTGGTGAGAGAAGAGTTGGCACATTCTCGGGAGACAAGAGTACCTCAACCCCTGCGGTGAAGCAGCCAGGCCTGGGAAGGCCTAAGGCGGCAAGGTGGAGGAAAGGCAGGAACCCAAGAAGCATTTCAAAGACAAGCATGCACAATTTGGAGACAAGGACTCCAAGCCTGGTGACTGGGCAATGTCGTGCCAAGTGCAGGAAGATTGTAAAAGTAGCAATAGCTGCCATAACCATAGTGTTAACCATAGTGAGTCCATAGCCCTGTTCTATGACTTTGAGAGTATCAGTCTTTTAATATTGTAGCGATCATTACGACTTCCATTTTATGGGTGAGAATCTGAGACCACAAAGAGTAAGTAGCCTGTCTGAGGTCACACAGCAGGTACGGGAGGTCACAAGTGGGTCTGGTTTGCAGCAGGGGCCCTGCGTGTTGGAAGACAGAGAGCTCAGTCTGAGACACCTGGTATTAGAGTCTGAGCAAACACCCGTGCCTAAGAGGAGATCAATGCCAGTTCACACGCTGAGGGACTCTGGGATGATGAAGCATGATACACATGCAAAACATCATTCCTGCTAAAGCCACAAAGATATACCACCTCACACCCATCACAGTGGCTATTAACAAAAACCAGAAAACAAGAGCTGGCAAGGACGAGGAGAAATTGGAACCTTGCACACTGCCTGTGGGAATGGAAAATGGTGCCGCAGCCACTACGGAAGATGTTTTGGTGATTCCTTAAAATGTTAGGCATAGAATTACCATATGATCCAGCAATCTCCCTTCTGGATATATAGCCAAAAGAATTGAATGTGAGACTCAAGCAGATATTTCTACACCCATGTTCATAGCAGCACTATTCACAATAGCCAAGATAGAGAAACAACCCAACCCAGATGTATGGACAAACAGAATGTCATATATACACACAGTGGAATATTATTCAGCCTTAAAAAGGAAGAAAATTCCGACACATGCTACAACATGGATGCCTTGAAGACATTATGCTAAGTGAAATAAGCCAGTCTGAAAAGACAAAGACTGTGTGACTCCACTCATATGACGGCCGACAGCAGTCAAATCCATAGAGACAGGAAGTAGAATGGGGGTTGCTAGGGGCTGAGGGGAGGGAAAAGTAGGGAGTTGTTTGATGGCGACGGTTTCAGTTTTGCAAGATGAAAAAGTTCTAGAGATGGATGGTGAGGGTGGCTGCACAACAGTGTGAATGTAGTTAATGCTGTTGAACTGTCCACCTGAAATGATTAAATGGTAAACTTTATGTGATATATATTTTACCACAATTTTAGAAATAAGTAGCAATTAAGTAAAAGCCAAAAAAGAAGAAAGAAATCAATCCTGTTAAAGCCAGACACCAAGGGCTGTGGACATAGTCACAAAGGCCTTTGCCATAGCCTGATACGAAACTCTAGCATGCCCCCACCTCCAGCCGGAGGACAGAGTTTCTTATTTCATATTTTCCCCTTTCTTCATTCTAAGCATAATTAGACCTTCAGTATTTCCTGTCAAATTCATCACCATTGTGTGATGCATTTTTATGCCTGTAATGATAGAATTCCTGCCTGAGGCTATAAATAATTGAGCTAAGGCACTTTCAAACCTGCATGGTAATGTGCTTCTCATGGCCCCCCGCCCCAGGTGGGCTCCCTCAGCACTCCCTGCCCTCTGATGCTATTAAAAGGCTCTGTGGGCCTCCACTGCATGTCAGGAAGTGCCACCTCATAAGTAAACAAATCACACCTAAAAAGTAATAAATAACACAAATATAGCTATGTACATAGGTTGCCAAGGATCCAGTTCTACTGTACTACACACATAAACGCTGAACATGGATGAGGGAGTCTTATTCAGATGAGAATGAGAATTCAACCAAACACACAAAAATGTTACCTGCTACTAAGTGAGCGTGAGATGATTTGAGATTCCTCAAAAACCAGGAAATCATTACTTGCTTGGGTCCCTGAGGTAGCAGAAACCCAGATACCGTGAGGCAGGCCCCATCCTCGCTCCCCTGCAGGAGGTCTGTGGTTTGACTTGGCTGGCACTAGATGTCAAAAGCTCACGAGCTAATTTGCATTAACATGATAACATATGCACTCGACATAAAATTAAATTAGTATACTGACGTTATTACTTAATATTACAAGTAACAGTGGCTCACGCCTGTAATCCTAGCACTCTGGGAAGCCGAAGCAGGCGGATCGCTCAAGGTCAGGAGTTTGAAACCAACCTGAGCAAGAGAGAGACCCCCATCTCTACTAAAAAAATAGAAAGAAATTAATTGGCCAACTAAAAATATATAGAAAAAATTAGCCGGGCATGGTGCCCCATGCCTGTAGTCCCAGCTGCTCAGGAGGCTGAGGCAGAAGGATTGCTTGAGCCCAGGAGTTGGAGGTTGCTGTCAGCTAGGCTGATGCCACAGCACTCTAACCCGGGCAACAGAGTGAGACTCTGTCTCAAATAAAAAAATATATATATTACAAGTAACAGGAAAATGAAAGGCACAACATTTTTGTATAAAGTGTGATTGCAAACATGTGGAAAATTAAGTGAAAACTCCACCCCCTTTTTCGTACATTTCTTTGTTCTCTGAAATTTCTCTAGTATGTATGTGTTACTTTTATAATGAAAAATAAATTCCTTCTAAGTAGTGCAGAGCAGCAGTCTTCCCTCCCAGGGCACATCTGGCAAAGTCTGAAGCCAGTTTTGATTATCACAGTGTTGGCTGCGCCATGCTACTGGCACCCAGCGGGCAGAGGCCGGGGAGCTGCTAACTAACTACCCTAACATGCACAAGACAGCTGATCCCAAAGGTGGACCCTGCGGAGGTGGGAAAGCCCTAGTGCAGGGCCTTCTCTCTTTCACAAGGGGTCCCCAGCCCGCAGTGCCTGGGCTCCCCAGGCAAACGCCCAATGGGCGGTGTGGTCCTGTGAATGTGACTCTGCGGAGGGAAGAGGAGCCCTTCCCAGGAAGGGAGGGTCCTGTCGCCGCCCTCCGCAGCAACGCGGGAGCGGCGGTGGGGTCGGGAGAAGAATGCCCTGGGGAAAGGTCCGGGCCTCTGACCAAACCCAAGGCCTGACGTCATGACAGGTTTTCAATCACTTCCTATGACGTGAAGGGCCGGGTTTCCTTTTCCCTCAGGCCCGTCTCCAGCCCCATGCACTGGGGAGCGGGCCGTGCGGCGCGCAGGTGAGCGGCGCGCAGGTGAGCGGCGCGCAGGTGAGCGCGGGCTGCAGCTGCAGCTGCCCGGACGCCAGGGATGGAGCTGCGGTGCGGTCCCCCGGGAGCTGGAGATTGCTTTCTCAAAACAGAAGAAAGCAAGGGATTGCCAGGGCCTCCACAAAGGCCCGCGGAGGCCCCCGGACGGCCACAGGATGGCGACAGGACGGGACCCTGCAGGGGAGCCTTCTCCACCAGGTGTCCAGCCCGAGGGGGCTGCAGGGCCGCCCCGCAGCACGGCCGAGAAGTGGCCGTTCCCTGAGAAGGGACACCGGCCACCAGCCCCGTCCCGGGGAGGAGGAGGCGTCAGAATCACCATCCCACAATATATCTCTCTGCAGATATTTTAAGTATTAAAGTGCATTTAACTAAATTACAGGAAATTACAGATTGGCTAATTAAATTTAATTTTCAGTGCTCAAAGGCTTTACTTCAAAAGGAGTTAATAAATTCCTAATCTGTAAGTTTGCCAACAAGTCTTATTTTTCAAGGTTATAAGTAGTAGATGAAAACGTGAAGAGCAGGGACATTATACCAAACAAAGGAAGCTGTGTTTCCCGAAATAAGTGACTTCCATGTTGCTAAGCAGATGCAGATGTACTAATTTTCATAAAAAAAGGCTCTGGGGATAGAAAGGAAGAATTATTTAATATAACTTTTCCCCCGTGGCGTTTGTCTCATGAATCACATCTTCTGAGCTGGCCCTCTTAGCAGTTTGCTTTTTCTGCAGCTTCATTTTTTAGCTATTTCCCTGGACTCCTGAACTTAATGTTCCTGCTAACATTGCTTGGGCACCTACTATGTGCTCCTACAGGCAACCCCACAGGCCTTTTCCAGGGCCTGCCTGTCCCTTTCCTGGGCCATGAGTGAGCTTATTTACCAATGGAACTAACCCCAGGTTCACAAGGTGACTGCGCTCAGTCCCCACTGCATTTAGACACTTTAGACTTTGTTATTTTTCAATAATAAACAATAAATATTGAGAGCTTTTAATGGTGAGAAAATACTTATACTTCCAAAGGAGCAAAAATGAATTCAACCTTTTAAAAACAAACAGAACACTATTATATAAAAAATGCACATGAGAAACACATCCTCTTTAACTAAATCATCAAAGTTGACGTCATCAGTATTGGACCAAAATAATATCACCTACCTCCAGTATGCTGCACTAGGAAGGACACACAATTTCTATTGTTTACTACCAGAAATATATAAGCTGAAACTGATCACGAGAAAGCAACACACAAATTAAAATTGAGAGAGATTCTACAAAATCACTGTCACGTACTCTCAATAAAAGTCAGCGTCAAAAAAGACAAGGAGAGGCTGAGGAACTGCTCCGTATTAAAAGAACCCCGAGAGATGTGACAAGTAACTGTAATGTGTAATCCTGGATTAAATTCTAGCGGGGAAAAAAAACAGCTATGAAAAAGATTATTGAGACAAGTGATGAGATTTAGATTTAGACTATTAAATTAGGTACTTGTGTTCTCTCATTGTCAAAGTTTCTGATTTGATCACTGTACTGTGGATATGTAAGAAAATATAGTTCTCAGGAAATATACGCTTAGCTAGTTAGGGTTAAACAGGTACAGCATCTCCAACTTACTCTCAAATGATTCAGAAAAAAAATTTAGAGCTATGCTGGATACATTTGTCCTATTCTTATATCTTTTCTATGAAAGTTATATAAAAAGTTTAAAATGCATAGAAAAAAATGAAGGAATGAAATGCTATATTTAATCAAATTGAAGATGCAAGTGATTGTAAAATGGATCATATTTTACATTCCGTGATGAAAGAAAAAATACAGCCAATAAAACTATGACACAGTACTTTCCTGTCACTTGGGATTTTTCTTTTATACTTTTAGAGAACTCTTTTAGACTTATTAATGTATAGATTTTTATTATATATCATTCTTCTGCATACATAAAAGCAAACTGGTGAGGGAAAGAAGTTAAAGTATTCCTCCAACTTCTTCACATTATGATTTCAACACTTCTGAATCCCTTTTTGATTCATAGTTGTTTGTGTCTGTGCTTTTCTATGCAGTATCATCCTCCCAGCCATCAAGAATGTAGATGATACAACTTTTCAAAAGGATTCTCCATGATTATTTCCTGTCTTTTCTTCCAAGCCACTGAAACCCATTCCACAAGCTTTAATGCTTGACTGTTCCAGAAGGGATGGGGGAAGGAAGGACTTTAGCCAACAGTGAGGATTCTAGTTCCCTGAAATGGCGGGTGGACTGATCATTGAGGGTCAGAGTCACCTAATTACGCTGACATAATCAACTCCATGTGTGCACATGCTCAGGAGTGACAGCAGACACACAACTGCCACTGTCCCGGCAGAAAG
This sequence comes from Cheirogaleus medius, assembly GCA_008086735.1. Taxonomy (NCBI): domain Eukaryota; kingdom Metazoa; phylum Chordata; class Mammalia; order Primates; family Cheirogaleidae; genus Cheirogaleus; species Cheirogaleus medius. The sequence goes on along the minus strand of VBSM01001163.1, from coordinate 2,520,939 downwards.
GGATAAGACACCACTGAACATAAGTTGCATCCAGATTTCTGAAATGGTAAAATGTGAAAAGGGTGCATCTTGGAACTGGAATGTGGTATTTTAAAATATTAACAGTGTTGAGTTTGTGGATGGGAATTTACACTGCTTCTGTATATTCCAATTTTGTGCCAATAAGCGCATATTAATTTGTTGGTGTTATTTTTATAATAAAAAATTAGATATATCTTGATACACAAGACATAGTTATTTTATCTAATTTCATGCCTGATTTTTATCTAAGCATCCCCTGTGTTTTCCAGGGCACAAGATTATCCACCTATTAGTTGAGATCTAAGAAGCTTCTCTGCTGAAAAATGTATTAATCAACCTAATAAATATTCATCGAAAGCCTGTGAGATATAAGAAAAAGCCTTGATGGTATCCAGATGACACCATAAAGCATCTTAACAACCTGATAGGGAATAGTCTTGAATTGATCCAAGATGCACATTTTTTTCTAATTTTATCATTTCTGAAATCGCTGTGGGCCAGGCAGCAGTCATAATGTAGTTACATTTTCAGCATATATGCATCAAAACTTGCAGAATTGGTATCATTAGTTTGAAAAAAAAAAATCCAGAGACAATGGTGGAGAACTTTTTAAAAGATTTAGTGAAGTATAATTCACCCTTTTTAGATGTTTTGTTCTATGAGTTTTGAAAAGCAGGTATGTTCATGTGACCATCAAAATCAAGAGAGAGGATATTTCCATTATCCCCAAAGGTCCCCCCATCTCCCTAGTTAGTCTCAATCCTCTACGTCCAGGCTCTGACACCCAGTGCTCTGGATCCTTTCCCTATAATGTTATCTTTTCTATAATAGAATGTCATATAAATGGAATCCAATAGCATGAAGCCTCTCATACCTGGTTTCTTTTACTTAGCATAGTCTTTTTGAGATTCATCCACATTGTTACATGTATCAAGATTTTGTTCCTTTTTTATTACTGAGTAGTATTCCATTTTATGTCTGTATGGTGCTGATTCCACACTGCATTGACTACTGTAACTTTATAGTGTGAATTCTCTTTATATTGCTTTTTCAAAATTGTTTTGGTTACTCTGATTATTCTATATGCATTTAAGAATCACCTTTTTAATTTCTACAAAAAACCTACTAGGACTTTGATTGGAATTGTGTTAAATCTATAAATAAATTTGGAAAGGTCTGACATTTTAACAATACTGAATTTTTTGGTCTATGAACACAGTATATCTCTCCAGTTATTTAGATCTTTAATTTTTTCTTCCATTATTAATAGTATTTAGCATATAAATCCTACACACCCAGCCTGGGCAATTTAGTGAGACTATATCTCTAAAAAACAATGAAAACAAATTAGCGGGGGGGGGGGGCAGATGCAGATGGTGGTGGTGCATACCTGTAGTCCCACCTACTTGGGAGGCTGAGGCAGGAGGATCACTTGAGCCCTGGAGTTTGAGGCTACAGTGAGCTATGATCATGCCACTGTACTCCAGCCTGGGCGACAAAGTGAGAACCCCATCTCATTCATAAATAAATAAATAAAATATGCATTTTGTTAAATTTAACATTGAATTATTTCATTTTTGTGCTATTATAAATGATCATTTTTTATTTTCCAATGGCTCTTTGTTGGTATATAGAAATACAATTGATAATTGTATTTTGACATTGTATTCTGCAGCCTTGCCAAAGTCACTTATTAGTTCTAGCAGCTTTTATGTAGATCCTTCAGTATTTTCTCTGTAGATGATCATGTCATCTACAAAAAGAGACACTTTTATTTCTTCTTATCCAATTCATTTGGCTTTTGCTTACCTTAATGCCTTGTTCCCAATCTTAGAGTGAACATATTCAGTTTTCACCATTAACTATGATGTTGGCTGTTGGTTTCTGTGGATGCTCTGTTATCAGATTGAGGAAGTTTCCTTCCACTTGTATTGTGCTGACAGTTTTTGTCATGAATGTGTGTCAAATGTTTCTCTGTATCTGTTGAGATTTTCATATAATTTTTCTTTTTTGGTCTGCTGATATGGGGAATTATACTGATTGCTTTTTTAATGTTTGGTATAGTGTGAATGTTTGTCCCCCAAAACCTCATGCTGAAATTTGATCCAATGTTAGAGGTGAGGCCTAATGGGAGGTGTTTGGGTAATGGAGCTGTATGTCTTATGAGTAGATTAATGCTCTTCCTGGGTGAGGGAGGCAAGTGAGTTCCCACTCTGTTAGTTCCCTCAGGAAATGGTCACAAACGAGTGCCTGGCACCTCCCCCTCGACCTTGCTTCCTCACTCAACATGTGATCTCCGACTGCACCAGCTCCCCTTCCCCTTCCTCCATGAGTGGAAGCAGCCTGAACTGTCACCAGATGCCCAATCTTACAGCTGGCAGAATGCTGAACCCAATAAACCCCGTTTCTTTATAAATTACCCAGTCTCAGCTATCTCTTTATAGCAACACTAACTAGGCTAAGAAACGTTGAACTTACCTTACAATGCTTGGAAGCCCCTCTAGGGGATGGCGTATTATTATCTTTTTGATATACTGCTGGATCCAATTTGTAATATGTTGTTAGTGTTTTGTGTCTACGCTCATGAGCTTTCTTTTCTTGTAATGCCTTTGTCTGATTTTGGTACCAGGATAACACTGGCTTCATAAAATGAGCTGGAATTGTGGAGAATTGATGTTATTTCTTCCTTAAATGTCTGGTAGCGTTCACCAGTGGAAACAGCTGGCCCGGAGTTTTCTCTGTGAAAATGTGGGGTTTTTTTTTACTATGAATTTAATTTCTCTAATAGATATAGGACTATTCAGATTATCTATTTTTTCTTTAGTTAACTTTGGTAGTTGAACAAATTTCAAAGAATTTGTTCACTTTATCTAAGTTGTCAAATTCGTTGGTATCAAGCTGTTCGTAACCCCCCTCATTATTCCACCAGTGTCCACGGTATCTGCAGGGCTGATGGCGCCTCCTTTCTTTCTGATGTTGGCTATTTCAATTCTCCCTCTCTCTCTTTTCGATCAGTCTAACTAGCGGTTTATCAACATTATTGATCTTTTTAAAAACCACTTTTGGTTTCAAATATTTTCTCTATTCATTTTCTAATTCCCATTTCATTGATTTCCAATGCTCTTGAAACAGCCTAAAGGACAATAAAACTTAGAAAAAAAACAGGTGGAAATGATTCTGTGTCAAAAAATGATTCAGTATACTCAGATTCTGAATTTGAAGAAGTTTTTAGGAATGCCTTTTTTATATCGCTCATATTTCCCTTTAACAGATGTACAAATGTAACAACATAAATCTGTGTCTGGAATAATCTAAAATAGCTTTTTCAATATATATAAAATGACTCTAAGTGATATGAAAGCATTGTATCATATTTTAATATGCGGTGGGGTTTTTTTAGTGGTTATAAAATAAGTGTTTTACAATAGATGATCCAGTAAGTCCTCACTTAGCACCATCAGTAGGTTTTGGAAACTGCGACTTTAAGTGAAATGATGTATAAAGGAAGCAATTTTTTCCTCAGGAACAGTACAGCAAAATTACGTTGAAGGAAATGACATTTTCTGAGGTGTTGCTGCACATCGTTTTGCTTAAAACCGAAGTTTCCAAGAGTGTATGGGGGATGTTAAGTATTTTAAAGTAGGTGAAAAATGGTCTGTGTCTTTAAAAGTCCAGTACAATGTGCAATGAGGTCAAAGTCTCTAGATGAACTCAGACAAAGTGGTCTTGTAGCTCAGAGCAAACGTAAGTAGTCTGTGGCTGAACACTGAGCCTGGGGGCAGGGACGGCGGGGCAGGGATGCTGGGGCAGGAGAATGGGCAATAGGTATTCAGTGCGGAACGTACCAAGGAATCATAGTGAGGAGCCGTGAGAAACGGGTTTGGAAAGGTATGCTGGGGCCAGTCCAGCAGAACTGCGAATGCTAAGAACTTTTTATTGTATTCTGCAAGTAATGGATAAACAATGAAGTTTAAGAAGAAATAATATGTTTCAGGTACATTAACCTATTGGCAGAAACAAAGGAAACTGAAGAAAAGAGAGAGACTGGAAAAAGGAGAGAAATCACTAAGGAACTTCCAAGAGAGAAGCAACAAGTATTAGTTATTGAACAAGGGAGAGGGGGGAATGAGATGAAACCCACTCCAAGATTTCGAGTTTGGGAGACCACGTGGATTGCAGTTGCAACACAGATTCAAAGATGTGAGCTGAACCCCACCCACCATGGTGATGGAGGTGAGAGTGGTGGGAAGGAAACCAAACAGGGAGGCGTGGCAGAGGCAGGACTCAGGACTTGGCAGCTGGTGGGGAATTGCCAAGGAGATGCTGTCCAGCAGGCTGCCAGAAATCCAGGCCTGGACCTCAAGAGACAGTTTAGAGACAGAGCTGTGACTAACACACCTGGAAATGTTGTTTGAAGCAACAAGACTGCCAATATCGAGAGGATATAATAAAATGAGAATATCAATGTCAGCCAATGTGTGTGAGCCCGACCATGTACCGGATAGCATGTTAGGTGCTTTTCAGATATTAACTCAGTGAAGTCTCAACCGTTATGAAGGAGGCGCCATTATGACCCCCATTTTAAATAGGAGGAGCTGAGATACAGAGAACTTAAGTTACATCCACAAGGTCGCACAGCTGGAAAGTTGTAGAGCCTAGACAAAAACCCACATCATCAAACTCCTGTCCTGCTATTCTAGGCTGCCTCTGTCAAGAGCAAAGGGATCCTTATGGAATGATGTATTGGGGGGATAGAGGAACTCAGAGAAAAAGACGGAAAAGGAGCAATCAGAGAGGTACACTGTGACACAACTGTGCTTCTGGCACGAGGATTATAAATATGCACCCTGCCAGATGGTCCTTAAGAAGAGTATGGGAACGAACACCACTGATTCGTTTTATGGATTCTATTTAAACCATTCTTAGCCACCAATTCATCTATGTTCTCCATTTTTACAATGTCTGGTTGAGTGGGATCACTTGAAAAAAAATAAACAGCATCGTTTTCAAAGCTGTGGTTTCATAGACGGGTGTTGGAAATGATTCCAAAGTTAAAAATAGAACTCTAGAACACTGGTTCTCTAAGTGGGGTACCTGGACCGCAGCATCAGCATCCTCTGAACGCTTGTTGAAATTCACATTCTCACACCCCACCTCCGACCTGCTGCATTGGAAACCCTGCCGGTGGGGCTCAGCGATCTGCATTGTGACAGACTCTCCAGGTGATGTATGTATGTTCAAGTTTGAGAACCACTGCTCTAGAAAATGCGATGATCTAAATATGTGTAACAAATCCTTAGGGGACCCTGCTCAGAATGTCTCCATTGATGATGCTCCCTTTCCACTCACTGTGCCCACCCCCATCGGTGCTCCCTTGGTATCCTCCCAAAGTCTCAGGGTCTGCTGGGGGAATGCTGATTAAGACACGTGGTACCTCAATCTGATCAAGGAATTGGCTTGCGGGTCCCTTCCCTGCAACACACCTGTACTGGGCGTTCCCACAGTGATGTCTGTTTAACCTCACAAATTGAAATTAATCTAGTAGCATGCATCCCCCCTGAGTTCTGAGGAGCCCTGGTCTTACCTGTCCTTCTTCCTTGATGTCCGTCTTCTCCCAGCCTGGCATGCCCTGAGGATAGGAAATCCTCTATAAACAACACATATATCTTGTTAGTAACTGCAGCTTGTCTTAAAACCACACAATATGCATTGTTTCAATCCCCAAATGAACCTGTGATTAAATGTCCATGCAATACAGAAATGTCCAAGGAGAGAGGTAGAGGGGTTGCGGTGGATATTCGTGGGTGGAGGAGGTCGCCCCTCGGGTCACAGTACCAAGCTCGCAGCCTGGTCGGCCCCTCTCTTGCAGGAAGTCCGATGAGGGCGCACACTCAGCCTCACACACACGAGCTCAAATGCACTGGAGCTGGGGAGGAATGCGCACAGGTGAGGGTGCTGGGGCTCGATGGAGCTGAAGGATTGCATGGGGAAAGTATTTACCTTGGACTGTCTTTTCCCTCAGAGCTTTGCCAAGCTTTCCAAGTGAACTCTTGGAGGAGAATCGAGGGTGGGCAGAGGGGTGAAGCTGCGCTGCAGTCTCGCCTGGCCCGTCCTCCTTCCAGCTGAAGATGAAAGCCACTGTGCACAGGGCCAGCGAGGAGACCACCCCCTGCACGCTGGGCTGCGATCCCCACCAGCACCCGCAGTTCCGGTATCTCCGGGCCTTGCTCCCTTCTGCATATGCCTGGTCTGCCTGCTCCTCTGTGCAACCTCAAAGTCCTGCGGCTCCTGAACGCTTAGCACTGTCACACCACGATCACACAGTCACTCATCTACCTTCTACCCAAAGTCCCTCCCATGACAGGTCCAACAGAAAAGGCTCCAGTCTCTCAGTGGTCCGTCGACTCACTCTGTTTGGCTGCACCTGCGCCTCGTTGCTCTGGGCCCGTGAGCAGGCCGGGCCGGGCCGGCGCCCTCTACTTTGACACTTGCTGACACCAGTGATAAACGTCTCTGTACCTTCCCTAAAAAGAAGATATTTTTTCCAGAGGTTTTGATTTTGGTTTTCAAACTAAGAGGATTTTATGCATGTTCCTGGAGAATGTTCCAGACTCCCCAATTCTGAAGCAGAGTCCTCCCGTCTGTGTACACAAAGTGAGACGCTGGGAGCGAAGCATCGTAGGGCTGTGCTAGCCGCCAAACGTGAGTCTGAGTTGAACTAGGCTCTCCAGGCCCCCTGAAACTAGGATGGCTTTTAGAATGAGGAAAATAACAGACTTAAAATGGATTCAATTGTTCACTCTCTACAATTTGAAAAAGCAGGGTTATATTGAGCCCTGAACAATGTATTCTAAATCTACTTGCAGCTCCTCTGGAGGGGTAGCAAAGTCACACCCATCTGGGTGCTTGTGTGCACATGACCCTGAGTTTTCGGAAAGCAAACTCAACAGTCACCCAATGCATCCAAGCAGTGCAGGAAGTCATCGGGTATGGCTAAGAACCAAAATCCACGCCAGAGTTTTGCATTTATTATTGGAGAAAGACCACCTTGCTGAGTGCTCTTGTTTTAATTGTGTATTTATTTATGGCCTTCCATGTTCTAAAAGTGGCTGGTGGGGGGGGGCTTCCTATGATACACAAATTCAACATGCATTCAAAGCATAAAACTAAACCAACCCTAAGAAATAAAATTTAAAAAGTAGGTGAGGAAGTCAAAGTAATGGGGAAAGAAGGCAAGGCCATACTACGTCTAGTGACCTAGGTGGCACAGAGGCTTCCTATCCGTCTCCAGGCTGGGCCCCACAGGGCTCTCTAAACAGAGATCCACAGCCCTCAGTGTGCTCAAAAAGCCAGGGGCATGGGACTCCATGGCCACCAAAAGTTCTCAGACCTGGAAGCACCGTCTCCCCTGGAATCGACACCAGGTAATGCAGCCTGTCCCACTCATCCAGGAAACACATTAACACAGTTCCAACCATACCTCAGTTAGAAACGAGAGACTTGCAGGAGAGGAATTCTCCGGGAGGCACACACGGTCCACACAAGCGGCTCTCTGGCAGTCAGACTGAAGCCCAGGACAGCAGATGTCCAGCATTTGTAGCCATAGCAACCAGCATGGAAACCCAATGGCCCAACTCCGATCAGTGCAGAGGTTTCTGATAGACTTCCAGCTGGAAAGCCTGGGTCTCCCTGAGTGGGGCCCCCACCTACCCCAGGGTGACACCTCCCTCAAGCCCCTTGGAATTCGAACAGCAAGGTGAAATCCATGCATACAGCGGGTGTCACAGGCGTGGAGGGAGGGAGGAGAGAGGGGAGGGCAGTTCCCTCAAGACAGTTGAGCAGGTGTGGGAAACACTAGGACAGCCAAGTGTCACTGCTCTCCACTGCAGGGTTCTGTACAGCCTTTAGTATCGCAGTGTGCATTGTGAACCTGCAAAGGTGGAGAGTCTCACATGCCACCTTCCAAAACCGTATTTGACAGGGAACACTTTTAGTAGACACGAGCTCAGGGGATCCGTCCTCTGTAAGACTGTGCTGAGGCTGGTGGCCAAGGGCACACTGGGACACGACTCTTCTCTGCAGAAGCTATTTCTGCTTCTGGAATGCATCCCTGCGGTCCGGGCAGCCTTCACAGGGGCTGGAACATCCCTGTGTTCCTCTGTGCTACCCATCAGCAGCCTGGCCCAGGGGCCACCATCTATCTACATGACTTCAATTGCTCCCACGCTCCTGGCCACTCACCTCGCTGGAGTGTTGTGCCCACTGTGTTAAACACAAGTCGGCAACGAGACTGAGCAACACTCCACAGCTGCCGTCCCCAACCCCCTGTGAGGGACCAGGCCACAGAGCTCTGCTGCCCGCCACACTCCGCAGTCCATGGAAGAATTGTCTTCCCTAAAACCCATCCCTGGTGCCAAAAAGGTTGGGGACCTCTGCTCCACAGTCTACCCCCTCTTTGCCAGGCCCTGTGCTGTGGGCATCACATATAGAGACTGTTTGATTTCTAACAACAATCTTGTCAAGGTAGGTTTATTCTGGAACCTTTTAGACTAGGTATGCAAGTCGAGGGGCTGAGGTTACACAGGTGGAAATCGGCAGAGCTGGGCTCTACAGCCAGCTGACTGCAAAACAGCCGGTTCCACTCTGAGCGAATGAGTCACCGAGCACCTCAGCCCAAGGTGTTAAGGACGTGAGGCTTTTCACAGCTACCAAAGCACTAATTACATAATCAATGGTGACTTCAATGAGTACTTTCAAAATTATCTTTTAGTAAGACATCAGGAACCCATGTCTGGTGTTTTCAAAAGCGTCACCATAAATTTAGACTGAGATGTCAGGAACAGCAGGAAACTAAACCAGCCCTGACAAAAAGAGACATGGGACAGCTCTTGGAGTCTCCACATTATATCTGAATTTTTAAATTATATCTAAAATTTTAAATTGAAGGAATAAGTAGGGATTAATTATCTACTCATAAAAATATATTTTTATAAAATGACTTTTGGAAACCAGTTTTCCTAGTCCCTAGATAATATGACTTAATCAGAACAGTAGATTTCCCTGCAACCTTCCAAGATGTCTTGAGTATGTAAAGTACAGTCTGGTGGTAGAATTTAATCACAGACATGTGTAACACTCAGTTACCACAGTGAGCCACGTCCACAAAACACGCTGGGTGTTCTTCTTGTGGACGCAACTGGCTTCCTTCTCACGTTGATTTAGCACTTGGTCTCCAGCTATCAAATAAAGAAACATGTTACGTCACAAAAATGACGCAAGAGACAGAAAGCATCCTGGAGACAGGAAAATGTAGCTTTCAAAAAGTGTAATAAAATCGAAGGCGATTCTGGTACAACTAGAATTCAGCGCCAAGTTTCGTGAGTCCAAGAATGGTATTGTAGCCGCAGCGAGCAGCGGGGAAACCCAGTGGCCCAACTCAGACCATGCAGGCGCCTCTGACTGGCCTGGGTCCTCCCTGCCAGGGGCTCCATTTGCCCCAAGGATGCTGCTGCACCTTTAGTGGAACCTGCAGGGAACAAGACTGGAGAAAGATATCGAAACCTCCACACAACCAGCGTCTGCTCCAGCTGCTCCCTTCTGCAATGTCACTATCGCTTCTCTCTGTTTGGGTTCTACCCCATGGTGCCGAGTTATATCCCCATCAAAGAGAAAAGTGAAATTATTCACTTGTTCCCTCAGCCCACCCCACCGCCACCCGGGAGGAGCAGGACTTGGTCTCTGCTCCTCGAATGCCTCGCGATCATTTGTACACACTTCTCTCTCCCCGACGCTGGGAGGCCTGGCGCGGCGGGACAGCCCACGCTGCTCGAGCACACGGTGTGTGCTCACGCACAGCCCACAGCAGATGTTTAGTAAATGTACCAGGAGAATTAAAATGCCATGGAATCATCTCAGAAGTCCTAGCGTTTGGGGGGCGGAGGGAAGAAATCCTAGCATTTATAAAGGGGATTTAGTAGAAATGGTTGATAGTTCTTTCCAAATGGACTGTTTATTCCTTTAAAAGCAGCCTCAACACAGGAGAACGCAATTCCCGTAATTCCCCCAGGCACTGAGGAAGTGCCCTGCCATGATGCACTGGGTGTGCCTGTTCATGGCAAGGGGGGTGAATCCTCCACTAAGGAAACGCTCAAACTTTTCTCTTAACGGTCTCAATTAAAAATATCATTCCTTTGACTTTGAAATTTTCATGAACCATTTTCTCCAAATATGTGGAGGTGGATTCCTTCCTTAGTGTAGACCACTGATATTGGTACGTTCCCATCCTGCGTATATCTCAAGTCATTTTGGAGAGGAAAAAAAAATTAACTCTTTTGATCATAAATGTTTTCAGTGAGGAAGAGGAGGTATTATAATGGTACTTAACAACACAATTGAGGTGTGTACACCTCAATTTAGCAACTAGTTACTACAAAAAATTGCTTTCTAAAGCTCAATCTTGGTTTGCTAATCCAAATATATACAATAGAGTGATTTGAACAAAGTCAGTATGATGCATTTTCTGAGGTCACTATCTAGATTAGGCAATTCTGTAAGTGCTGGCACAGCCTAAGCCCCTGGTTCAGAGAAATGCAGCAATTTCACAGACTGTGCTAGCTTTCCAGTTCTCTTCTCCAAGATGATTTGAAATCGGCATTTTTCTAAAGGTATATGCTCTACTAGGAACTATACTAGACTATAAGATTTTATTTAAAAAACAGTGCTTAAATACTAGCCCTCAAGAAGTCTGGACCCGGTCATGGGGGAGGAGGAAAAAAAATTGTTTGGACCCTAGTTGGTGGTGGAAAATACATAAAACCCGTTCAAAGTGACGTACACCTTAAAGAATCGGTCTGTTTACTAAATGCCTACTCCCATGGATATGTCTACTTCCAATTCTACACATTTTATTCTCTGTGTATACTTTTAAAAATTCTTTCTTGACATCTTGATTTTCTTTTTTTAGAAAGAACACAGTTCAGTAAATTTTACCACGCCAATCTTGCGTTAGAGTTTTACACGTTAAAAAGACAAATGTGAACTCTCAGGTCACTCCATCTGTCTGCAGCTGAATTTCAGAAAGAGCATGGAAGGGCAGCGTGGCCTTCAGGTGCTCTTGTCGAGAGCCACAAGTCACGAACAGGGACAAACAAGCAAAGTCTTGAGCCAAGGGAGTCCTGACTCCGTCACCAGCCATCGACACTCCAAGGGGCAGTCTTCCCTTCTGGAGATGTCTAGGCTGTCAACCTCCAAGATCTTTCCTTTCTGCAGTAAAATCACAGGAGTTCATTTTCAAGAGGGCTTACCTGGTGATTTGTGTTCTTGTACTGAAGTCAAGAGACCTCATTGAGCGTAGAACTTCAATGCACCCCAAGTACTGCAAGGGGAAAAACATACGTCATGAGCCCTGAGAACTGTGATGAAGAGACAATTCCCAGCTACACAAGGGCATTCTGGGATGCCACACACATTTCTTAAATCACATTTTAATGTCAAATTCTATAGGGAAGCTCTGTTCTGTTCCTATAAAACCAATAACAGCCATAAGAAAATACCCTGAGTGTTCAGATTGGCACTGTATGGGGCTTTTCTAATACCCATTAGCATTTTTATTTAATTTAGATAAACATTTTTAAAAACTTTTATTGAGGTATAACTGATATATCATAAAATGCAGAAATCTTTTTTTTTTTTTTTTTTTTTTTTTT
>VBSM01001163.1:2488408-2509107 GCA_008086735.1 Cheirogaleus medius | reverse complement strand
GGGCTCAAGCGATCCTCCTGCCTCAGCCTCCCAAATAGCTGGGACTACAGGTACGCGCCACCATGCACGGCTAATTTTTTCTATATATTTTTAGTTGTCCGGCTAATTTTTTCTATTTTTGGTAAAGATGGGTTCTTGCTCTTGCTCAGGCTGGTCTGGAACTCCTGAGCTCAAATGATCCTCCCGCCTCGGCCTCCCAGAGTGCTAGGGTTGGCGTGAGCCACCGCACCCGGCCAAAATGAAGAAATCTTAAATGTTTAAGTCAATGATTGTTTAAACACATATTTGCCATGAAACCACCACCCAGACCCCAACATCACACTCCATCAACATTAAACTTCATTATCTAATGAATATATTGTGGTTTCTATGAATAAACCATAGACTACTCTCAAAGGTGCCTTACTTAGGTTTATCAGAAAGCCCTCTTCTGCCTTAATATAAATTTTCAGAAGTTCAAATACATACATATAAATGTGTAGCTAAATTTTCATCAGTTTCACACATGAAAATATACATGTGTATGTGACTATATGGACATAACTAAAGTTATGGATAAAGAACTTGATACAATATTTATCTTCGAAAGCCCTTGGAGAGTTTGAGGGTACAGATGTTTCAGATAAATGCCTTTAAATTTAGATTTAGCAAGAAGAAACCTTACGGTATGGTACAGAAAAGACTGTATTTGAAATACTTAGCAAACCTGAATTTGAGCCTGGCTTTGTCATATCTTGTTTTGCAACTTTAAGCAAAACTTTAAATTTCTCTAAGCCTAAGTCTCTACACCATAAATGTGACTATTACCCCCACCACTGCACTACTGTCAATATGACCACTGCCACTGAGATATGTGAGGGCCAGCAAACTCTGTAGAGCTACAGGATCACCACAGCTAACACCACCACAGCCATCATCACGGAGTTGTATGAATGCCTCAGCCCCTACTGCGGCAGCGTCAAGAGAACTCCGCCACCAGTGCAGCTATTTGAATATCACCACCACCATCTCAGCCACGGGAATTCCATGACCAAGGCACAGAGACAGATGAATCAGACTACCACCAGCATTGCAGTTATGTGATTACAACAACCCACATCACAGATTCTCGTGAATAATAGGACCAGTGCCAGGCAACTACCACCACCATCAAAATCACAGTTATCCAAGCACCATATCCACCATCACAGAGCTGTGTGAAAACCATGACCAATGCCACAGAGCTGGAGGAATGCCACAACTGACGGCACAGAGTTATGTGAACACCATGTACGCCAACTTCATAGAGTTCTGGGAATACCACCACCACCATGGTATTCCAGAACTGTGAGAATTATGAAAACGTCGCACAAAAACAATGTGGCAGAATTACTTGAATACCACCATCATCACTGTGGAGTTATGTAAATATCATGAAAATGTCACAGAGCTATGTGACAACTGTGAACAACAATACAGAGCTATGTGACTACCACCCCCCCATACAGGGCTATATGAATACCTGCCCCACCACAGATGAATACAGCTAGCCCTCCATATCTGTGCATTCTGCATCCAGGGATTCAACCAACTGTGGATGGAAAATATTTGGGAAAAGAAAAAACAGTACAATAAAAAATACAAATTAAAAAAATATAGCACAAAAACTATTTACATAACATTTACCTTGTATTAGGTATTATGAGTAACCTAGAAAGGATTTAAAGTATACAGGAGGATGTGGACAGGTTACATGCATATGCTATGCCATTTGATATCGGGGACTGGATCATCGCGGACTTTAGTATCCTTGAGGGTCCTGGAACTATTTCTCTGAGGATATCAAGGATGACTGTATTTATACGGAATAACACAACTAAAGACCCAGAGTTATGCAAATACCACATCCACCACTGCAAAGTTAGGTGAAAACCATGACCAGTATTTGTGTAAACACAGCCACGCCCAACATTGCACAGTTTTAAGAACACTACCATCAGCAACATTGTGGAGTTATATGAATATAACCACCACTGTTGCAAAGTTATGTGACTACCACCAACAACTTACAACCTCAGAGATGTGCGTGAATACTGCAACCGCCACTGCAGGTGTGTGAATACCACCACCAATAGTGCAGAGTTGTGTGGATACCAGCATGACCACCATGGCAGGGTTATACAAATACCACTGCTGTTGTCACTAAGATATGTGAAAGCTACAACCAACTTTGCAGAGTTATGGGACTGCCACATCTAATACCATGACAGAGTTATATGACTGCCACCACAACCATTATCACAGAGTTACTTGAATACCTCAACCACTGTGGCGTGTTAAGAGAATACCATCGCCACCAACATTGCAGCCATGTGCCAATACCATGACTAGCACCGCAGAGTTGTGCAAATACTGCCACCACCATTGTGCAGAGTTCTGTGAATATCCTGACCAAAGTCACAGACTCACATGAATACCACGGCCACTATTGCGCAATGACATGTTAATGTCACTATCGTCAGAGTCATGTAAATACCATGACCAAGTTGTAGAGTTATGTGAATAATACCATCACCACCATCACAGATACAATAAGTAACGCCACCAGTGTTGCACGATCATGCAATGCCATGGAAAGCATGACAGGGTTGTGTGAATACCACAACAAGTCCCTCAGATCATGTAAATCCTCCTTACCAACGCTGGAGAGACGTGCATGCCACCACCACCACGCCACACGTTATGCAAATACCACAACTGACATCACGGTTACGTGAACACCACAAACAATGACACAAAACTATGTCGATACCAACACCGACACTCAGTTATATGAATAACACAACCTGCAATGTCACAGTCGTATGAATCCCACGAAAAATATCACTGGGTTATGTGAACACCACCAACAACATCACAGAATTACACGAATACCCTCATCAGTGTCACAGGGTGAACCGAATACCATGGACAGTGTTGCAGAATCATGTGAATACCATGACAACATCGCAGTTATGTAACTACCACCAACACCATAACAGGCTTCTGTTTGTACCACAACCACCAACACAAAATTATGTGAATACCACTATCACCACTATCATGTGAATAACAACCAACACTGCAGAGTTACGTAAATATGACCATAATCAACATCACAGAGTTTTGGGATTACATCCTGCTCCTCTGTCACAGGTTTATGTTAAGATCACAACCAGTGTTGCAGATCTATGTGAATACCACAATGTAGATTCAACGTAGAGTTACGTGGTGACCAACACCGCATTCACAGAATTATGTAAATAATCCACCATTTCCTTTGCAGAGTTATGTGTAGGCCGCGCCTAACTTCTCAGGGTTATATGATTACCATCAACACTGTATTTGCAGAGTATGTGAACATCTACCAAATTCACAAAGACGAATTACCCTCCCAAGGGCGTGCAGCAGTTTGTCTGCTCACCCCAGCATACAAGCAAGCATAATGGTGTCTGTCCTCCATAGCCACAGCATCACTCTTGAATCTTTGCCAACGATGGGCAAAAGTAACTCATCCTGTTTTAATCTGCATTTCTCTTATATCTAATAAGGTTATTTTTCTCACTCGTTCATTGACCATTTGCATTTCTTTTTCTGTTAATTGACAGTTCATATCTCTTGTCCTGTTTTCTATCAACGTTTTTTATCTTTTTCTTAAAGATCAATGGGTTATTAACCTATCCAATCATTGTTCCTTTGATGATGTCCACATTTTACCTGTTAAAAAGTATTACTGTAATAATGACCACAGTCACAAGCGTCGATCATTTTCTGCATGGCTTCTGAGTGTCCTGTTTTGCTTAAGGCGGCCTTCCTGACCCCAAGTTCTTACAAATATTTTCCTAAATTTTACCTTAACAATATGTATTTATTTATTTAGGCAATCATTTATAAGTGTTTTATTTAATGTTTTCCATTCAGCTTTTCACTCGCAATGTATTTGTCTGCCTGGGATACGGATGTGCTGTAACACTGGGCCTCCAGGTAGACTACTGCACATATCGGTACCACTTATTTCATAATTCATTCGTTTCTTCCTGAATCGATGTGCTGATTTTGTGGTATATTAAATTCCTATTTCTGTGTGGACCTTTATCTGAACTCTATTCTGTTATATTTCATTTGTCAATTCCTGTCTCTTGTATGTATTTTTCCTTAAGAACTTTAAAGCCATTTTGTGAAGTTCCTCCACCCTTCAGAACTATTTGGATTCTGATTGTAATTTCACATAATATACTACACTTTTCTTCTTCGGCATATTCCACGGCAGTGTTTTAAAAGTTTTGGTTACCACTGGGAATGAGGGTTTGATTTTTCTCTTCCATGTCTTCATGTTTTTTGCTAGCAGAAAGAAAATCTACCGATTTAGGGTAAAAATGGAAAACTCAATCGGTGTGCTCCAGGTACATACCAAACGGAAGAGTGATGGAAGCAGGCAAGGGAGCCCAGAAAACGCCCACTGACAAAGAGGCTGGAACACAAATGGAGGTGTAAAGTCTTAGAGTTTAGATACATCTGCCTCATAAGAATTCCAGAAAAAGAAAATTAAAAAATAGAGGGAAAGAAAAATTCAAGAACAACAACAAAAAATAAACCGTTTAGTGTTAGAGCGAGAGGAATCTTCATATTTTCAGAGCTCACAGAGAAGAAATGTGAAAAAAGACCCACTCATGAACACATGGTAGCCTAATTTCAGGACAAAAGGATCAGGACAGAAATCTTCTAAAAGCTTTCCATGATTGGGGAAAACAAAAAGCAAAAACAGCTTACTTACAAAGGAAGGAGGGTTGGAGTATCATTCAAGTTCTCTTTTAGCACCAAAATACAGGAAGACAAGTAACATCATCAAAATTCTAAAGAGAAGTATTGAGCCAAAACCCTTTATCCACCCAAACTAGTGGGAGGGCAGAGCGAGAATTCAGAAAGATAACCACCCACAGAGTATGCTCTGAGAGAACCATTCCAGAGAAATGGTGAGTACAGAGGAGGAGGTGGACTGCAAGAAACAATGAGAAGAAAAGAATCAACAAAAGTTACAGGTACGCCTTATGCCTTGATAATTATTGATATGTTTTTATGATGATCAGGAACAAGTATCTCAGAAGACCTCAACATGGAAGATAAACAGACAGAAAAGAAAGGTGGTAGAGGAAAAGGAAATCAATCCAAGGGCTGCTGTGTTTTGTAGGGGTAGGTCCAGAACTCAGTAATTTTAAGTAACATTAGAATAATATAAGTTTACATATGTGTATAAAAAATTATAAACTGCTGTAAAAATAAGAATAGAATGATTGACCTCAAGACTACTACAGAGTAAAAGGAAGAAACAAACAAAAACAGCCCAGCTGGTAAAAAGAAGGGGTAGGCTGGATGTGGTGGCTCACACCCACAATCCTAGCACTTGGGGAGGCCAAGGCCGGAGGATCGCTCAAGGTCAAGAGTTCAAGAACAGCCTGAGAAAGAGTGAGGCCCCATCTCTACTAAAAACACAAAGAAGTCAGCCAGGCATTGTGGTGTGCACCTGTAGCCCCAGCCACTGGGGAGGCTGAGGCAGGAGGATCACTCGAGCCCAGGGGTTAGAGGTTTCAGTGAGCTATAGATGAGACCACTGCACTCTAGCCAGGGTGACAGAGCAAGACTCTGTCTCAAAAAGCGGGAGGGGGGGCGGGAGGGGGGAATAGAAAATACACAAGTGAAAGGCAAAGAAAAAATATAAACATCAGTAACAGGTCCAAACACCTCAGCAATCACAATAATCATAAATGGATCAAACTTGCCAATTAAAGGTCAAAGCCTTTCACACTGTTTAAAAATATGCATGTGTTAAGTAGATTGATGAATAAAAAAAATAAAATACTATGGAGATAAAACATTCTATCTCAGGTAAATGCTAGCAAAAGAAAATAGGGATATAATGGGGGAAGTATACAATTTACAATAGCAAAAAAAAAAAAGCATGAAATAAATTTAACAAGAAATGTGCAAAACCAAATTGAAGACAACTTTAATGAAGGATGAATAAATGAAAGAAAAACTCCCTATATAGAAAGACATATCATGCTTTCTGGACTCAAAGACTTAATATAAAAAACCATGCTATTTCTCCCCCAAATTAGTCTAGAATTTTACTGTGATGAATAAAGTTCCAAGAAGACTTTTTCCTCAGAACTTAGAAAGTTCATTCTAAAGTTTTTACAGCAAAAGAAGATCCTTTAGAAGACAAAGAAATTTCCAGAGAAGATAAAAATGAAAAGGAATGGTGAAAATTACATGATATTGACATGGGAACAGGGAAATCATGCCAGGAATTGGAATTGGAACAGAGGCCAGGAGGAAGAGCACACACATCCCGGGGAAGTCGCTGAAGAAACGGTGAGGCAGCTGGAAAACATGACAAGGGGATGAGCCACACAGCAGGAACAGGGACGCACCTGACAGCCTCGCCAGGGCCCGTGCGGCTGTGCAAGGTACACGTCGCACGCTGGTGTGGGGATGGCACACCCTCCCCAACACGCCCAGCTCACCCCAAACACAAAAATAAAGCTTAAAAGGCTTAAAGAGCTAAAGCTAAGAAACAAAATTATAAAAACATTACAAGAAACTAGAGAATAATATTTGTAAAACACGACCTAAAACCCAGAGGCCATAAGTGAACTCGTTGAAAGCCAATAATTTTTGTAGAACAACAAGAATGATATAAATAGCATAAAAAAGGCAAGTGAAAAACTGAGAAAAATGTAATAAATTTTATAGAAAAAAATTAAAAGTCAGGGTACTCAGTTTCTATGAGTCAATAAACCCAACAACTCAATAAAAAAAAAAGTGGGCAAATGATACAAAGCAGGGAATTCGCAAAAGAAGACAATCTGTAAAGACTGTGATCAGAGAAATCAAAATTAACACTGAAGGAGATACATAATTTTTCGCTCAAGAGAATGGCCAAATGTGATGAGGACACAGGAAAATGGGCTTTCTCACATATTCTTGCAGCACATGTAACTTGGCGAAACCTTCTTGGAGAACCATTTGGAAATATCTATGGATATGAAAAATGTGCTTGCCCTTTGAACCATTAAGTTTATATGTAGGCCTCTATTCATGTATTAGTGCGTGAAATTGTATGTGCAAAGATAGATGTTCATCACTTCATTTCCTGCATAAACTGAAATTTCGGGGTTTGGGCCATAATCCTGAGAGACACAATATCAAATGCTATAATTCCAAAGTTGAATTCCCAAAAGATCAAAATTCCAAATATATGATTCTGTAAAAAATAATTTAAAAATAATTTAAGAGACATTTATTTACATTTTAAAAGGGTTTTTTTTTAGCAACATAGAAACATAACTGAACACGTCATAGCCCACTTTACACAATAAAATAGGCAATCATACATATTTTTGCAAGCACAGACGCTCAGATATGCTAACGCTAGTCGCGCAGCTATGACAGTTATGAGCAAACGAACTGTATTCAGGAAGAAACAGAACATGTAACTGTGGTCACCTGGAATGCCTTGACAGGCAGCCCAAGTCTTTTGAGGACAGTGATCCAAATCTGTGATGGTTCACCATCACATATACAGTCCCCTGTAGAGCTGAGATCTTGAGAAATTTTATCTTTCGCAAATGCAGATGTACAAAAAGGATACCTCTTCATTTATTGAGGAAGTTTTTATTTTTTGAGACAGAGTCTCACTGTGTTGTCCAGGCTTGAGTGCTGTGGCGTCAGCCTAGCTCACAGCAACCTCAAACGCCTGGGCTCAAGCAATCCTTCTGCCTCAGCCTCCCGAGTAGCTGGGACTACAGGCATGTGCCACCATGCCCGGCTAATTATTTCTATATATTTTAGTTGGCCAATTAATTCCCTTCTAATTTTAGTAGAGATGGGGTCTCGATCTTGCTCAGCTGGTTTCAAACTCCTGACCTTGAGCGATCCTCCCGCCTTGGCCTCCCAGAGTGCTAGGATGACAGGCGTGAGCCACCGCGCCCGCCCGGCCTATTTATTGAGGAAGTTTTTAACACTTTTTACATACACTCACAGTGCTTACACACAAAGTCAACATTGTGATAATGCACTTTTGGGAAGTCAAATTTGCACACACAAAAAAATGTATAAAATGAATTAGAACTCTCTAAAAGTCTTTACACAATTTTTATACCTCCAGTATTGGAAACGATGCCGAGATAAAATACATAGCATAGCAAATTGTAAAACTTAATGCTGACAGTTTCAAATAGTGGGAGAAAAAAACTGAAAGGAAAAACTTTAAAAATCTAAAAAGAACATTAGATCTATGAAAAAGTGTGTTACAAAGACAAGTTAAGGGTGACAACACAGAAGTAGTCCATAAGAGCTGGCCGAGTTTCACAATCATTAACTGTGTGTGTGTGTGTGTGTATAAAATATTTTTGGAGACAAGGTCTCACTATGTTGCTCAGGCTGAAGCAAAACGGCTTTTCACAGGTGCAATCATGGTACACTACAGCCTCATACTTCTGGGCTCAGGTGATCCTCCCATCTCAGACTCCCGAATAGTTGGGACTGCAGGCATGTGCCACCATGCCCAGCTCCTTATAATTTGAAGTCTTTCATCATGGTGAGTAGCCGCTTTTTTTCTTTTAGGGCATGGTTTTCCTTGTGAATGAATATGTTCACGTTCATTTTCTATGTGGCGCTGCTCTTTTTGAAAGGCTTCTTTAATTCTATATACACCAACATGAGCATCCCCTGATAAGTTTTCCCATTTTCTGTGCCCTTCTACCATGTTGTTTTGGGTACATGGAAATCCATTCTGCATGCACTCATACACACCACACATTTGGCAGAAACAATACTGGTGATTGAATAGCAACATCGTTGCATATGTATCTTCTTATCCTACCATGCACATAATTATTTTTGAACTCAGTAACTTCACCGGCTGCTTCAGGCAAATGCAGCTTTAATTCATTAAAAGCTCCCAGAATTTCATCATCTAGAAAGGAATGCCAATGCAGAGAAATGACTCATTTTTTAACTGAAGTTTTCATTATTGTCTTATCTCATAGCTAATCCACTCATCTGAATTTTCTGCCAAATGCACTGGGCTGAATGGGAAAAATAAGCTTTATTGGGGATAACACCTTGAGATTCACTTTTGGTTAAAGCAAGTCACAAGGTCAGCCCAGAGTCACAAGGAGAGGACCACCCAAGAGTATGAACCTGAGGACACTAGGTTCATTGGGTCCCCCTCTGGAGACACCAGGGCACAGGGAGGAGACAAGGATGGGCCAGGTGCTGCCAGAGTGGGGGGTAGGGGTGCATAGAAAGTAAGAATGGCAGGAAGAAGGCCTTTTTACCTCTGAATGCTTCTGTTTAAACATTTTGTAAGAAGAATGTGTTCCCTTATTTCTTGCACCATTTCAAAATAATGAAAACCTAAACATATTTTCCACCACAAAAAAAGGTGCTTGACAAAATTGGACCTCCAAGGTGCGATCAGAATTAGTCACAAAGTGCTCAATGATGTCTGGTGACTCTAATGGCAAGACATCTAGAACCTGCTCCTCAAGACCCTCTTGACAGTTGTCTTGTTCTTACGATGCCCTTGAGGAGGGAGGAGAGTGGGGGAGAGCAGCCAGCCCTCTGCCCCCGACAGGCCTCAGAGGGGCTCGTCCATGCCTGTTGCTGAACTCCATTTCCCTGGCCTCAGACACTGGTCAGGGTGGGCACATGGTCGCAGCTAGGCCTGCGAGTCATAGTTCTGAGGTTGTCACTGGAACTTCCGGAGCACCTGTCTAGGAGGGACAGAGTCAACCCAGCTAGGAGAGCTATACATTGCTCCACCCTCCTGTTCCCCAGCCACCAAACCTTCCCAGCCAGAGGAGGTTAGGAGAATTTATGGCTCACGCCTGTAATCCTAGCACTCTGGGAGGCCGAGGCGGGTGGATAGCTCAAGGTCAGGAGTTTGAAACCAGCCTGACCAAGAGCGAGACCCCGTCTCTACTAAAAATAGAAAGAAATTAATTGGCCAACTAAAAAATATATAGAAAAAATTAGCCGGGCATGGTGGCGCATGCCTGTAGTCCCAGCTACTCGGGAGGCTGAGGCAGAAGAATTGCTTGAGCCCAGGAGCTTGAGGTTGCTGTGAGCTAGGCTGATGCCACGGCACTCATCCTAGCCTGGGCAACAAAGTAAGACTCTGTCTCAAAAAAAAAAAAAAATAATAATTAACCTTGGTGATATCTACCCTCAATGACTCTTACAGACATCTTCTTAAGTCCATTTGGAATTACAGTGTGCTGAGGCCTGTTGATTTCATCCACGCTAGACCCAAAGGAAAATCTATTATAATATGAATATTTTATTGTTAGTATACTGAGTAATTTACCTTTTCGGCTTCTGGTACTGGGCAAAAAGGTATCTCTTCAGTGACTTTAAAATACTTAAGCAATCATTAAGTTGTGGCTATTAATAACATAAGCACTTGTTTGTTAATTACATGTCAAAATCCCCTACATCGTTCACATCATCAATTTATAAACACGTATCTGCACCTGTTAGAATGCTCTGGTAGAGAGAAATCGATTGTCTCGTATTGCCGTCAACGACCTTAGACTTTACTAGCCATGCCTATGAAGGCTATCACACAGGGCAGCGAAATGAAAGGCGCCAAAGCCAGGCTTAAAGATAAATTGCTGGAAAATCAAAGAGAGGAACAGCGGAGCACCATGCACAGGCACTGTGGGTCTGCAGTGGTGCATCTCCATGTGTGGTCCCAGGCCAGCAGCAGCATCACCTAGGAGTTTGTCAGAAATGCAAATTTCAAGCCTCCTGCCAGCTCTCCAGGGGATTCTGATGTCCAGGCAAGTTTGCGATTTGCCTGTATGAGACTGATGTAAATTCCAAGCTTTCTTTGTCTGACCAGTGCTTATGTAGGCATTCAGCCTACATAAGTTCAAATGTTGGTTCTTCCAAGATTCCAATAGTGTTAAATTAAGTTTAGCCTAAAGCTGCTTCCTTGCATATTTTAAGTTCAGTCTAAAGGTTGCTCCATACATCATGAACTGTAACCTAACTGCGTGTGTAGAGAGACTGTAAACTCCTGTGGTAATAAGTCGCCAAGTTTCAGCCAATCACAGGAGGCCAACAGTTCAAACTGTGTTCAAATGAGGCACAGGACAAGCCACATCCATCCAGCTGATTCTGTAACTTACTTCCATTTCCCATGTATCACGTTCCTTTTTCTGTCCGCAGACGTTACCAGCCACGCGGCACTCTGGAGTCTCTCTGAACCTATTCTGGTTCTGCGGGCTGCCGGGATTGGGAATTATTCATTGCTCAATTAAACTCTCTGTTAAGTTTAATTTATCTAAAGTTTTTCTTTTAGCAGTGGTTTTAACCTCCTCAGTTATTTAGGTGTTTTGTAAAAGATTAAGTCTCCTTGAGCCTCAGTTTTCATGGATGAGAACAAGGATGATGGTTCTACCTCCTGGGTTTGTTGTAAGTTACAAGTATCTCGCACAGCTCCTGGCACGGCATATGGCTCAAGGTACAGAGACATTATTACTTGTCCACTCTAGTCCAGGTTCTTATAAGCACCTTTATACATGTGGCTGAGGGCTCAGCTACAGTTCACACTAGCTAAAAACGGCTTAAGTTTCAAGGTGTTTTATTTCTTCAAACTCAAGATCACCTTGACGATCCCAGGCTTTTTGGCTCTTTCTGTTTCCTGCAATAAGTCCTAGACACACAGCTCCTAGTTAGAGCATCAAAAACATCCCAAATCTTAAAAAGTCGATGGCACAATGGTGAATAAACTTTGTGAAAACTCAAGTTCTCAACATTAAGAAAAAAAAGAATTCCAATCAAGTTTCTGAAAGCTTTCATTAGAAAACAGAGGAATATGGGGAAACAGCACTGTTATTAAAAATAATTACGGAATAAAATTAGCTTTCTGAATGAGAAACATTAAAAGCAAAAACATGTAGGGGTGGATACAGAGTTCCTGTAACAAAAATGAGAATGTCACTGCTAGAATACACTGAGCTAGCTTATTACAGGATTCAAAGGAGTAATGGGGTGTGTGGGCAGGAAATCAGAGGCATAGGAAGAAGAGCTGCAACTTACAAAGGCCCTAAGAGAAACTCAATTCATCAGGAGCAAGAGGAAAATAAATGAAACATGTTGCTCCTTCAATACATAAGAAAAGAGCGATAACAGTCAGCAGTAGGAAGACAAAAGCCATTATTTTGTAAAAAGAGTCTTGACAAAGACCTTCCTCTGCAACTGTGAGTCTCAGCCAGCAGCAATTGCACGGAAAGGGCAGGAAGCCAAACAAGAGCTGGGAAAGATTAGTCATAGATCAGTCACTTTCTAACGCCTCACCCAGGAAAGCCGTGAGCTGCCATCTCAGAGGCACACGGAGACCCAGGGTGTGGCCTGAGGGTGAGGGTGGCAGCAGATCCGCCCTTCCACCCGCGAGTCGGAGGGGGAAGGGGCTTGGGGAACACATCGTTGGAGCCAGAACCGCAGGAGGCTTCATGGTATCTGGGAAGTTAGAGACAGAGGGACAGGATCCAAGTACGACAGAAAATTCTTGTGCTCGTGAGTCACAGAACACGGTCAGTAAGAGACAGCGCTCAGCACCCAGTCAGTGCTGCCACTGAGCACGGTCGGTCCTGCTCTTGCCTGTTGCTTGGAACCTCCAGGGACCCAAGGCAGGGTTAGTGTGTCCAGGTGCTTTGCTTTGTCAACTGCAAAGTAATACTCAAAATTAAAATATATATCCCTCACTCTTCAGGTGAGAGGAAGGTACCACTAAGCCCCTAGGCCACAGGGACGGATCTGGACGCCGTGAGAGTATGCTGCACCCTGCTTGGGGACCCTGGGGTGGCAGTGTGATTTATCTTTTGAGCCCTAGTGTTTGCTCTTCAAGATCATGGCCTGATTGTGAGTTTTCACAATGAGGATCCATCCATGAAGGGTCTTATTTAAAGTGTGAACTAAAATAAAATCTTAAGGCTCCCCCACCAACAGGCTGACTCAATGGACCCCCCTCTTGGCCAAGGGGCTATCCCAAAACTAAACTGCCTGCCACAAGGAGGGAGGTCAGACATGCCTCATCATGCCCCCCCACTTCTTGGAGACATCCTTTGTAACCTATTAATGGGCCTAAGGATATTCAAGACAAACCTGCAGGTCCTCAATTTATACCACAAATATATGTCCCCAGTGGCTTATCTCTGATAAACAGCTCCTTATCTTAAAACATTGCAAGTCTTTAGACAAAGCTTCATGCCTTTAACCAATTACAAGTCAAAGAGTCTTTAAACCCACCTATAACCTGTAAGCATCCCCCCACACTCCCCTTCCAGATGACCCACCTTTTCCGGACACACCAATGTATGCCTCCCACGTATTGATTTATGACTTTACCTGTAACCCCTGTCTCCCTGAAATGTCTAAAACCAAACTGTAACCCAGCCACAGCCAGTCCACTTGCTCAAGGCTTCTTGGGCGAAGCTTGGGGTCATGGTCCTCAAATCTGGCTCTGTAAGAGTTTGGCCTTTTTTTCCGTTAACAAAAGAAAGACAAAGTATAGCTTGAAATTCCACGAACCTGAGAAATAGTAAGGCAAGTCATAATAATATGTGCGTGTGTGCATATGCACAGAAAACACACCACACTGGGAACTGACTGACCACTGAGAAGGACTCTGGTGCCTGGTGTGTTAAGATGGACTTTTGCTTTTTCACTCTATGTATGTCTCACTGTGTTATATCTTTACATCAGGAATGTTTTGATTATATTACTTATGCAATAACAAAAAAAATACATTGCTAAAGAAACAATAAAAGAAACTGATGCTTAACGTAAGGGTTCTCAAACTTGAGCATGCATTGGAATCCCCCAGAAAGTGCGATAAACACGGACTACTGGTCCCCACCCCAGAATTTCTGACTCAGTCAGCTCAGGTGAGGCCTGCTGTTCATGATCTGGCCAGAGGCCACGCCTTGTGACCCAGTGCCTTAGAGAGGCAGGATCCTGAGGTCAAGTGTGCAGGGGGAGCCAGGCCCGGAGTCCAGACTACCTCACATCACACCCCGACTCTCGACCTTAAACATCTGTTGACCAGTGCTATCTTGTATGGCTGGATTGAGGGGGAGTTGTTTTGATGGATTTTAAAATATAATATCCACTCAACCTGAAAATCCTAAAACTATACTTTCTGCATTTTCCAAAGTTGGCACGTATTTATTATTTTGGTGATTACAAAACATTATGTAACAAACCTCCTTTGTCTCAATGCAGTTTCTGCCTGAGATGGAGACTTCTGATGTGGATCCAAACAGGAATCCCCCCCTCCAGGCTGTTGGATGCCCTCTCACCCCTTGCTATATGGGCCTGGCAAGGTCATATCTTTCTCTAGTGAGAGCATCATCCTAAAATACCGGTAGGCTTAACTAGCCCAAGTAAATCAGGAAAGAAATTATGTATATTATGACGGAGACAATTTTACTCTGTTTAGAAAACTGCTGAAGGTTCTGGATGATGTTGGCAGTGTGCATGCCCACAGCAGCCTCTCGATTCTACCCCACCCTGGTAGTACAGAAGAGCTGTGAAGAATAAGAGAATCCCTAGTGATGATGGGAAACAGAAGAAGGGGCATGTTGGTGGACCAGCCACATTAAGGCATTCCACAAAGAGGGAGAGCCCAACAAGACAGACTGAAGAGGAAGGTCACAGACACCGGGCATGCATCAGAGAACTGTGGCACAGAGCACCGAGAAGACCCAAAGTGACAGCTGCCAAGAGAATGCCTTGTCCTGATGGACTTCATCCTGCTTCCTGAGCTAGTCGTTCACAAGGGGAGTGTGGTCACAATGCTTGGCTTAGAGTAATCAGTGCCACCCCTAGAGGTGATGCACAGCTCCCAAACACATCGCTGCCATGCATCGTGGAAGGAGTAAACGGACCTTGGGGACTCAACCGCAATGAACACTAAACAGCTCAATGGACAAAAAGATTAGACGAGTAAAAGAAAATTTAAGAGACATGGAAAATAGATCCGGATATTCCAACACCCATCGAATATAAGGTGCAGAAGTAAAAATACATAGGAGGGGTAACAGAACTCTTCCAGAACTGAAGACCCAAGTCCTCATTTGAAAAGTTGCATCCAGTGCTAAACAAAATTTTAAAAATAAATGAGCAAAAAAATCTCCCACATCTTGATGCAATATCAGAAAAACAATATAATAAAGAGAAAATTCTAAAAGGTTCAGGGCAGCCTGGGTAACATGCCAAGACCCTGTCTCTAAAAAAATATTTTTTTAATTAGCCAGATGCAGTGGTGTGCACCTGTAGTCCCAACTGCTAGATAGGCTGAGGTGGGAAGATCACTTGAGCCCTGGAGTCCTGGGCTACAGTGAGCTATTATCACATCACTGCCCTCCAGCCTGGGCGACAAAGTAAGAAAGAACGAGACAACAATGTGAATACACTTAATACCAGTGACCTTACACTTAAGTTGGTTAAAATAAAATGTTATGTGTAAGGCTAGTGGCGGGCCCCCTCCCCTCCCTAGATCAAAAAAGAAAAGGCTCAGGAGACCAGACCCGCCAAGGACAAAACTGCCAGGCCCCCCTGAGAGGAACCACACCCAGATGTCCACCCGATCCGTTCCTGGATTCCACAAATACCTCCAGCCCCTCCTATTAATCAACGACCACCCAAGGTCACAATGGAAAATCCCCAGCTCTTTCCGCCCAAAGTCTCTAGCCCGCCCAAATGGTATAAAAGGCCTCAGCCCCTTGAAACGTCAGCGACTTCTGGGGCCCCCCTCTCTTGGGGCCCCAGAACCTTGTCCACGAGTGTATAATAAAGCCACGTGATTTGGCCCCTACTCTTTCTCTCTCTGTCTGTCTTTTCTTTTCGCCACCGCCGAAAAACCTTACATTATGTTATGTATATTTTACTGCAATTTAACATATATACTAAATTTTTAAGAAAGAATGAGCAGATGGACATCAGAACTTCTCATCAGCATCTTCAGACACAAAAGACAATGGAATAACATCATCAAAAGTCTGAGGGAAAATAATTTTTGAACCTAGACTTCAATACTATACTATACTGCAGGGGTGAGGGGAAAGCAAGAACATTTTCAGACATGTGTAGATTCAGAAACTTTACCACCCAGAAACTCTCTGGAAGAATTAACAGGCTGTACGAGCAAGAATTAATATAAATCCAAGAAAAAGAAATGGAAAGCAAGAAACAATGTTGAATAATCAATAAAATTGAGTCTAAATAAGTGCTGTGGTTGTGTTTTAACACGGTAACGATCTGGAGGTAAGATCTCACATCACCATGGGAGGAGGAAGGAGCAGGGATCGGGAGCGTGGCCATGGTGGGGGATGACAGGAGGCTCAGGCTCTCACCTCCCTGGGGCTGGAATCCTGATTAACTTCAGATATGAGAATTAGTATTGGAAAGACACTAGTTTAAATTTGTGCACTAAAATTTAAGGTCACTTGAAGTGGCAAAAATGCAAGTGAAGGTCCTCAATTTCAGTCATCAGGCTGGTGCACATCAAAACTACGATGCACACACTACACACCCACCAGAATGGGAAAGTGAAAAACAACATCGAGTGTGGGTGAGGATGCGGAAGAGCAGGGGCGCTGTCCACCACAGGCCGGAGTGTAAACCGGGGCAAACACTTTGGAAAACTGCTTGGCGTTTTCCTGCAAAGCTCAACATGTACCTGCCCTATGACCCGGCAATCCCACTCTGAGAGAAATGAACCCATAGGGCCACCAACAGAAATGTGCAAAAATATTCATAGTAGCATTATTCACAATAGCCTCCGACTGAAAAAAAAAGCAAATATTCACCAACAACATAACAAATTATGCTATATGCATGGGCCACAGTATCACACAGAAATAAGAATGGAAGAAACTCGGCTGCTTGATTCATCCAGGAAATGTCGGCCCAGCCCACTCTGCACCACACACTCTCTGGGCGCTGGGTAGGCCCCCGCGGTGATCAAGATGCGCGAGGTCCTGCACTCACTAGGATTCCTTCTGGTCAGGAAAGTGGGAAATAAATACAACACTAATCAGCCTGGCCTTCCCCTACCTTGTGCATTTTGTGCCAACTCCCCGCCCATACTTCTGCCAAACCAAACTTTCCACAGCCGTCCTGGCCCTTCACACTTCCTGCTTCTGCACATGCAGCTCCTCCTGCCTGGAGTCCCTTGTCCTTCTCTCCCCGCCCCTCCCCTTCTCCATTTCTCAGACCCCAGTCCTTACAGATCCGCGTCAAGCATCAAACATCGCGTTGCCAAGAAAGCCCTCCTTGCCCCGAGTGAAAACCTTCCCCACTGCCCAAGAGAACTTTTCCTTTTCTACTGACATCACCGTCTTTGCCGGTTCGCACAAGGCCCCCTTTCACCTTTTATGGCACCGTCAGGCTTGCACAGAGAACACGGGACAGCCATGCTGCCGAAACTCAAAATAGAGAAGATGTAAACCTCTGGAGCTGTCTGGTATTGCCATCTCTCCCTCCCCGTCGATGCCCTGACACCCACCTCACCCCCGAAATGTTGAGTCAGTGCCCAGACACGGAGCACAGACCCTAGTCCCCGTGTGCACGTTTTGTCACTCAGAATTGGTGGGCTGCACGTTTATTATTCCTCTGTGTACTCCAAAGGCTCACATGTGATGAGTACGCAATAAATGTTTGTTGAACGTATTCACCAAAGGCTCACGAAGTTAAAGATGCTTTCGACAACTCTCCAGCGATGAGGACTGGAAAGAAAGTTGATAGCACTTCATTTGATGCAGGGATCTCATGAGTCATAATTTTTTCATTAACATTTTATTTCACTTATTAGTGCCAATTTGTATTGTCATGTACTTGAACATTCTCTGGGTTTCTCTGAAAATATTCTGGAATTTAGATATGTCAGAGTTAAATAAATAGGCCTTTCCCTCGGCTGTATGAATCCAAGTGAATGTCTAAGAGCTGGTACGTTGTAGCTCAAGAGCAATGAGGGAAAAGCAGGGACTGATCTTAGCAAGGAAGAAAAGAGTACAAAATGCATTATATTTATTAATATAATCTCCTATGAGTCTGTAATTATTTCAAAATAAAATATAAAACACCTTTCGGGAGAAAAAAGTACTATAGCACTATGGCTATAAATTTCAACATTTCTCCCTCAGTTTACCTAGATGCCCATCTTTCCCTATCTAGAGTAGTATCTTGAGGACACAGGCAATGTTCAGCTGGAGCTATAGGGATATTTCCTAAAGAATCAGTAAGTTGACATTTTCCAAACTGAATCACCTGCTTAGAGTTTCCCAATGATTAATTATAAAAGTAACATGAACGTATATTCTATGAGTTGGAATCTCATCTCTGAATCCAAGTATTAACTGGTAGGTGCACTTTTAAGCCGAGTTTACTACAGCTATGCCACTCAACATTTATTAAATTCTTCCACATGCCAACCACTCAGATCGAAAAGAGAACAAGAAAAAGTCACTGACTTCAAATTCCATTCTTCCTGTCTTCTGTTCTCTTAAAAGCAGAAGACTGCAGTTCCATGAAAGACATATATCACTTTCACTGGGCTGGCAGATGACAAAGCATATATTTTGCTTTCTGCTCTTGAGTAAGACAAGGGCGAACTTCGCAGTCACACCGCCCCAGGTTCAAGGCCTGTCTCACGGCGGACTGCCCGTGTGAGCGTTCAGCAACTCACTCGATGTTGTGGAATCTGTTTCATCTGTAGAATGGGTTACGGGTGAGAATATTACGTAACAGGGCATGGATTTTTAGACAAGTGGCATTGATCTCTGTTCACAAAGCAAGCCATACGTTCTGTATTCTGGACATTGACTACTCACCCACACGCGCTTCTGTGAGAAGGATTTCCGATTTGCTTTTCATGAAATTTGTTCCAGTTTACACATCCGCTCATAGCATATGAGAGCTCCTTTCTTCTCCCTTTTTGCCAGCTTTGCAAGGTGTGATTATGGATGGTTTCTTTTCATTTTGCTACTTATCTGAATGTCATAATTTTTACAGTGGACACTATTGCTTCAGAAACGAGACTTTATTTAAATTCTAACGCATAGTTTCTTTCTCCTAATCTAAGGAAATAATGAGAGGTGTGAGAAGAAAATGCGTGTTTTTTCAACACACCTCTCTTCATAAGATCTTTTCACACTCTGATCCTTTTATCCAGAATACTTTTTCCTCACCTCCTCGTCTAGATAATTGCTACCTACCTTCAGACCTCAGACTCTTGATGAAGTCAAGTCCCCTCTTACCCTGATTCATTTTACTTAACATGGCTATATTTCTGCAATTACTTTTTGTTGAGGTATAATCACATGTCATAAAAGTCACCTTCTTAAAATGTACAATTCAGTGATTTTTAGTATACAGTAGTACCCCATTATTTGCAGTTTCGCTTTACGTGGTTTCAGTTCCCAACTGTCGACTGTGGTCCAAAAATATTAAATGGAAAATTCCAGAAGTAAACAATTCCTAAGTTTTTAATGGTGCAATGTTCTGAGCAGTGTGATGAAGTCCCACTTCCTTCTGCCTGGGACGTGAATCATTCCTTGGTCCAGCATCTTCATGCCGTCCACGCTACCTACCGTTAGTCACTAAGAAGCCGTCTCGGTTATCAGATTGAATGTGGTGGTATCACACTGCTTGTGTTCAAGGAATCCTTATTTTACTTAATAATGGCTTCAAATTGCAGAAGTGGTGATGCTGGCTTATTGTTAGTTTATTAGTTAATAAATAACTGATAAATTAGTTAACAAAAAAACTAGTTTATTAGTTTTTATTGTTAATCTCTTACTGTGCCTAATTTATAAATTAAACTTTATCATAAATATGTACATATAGTAAAAAGCATAGTATATATAAGGTACAGCACTATCCATGGTTTCAGGCAACCACTGAGTGTCTTGGAATATATCCTCCATGGACAAGAGGGGGACTCCTGTATTCACAATGTTGTACAATCGTCACCACTATTTAACTCCAGAACCTTTTTGTTGCACCAAAAAGAAATCCCACACCCATTAGCAGGCGCTCTCTATCTTCTCCCTTCTCCCCACCCCCAGCTCCTGGTAACCATTAATCTACTTTCTGGTCTCTAGATTTGCCAATTCTGTACATTCCATAGAAGTGGAATTATACCATATGTGCCCTTTTGTGTCGGCTTCTTTCACGAGCATAATGTTTTCAAGGTTCGGTCATGTTGTCGCATGGTCACTACTTCATTCCTTTTCACAGCTGAGCAGTGTCCCACCGTAGAGATGTGAACGCTCTGTCTATCCATTGAGCAGCTGACGGACATTTGGGCTGTTTCCACTTTGGGACTATTATAAATAAAGCTGCTGTGGACATTTGTGTACACATATATTTCAGTTCTCTTAGATATGTACCTAGGAGTGAAATTGCTGGGTCATACAATAATCCTGTGTTTAATATCCTGAGGAACCACCAAACCATTTGCAGAACAGCTGCACAATTTTACGTTCCCACCAACCACGTATGAGAGTTTCAGTTTCCCCACCTCCTTGTCGATACTTGCTATCATCCATCTTTTTTATTATAGCTAAAGGGTATGAAGTGGGATTTCATTGTGGTTTTTTTTTTTT
>VBSM01001163.1:2465325-2486602 GCA_008086735.1 Cheirogaleus medius | reverse complement strand
GGCAATATACGTAACCTTAATATTTGTACCCCCATAACATGCTGAAATAAAAAAGAATAAAAATGAACTGAATATTTAAGCTTTCATAATCTACTATGCATGCTGTGCTCAATAAAAAAGAATGAAAGATCATTTCTTTTAAGAGAGCCATTCAAATTGTTTTACTTTTAATGCTCATCTTTTTCTGATAATGTATGTACTTTGTAGAAAATTTTAGAAAATACAAATATATATCAAAAAAATAAAACCATTTCTAATCGATTCCCCCAGAGTAACTTGTCATTATGAGAAATGTTGTGGGAAGTCCTGCTTAGAAGGCAGTGGCCCCTGGGCTCCTTACCACATCGCCAGCCTCAGCGCCAAGACAGGGGCTGTAGCCCCACAAACCTCCCACCCCAGGAGCCACACTGCTCCCACCCAAAGGGTTTCAGATCTCAGCCCTGGTTATCACCTTGCCATTTGCCCTCTGTGACAGGCTTGTGCTGTTACTACCGTGGCCTCAAAAATCATTTGCAGAGGCTGTGAAGCTGAGAACCCACATTCGGGGCCAGGGAGAGGCCTGAGCCACTTCCAGGTTCAGCATCCTGCCCACCTCGGTGGCATCCGGGATGGCGCTGCGACATCACCTCCAGGAGAATGACTTCCATGCGAGTTAGGAGGCTGAGCTGACACGTGGTTAGAGTCACGATCTTGTGATATAACAGTACTCTCTCTTGAATAAAGTAAATATGAAGAAGAATCTACCTCTCTGACTAAAGGCAGAGGTTGTCCCTGACTCATAAGCCTTTGGAGAGGCGAGCTCCGGATTTAACAATAGGAGCTGGGATGGCTCAGACAGGCGCGCACTCGGTGAGGCTCTGCCGCCTGCAGGCACCCTGCCAAGCTTTCACAGATGCTCCCTTCAGTTCCCACGATGGCCCCAGAAGGACAGCGCTTCTGTTATTCCCATTTTACAGATAATGGACTTGAGGCTCAGATGCGCCTCCGTACGACGGGCATCACCCCAGGGAAGTGGAAGATTGAGAGTTAAGTAAAGCTGCCCGTGTGTGCCAAGTCCCAGTACCCACTGTTAGGGTGAAGCCTAACTCTTCCTGAGCCAGATTGTGTGTCCTTGTGGCCAGGTACAACGGGCACATGAGGAGGAGGGGCCCCAGAACAGTCTTGGGCATGGAAAAAGGTGCCAACTCACTTTCAGTTTTCCTGCCTGCTTTGCCAGACTTTTTTCAACTTCCATACAATTGACTCGGGGAAGAAATTAGCCATTTGGCTACATCCTAATCCTGTATCTAAATTTCCTCAGCTAGCACGAAACCTGTCTTTTAAATCTTTCATCTCACAGAGGAAATTATAATAATGTAAATGCCATATAGATGTTCATCGGAAGATCCAGGGTGCCTCTGTAAATGTGAGCTGGTGGTGTGTGTCATCGGTCTCATTTACGACGAGGAAGCTGAGTCAGAGAGAGGAAGTGTGACCGGGGTTTGGTTAAAAGTAACCACTGCGCTTGATTTCATCTGAACATCACAGCAATGCAATAGACCACATCTGCTATTCAAAGTCAAAGGAAAAGAGCAAAGAAATGTTCTAAAAATACATACTGGTATTACAACCGGAGCCACGTTCCAGCTCACGGGTGAGGGACGCAGAGCTAAGCAGTCGGCTTTATTCCAGCACATTCCCATTTGCTATTCTCGTGCGCACTTGGACGCTACACTGGCTGCTTAGTCTTAGGAAACTTAGATCCCTGTGTAGTTCATAAGCATGATGACTAGGTTTTCATGCTAATGTGTGAGATGTGCCTCAAACCTTTTCATGACGTCAGCTGGGCCGTGACTTCAAAAAAAACAGAAAGAAAGAAAAGTGATAGTCTCCTCTTGAGCATTGGTTTTCCGCATTTCCCCCTTAGAAACAACTGTTGGCCAGGAGGGCCCCAGGATGGCCTGCTCGGCTCCTCTCTGTGCAGCTGAGCTAGTTCACCGGTCCGATGGAGCCAGACTCCATCTGTCTCGTGGAGCCTCAGCCTTGGACCCCAGGCTCTACACCAGCCTCTGTTCCATTAGCCTGGACTGTATCTGGATGCCTGGCTTGTGTTCTACCCTGTGCCACCAGCCCTTAAGCCTGCAGCCTGCTCTCTCCCCTTGCTCTCGGCGAACAACCATTCAGCCCACCCGTGGTCTGCCCTGAATGACCGGGAAGCAGGCCAGCGGCTCTGGAGCCTGGGCCAGAGTGCTGGTCATGGGGCCTCAGCTCCCTTATTCTGGTCCATTCCTTTCCCACCCATGGTTAGAAAGCCCTACCTTAAGGGATGTGCTTGCATCACCCCGACCTCGCAGGACTGCTTCCGGCTCCAGCCCCTGTGGAAATGCTGGCACAGTCTTGCTGCCACCAGTCAATAGGCCAGATTTGTTCTTGGATGCCACTGAGCCCAACAAGGCCACCCTAAGTGACCCAGCTGGAGAAGCAATACCAGCTGCTGACTCTGACCTCAGCTCAGCCCCTGAACCACATCTGGTTCCCACAGGATAGCCTGGCTGCTCTCCACCTGGCCACCTTCACAAGTGCTGCCTGTTTCCTGGGTCTTTTCCTCCCAAATCCCCACTGATTGCCAGCCCAGCTCTGGTTAACTCAGCTTGGCATCTGAGGGTTCATCTAACTGCCTCTAGCACTAGAAATTCGTGCCACCCCATCTGCCTCTTTGTGGGGGAAAATTGTTTCTATGAAACTTTTAAGTTCCATTTTTTTCTCACCAAAGGGACTGATTCTTATTCTCAGCCAGGGTTCATGTATGCTTCTTTCCAGCCTAAAACCTGGGCATCTATACTCATGACACAACACTTATGTGTCCAAGGCCCCCTGGTATTTGTGGAGTCCCCTCCCCCACGGAATGGGGTGGACCCATGTGACCAGGAGAATACTGCGGAAGTGACGGCACGTGACTTCCAACGCTAGGCCATAGAAGATATGACTGCCTCGGTTGCTGCTCACGCTAGGGGAAGCCATCCACGCTGTCATAACGACACTCACGCAGCCCCGTGGAAAGGCCCGTGTGGAAAGGAATTGAAGCCTCCTGCATCAGCCAGCCCTTGCCAGCCTGGACAGTCGCCAGCCGGGTGAGGGTGAGGGCACCTTCCTGAAACGCCAGCCCCAGCCAAGCCTTCAGATAACGGCAGTCCCAGCTGACAACCTCATGGAAGACCCTGGACTATAACTACCCCACCAAGCCATTGCTTAATTCCTGACCTGCAGGAACTGGGAGAGATAATAAATATTCTAAGCCACTAAATGTTAGAGCAATTTATAATGCAGCAACACATATCTAATATAGAATGCTTCTCTATGTATCTCCACGTTCCTATGACCTTGCACAGACATATGAGAACACATACACACATACTTTCTAAGTTACACTTTTAATTTGGAGATTATTGTAGATTCACATGAAGTTGTAAGAAATAACGCAGGGAGATCCCACGCACTATTTACACAGCTGATCCCGCGGTGGTACCCCGCAAAACTGCATCACAGCGTCACAGTTAGGATGCGATGCGGATGCAGTCAAGACACAGAGCAGTCCCTCCACTACAGGGGTCCTCACCTTGCCCTTTGATAGCCACATCCACCTCCCCCGGACCCCCCACACTTACTCTCTGGCAACCACTAACCTGTTCCCCATGGCTATAATTTCGTCATTTTAAGAAAGCTGTATACAGGGAATCATACAGTATACAAACTTTTAGGATTGCCTTTTTTTTTCAGTATGTTTTCCTGGAGAGTCATTTAAATTGTTCTGTGTGTCAATAGTCTATTCTTTTTTATTGCGGAGTAGTATTCCACGGTGTGGATGTACCAAAATCTTGTTTAAACAGTCACTCATTGAAAGACATCTAGGATGTTTCCAATTTGGAGCTATTTTGAATAAAGCTGCTATAAGCATACATGTATAGGTTTTTGTGTGAACAAAAGTTTTCATTTCTCTGAGATAAATGCCCAGGAGTGTAATTGCTGGTTTGTAGGGTCATTGCATGTTTAGTTTGATAAGATGTTTAGTTTTATAAGAAACTGCCTGTGGTAGAATGAATAATGTCCCCAGGCCCCAAAGAAGTTGAGGTCCTAATCCCTGGAACCTGGAATGTTAACTTAAATGGCAAAAGGGACGTTATAGATGGGATTAAGTTATGGATCTTGAGATGGGGAGATTATTCTGGATTAGTGGGGTGGCCCATAAATATAACAAGTGTCCTTATAAGAAGGAGGAAGAGGAAAATCTGACTACAGATGGTAAAAAGGCAATGAGACAATAGAAGCAGAGACTGGAGTAATATGGCCACAAGCTGAGGAGTGCTAGCAGCCTTTGGGAGCTGGAAGAGACAAAACACAGATCCCCTCCACTGGGGCCACCAAGATAAACCAGGCCTGCAGACACCTGCATTTTAGCCCTGTGAGACTCCTTTCAGACTCTGACCTCCAGAACTGTAAGATAATAAACTCCTATTGTTTTAAACCATTAAATTTGTGCTAATTTGTTAGATAGGCAACAGGAAACTAATATACTGCCAAACTGATTTTTTTTCTGGGGTGCTCTTGAGCCCAGTGTGAATGTCGGGTGAGTAACCAGAGTGTCTGCAGAAGGACTGCACCAAGTTTATATTCTCATCAATAACGCTTGTGATTTACTTCCTCCACAGTCTTGCCAGCATTTGCTGTTGTCCCTGCTCTTTTTATTTTAACCATTCTGGTAGGCATCTAATGACCATTCATTGTGGTATTAATTTGCATTTTCCTTATGGCTAATGATGTTGAACATATTTTCATGTGTTTATTTGCCCTTTGGTAAAATATCTTTCATGTCTTTGTCCATTTTCTAATGGATCTTTTTTGCTTTATTACTATTTCATTGTTTATTATTTACTGTTTATAATTTATTTTACAGTTTATTGCTGTTTAATATTGCTTACTACTGTTTTTATTATTGAGTTTTTCAGAGATTTTGGTAGATTCTAGATATTATTCCTTTGTTGGACATGTGGTTTGCATATATTTTCTCTCACTCTGGAGCTTGTCTTTTCATCCCTTTAACAGAGTCTTTGCAGAACATATTTTTTTAAACATTGGGATGAGGTCCAATTCATTACTCTTTCCTGGTATACATTATACTATGGTGTCAAGCTAAAAGACTCTTTGCCTACTCCTAAAACTCAAGGATTTTCTCTTATGTTTTTTTCTAGAAGTTTTATAACTTATATTTTACATTTAAGTCTGTGATTCATTTTGAGTTAATTTTTGTACAAGGTATGAAGTTTAGGTCAAGGTTTCCTTTCTAGCATATGGATATCCAATTGCTCCTGCACAGTTTGTTGAAGAGGCTATCCTTCCTCCATTGAATTGCTTTTGCATCTTTGTCAAAATCAGTTAGCTGTATTTGCACGGGTCTATTTCAGGGTTCTTTAACATGTTCCGTCGACCTGTGCCTTCCCTCTGCCAATCCCACCAGTCTTGATTACCATAGCTATAGAATAGGTCTTTGGATTGGATAGAGTGATCCATCCTACTTTATTCTTCATTTTTAAGATATTTTGAGGTATCTAGGGTCTGGGCCTTCCACATAAATTTTAGAATAAGCTTGTCTATGTCTATAAAACACGTTGTGGGGTGTTGCATTAAAACTGTAGATTTGAGAAGAATTGACATTGTTACTATGTTGAGTCTTACAACATGGTGTTTCCATTTATTTAAGCATTTTTAAAATTCTTTTCATCAATATTTTGTGACTTTCAGCAAACATAGCCTATACACTTTTTGTTAGGTTTATACTTAAGTATTTCCTTTACATAAGTGTGATTGTAAATGTTGTGCATTAATTTCAGCTTCCACATGTTTACTTTTAGTATTCAGAAATGAGACTGGTTTTTGTGTAGGCATCTTGGATCCTAGGACCACGCTAAATTCACTTATTAGCTCTAGGAATTTGGTTGATTATGTTGATTAATTTTTCAAATGTTGAACAAATCTTAAATACCTGCTAAATCTCACTTAGTCATGATGTATAATTTTTTTTAGATATTTCATATTTTACTTGCTAATCTTTTGTTGAAAAATTTGTATGTAAATTATTGAGAGATAGTGTTTTGTAGTTTTCTTTCTTTTTTTTTTCTTTCTCTCTTTTTTTTATACTACTTTATCTGGTTTTTGGTATCAAGGTAATACTACTTCCAAAAAATGAGTTGGGAAGTGTCTGTCTTCTATTTTCTGGAAGAGATTAAGTAAAAGGGATGTTAATTCTTTAAATGTTTAGTGAAATTATCCAGTAAAACCATCTTGGCCTGGAGATTTTTTTTTTTTTTAGAGAGGTTTTTAATTACAAATTTAGTTTCATTGATGTCTATAGAACAGTTGTCTCTTTCATCTTGGCTGATTTTGAGTAGTGTGTGGTTTTAAAGCAATTGATCCATTTATTCTGTGTTGTTGAATTTATGAGGATAAAGTTGTTCATAGTAGTCCTTATTGCCCTTTTAATGGCTGCAGGATCTGCTGAGATCTCTCATTTCATTCCTGCTGTTAATGATTTGTGTTTCCTCTTTTTTATCTTTGTCAATCTTGCTAGGTTTATCAATTGTACTGATTTTTTTCAAAGACCCTGAGATTTTGTGTTTCTTGATTTTTTTTATTTATTTCCTGTTTTTAATTTCATTGATCTCTGTTTTATTTTTGTTACTTTCTTCCTTCTGCTTACTCTGGTCCTTCTTGTTTAGTTTCTTGAGATGGACAATTAGATTATTGGTTGGAGAACTTTTTTCTAATGTAAACATTTGGTGCTATAAATTTCCCTGTCAGCAGTGTTCTCCCTGTGTTTCACATATTTTAATATGTTGTAGCTTTATTTTCATTTGATTGTATGTATCTTTTATTTCCTTTGAAGCTTCTCCTTTGTCTCATGGATTATTTGCAGGCATGTTTTTTAATTTTAAAATTTGGATACCTTCTGATTTTTTATTATTGATTTCTAATATAATTCCATTTTAAATTGAACTCCATTATGATCAGAGAACATATTTTATATGATTTTAATTCTTTTAAATTTAGTTAAGATTTGTTTTATAGCCAAAGATACAGTGTATCTTGGTGAATGTTTCATGGACGCTTTAATGTTTATTCTGCTGTGGTTTTGTGGAATGTGCTATGAATGTACATTAGATCCTACTGGTTAATTGTGTCATTCAATTTCTGTATATCGTTGCTGATTTTCTATCTAGCAGTTCTATCAATTGCTGAGAGTGGGCTGCTGAAATCTCCAACTATAATTACGGACATATACATGTATTTTTGTTATTGTTCCTGTTCTGATAATGGGTTCATATCATACATGCTTTCTGCATCATGCTCTTCTCACTCAACAATATCTTGTGAAAATCTTTTCAAATCAACTGTAATGGGACTCTAATTCACTTTTTTAAATGACTGCATATTATTGCACGGTGTAAATGTACAAGAATTGTACAAGAAATGTACAAGAATATGCATTTATTCTGCTATGTTTCTACAGGGGAGCATTTGCTTTGTTTGATGGGTGACATAGTCCCCAGTGACGATTCCACTGGCCTCCTCAACAGCAAGTCTGAGTTCTGATCACAGTGGCTGACAGCTGGGAATTCGGAGTGGTGGAGCGGCCCACAGTAGGCAGCGGAGGTGGGAAGGTGGGAGGTGAAAGTAAGTCTGCATTGAGCCTTTTGAGAAAAGAAAACGTAACTTTGGAAGTCATCAATAATTCTGCTTGCAAATCACAATAAACAAGCCTAAAGAAAGCTCTATCATCCTTTTTTTACCAAAGAGTGTGGTACCTTAGGCAGAGAGGAAGTTATCTCCCAATCCTGTCGGCCTGGGAACTAAAGACCTGAATTATTCTTAAGACAGGACAAAGCTCTAAAGATAGAATATCTGCCAACCCTGGGCAAAACTGTAATTGAACCACATTCTTTATGGTCAAGGTCTCTTAAATGTAACTTACAAACCAGAATATAAACAGATAAGGGCATCCAGGATATAGTAGAAGCAGCAAAGTTGAAGGAGTAAGAAACGTTTAGCTCAGGGAGGAGAAGGATAAAGGAAGACATCTCTTCAGTGACCTCAAGGGCTGTCATCTGGCAAGGAAGGGATGCAGTCTGCAGGGCTGGAGAGAACAAATGCCCAGCAGATGCAGGGGGGTCATGGGGTGCAAAGCACAATGGCCAGCAACAGACAGTCCCCCCCCCCCCGGCCATTGAAGGGACTCCGGCACAGCCCTGATTCCCGAGGATCCCAACCCTGACTGAGTGAGTTCCCACTCACGGCACAGACAAATGACCACTGATGCCCACTGTCAGGCTCTCCTCTGACCGCAGCCAGCCTGCGATGGCATGTCTTTCCATGCACTAGCATGTCTTCCCATGCACTAGCGTGTCTCCCCATGCACTAGCGTGTCTCCCCATGCACTAGCATGTCTCCCCATGCACTAGCATGTCTTCCCATGCCCTCCGCACATAGTGTGCACACTTGCACCTCCAAAGGGCTTCTCCCTCTGATTCTCCTGCCTTGAACACTCTCTCCCTACCCAGATCTGGATAGACCTTCAGGATCCAGAATATGTCCTGCCTCATCTGAGAGACCTTTCCTGATAACCCAGCCCGACACTGATCTTTTAGCACATAATTAGCACCTTTGGGAACATGGATTTGTTTGGGTCAGCTTTTCCTGTTCAACTGGGTCACTAGTTCCTTTTAGGGTATCACACTACACCTCTTTCACAACCTACAATACCTTCCACAGAAATGACTCCCCAAAAAGTACTTGTTGATCCATTAATTCCCCCCGTCTTTTGTTCATAAATGCTTTAATTAGAAGTGGGGCCGTGTGAAAGTGTTACAAAATTTAGCTTTCTGTTTGGAAACGTCCTAGTAAAATTTGGCTACACAGTATTTTAACTTAATGGTGATCTCTCATGGCTCTCATTAAAACCGAGTCTCTCACTGCAATTAGCTTCCAAAAGAAAGGACAGAAGAAAACAGAATTCCTGAGTCTGCTAAGAATGCTTCCCAACTACGGAACAACCTGATAGAGACTTTGGGTGGGCTATGGCATACATACCAGTTCACAGAAGAAATAATTACTAAAGAATTTACAAATAGACAGAGTTCAAAATGTGCCTCTGTGGAGTTATGTTCTTTATCCCCAACAGCCAGGGGGACAATAGGTCCCTAGGTCAACTTATTGGCCACTTTCAAATCAGTGACATTCCCCAGTGCCCTACGGCCACTTCTACTCCCCTGTGTTCACGCACTGAGTGTTGATCATGGGCTCTCCCCCCAGGGAAGTCTTGGGGTAAGTGGCTGACCACCTTGCCAGAAATCCATGGCCTTATAGCATATGTCAGTCGACTCAGGCTGCTATGACAAATAGACCACACACTGGGTGGCTTACATAACACGCTTGTTTCTCATAGTTCTCGGGCTGGAAGTCCTAGATCAAGGCCTCGGCAGGTTCAGTGGCTGATGAGGGTCCGCTTCCTGGTTTGCAGACAGCTGTGTCTTCACATGTTGGAAAGAGAGTGAGGCAGCTCTGAGGCCTCTTTTATAAGGGCCCTGATCTCACTCAGCAGGGCTCCACCACCAGGACCTCACCACCTCCCAGATCCCCCACCTCCTAATACCATCACCTCGGGGCCAGGATTTCAGCATATGCATTACGGGAGGACACACTCGTTCAGTCCATACTGTGTCATCGTACATCACAATTCATGACCTGATATCACACACATACAGGCGCCTCTGGGTTATGGTGTCCCTGAGAGCAGGGAGCATTTCATTCATCCTGGACTCTCCCGCATGGCAGGAGGCATCTGGCAGATTCTCACTTAGCACGGGTTGAATGGATGACTACGGAGGTAAACACAGAGCTGCGGAGACCCTGGGCAGTGAATCACCAACTGCTGGCACGGAAGAGATGGGAGAGAACAGTTGCTTATTTGGGCTAAGCCTTGAAGGCCAAGGTGAGCTGGAGAAGGTGGCCCAGAGGAGCGACTGGTGTGGGGGGAAGTAAGTTGTTCCACATGACTAGAGTATTGGAGAAGGGGACCAAGAGGTGAAGATCAGAAACTAAGATGAAGCCAAACCAAAAGTTTTCCACTCATAATAAGGAATTTGGATTGATTCTATGAGAAAGGCAAGCTACAGAGAGCTTTTAAATAGGAGGTTGAGATGACAGACATGTATTTTAGAAAGGTAAATGATTCACTACACTTATAGAAAAGGGGGAAATATATATATTTATCTTACTAGATGCTGAAAAAAAATCCCTGATAAAATTCAGTAACCGTTGGGATTTTTTTTAAATTTTAAAAACTAAGATCATAGGTAAATTTTCTTAACTTGTGAAAATGTATGTAACAGCAATTTCCTTCTCCATAGTTGAATACAGAATGGCTCACTTTATAGCTCAGGCTAGAGTGCCGTGGCGTCAGCCTAGCTCACAGCAACTTCAAACTCCTGGGCTCAATCAATCCTACTGCCTCAGCCTCCAGGGTAGCTGGGACTACAGGCATGCGCAACCATGCCCAGCTAATTTTTTCCATATATTTTTAGTTGTCCAGCTAATTTCTTCCTACTTTTTAGTAGAGATGGGGTCTCACTCTTGCTCAGGCTGGTCTTGAACTCCTGACCTCCAGCGATCCTCCCGCCTTGGCCTCCCAGAGTGCTAGGATTACAGGCGTGAGCCACCATGGCCGGCCTGCTATTTGTTCTTTAATTTGGTAAAGGCCAAATAGAGACATGCATCAAAATACTTTTTTTAAAAATCCATGACAGCAAATCTTAAATTGATAAGATTGCATCTATAAATTATTATTATTGTTATTATTTGCAAATTAGGAGGGAAAAACCATGCTTTTTCAATTTTAGTGTGAAAAACCTTGATGTAGAAACGTGTTTCCCTTCTGGGTGTCTCTGTCGCTGGTTTGCTTCTGAAACCGTCGACATATTAACATAAGATGGCTGCATCTCCCGCTGCCAGGCTGCTCCAGCCATGCGGGGAACTTAGGCGTCCCTCCGGGCACAGGCGGTCACCCGAGCCCCCACACTCTGAGCCAGTGTGCAAACCACAGCCCAGACCCTCCCACCCC
This sequence comes from Cheirogaleus medius, assembly GCA_008086735.1. Classification (NCBI taxonomy): domain Eukaryota; kingdom Metazoa; phylum Chordata; class Mammalia; order Primates; family Cheirogaleidae; genus Cheirogaleus; species Cheirogaleus medius. The sequence continues at coordinate 2,475,456 of VBSM01001163.1, read as the reverse complement.
GTGCTGTAAAGACCCACTCACAGCTCACCTGGCCAGCAGGGTCACAGTTTACCCGTCTCCTTGCTGAGACCCCTAGTTCAGTAACCATCTATAGTAAACCCTCAACAAATCTTTGAGGAATTTTTTAAATGTTTCTCTCTTTAATGCCCACAAGAACAGTAACAAAATCTGAGACCCTTCCAGGTAAGTTTATTTGATTATTTCTTATCCCAAATCTCCATGTTTTTGGTGAATAGAAATCCCCGTAAGTGCTTTGGATCAGCTAGTAGCCATTCTAGAAAAGACTTCAAAAGTTGTGCATACTTGAGACAGTGAATTTTATGTGTCAACTTGACTGGGCCATAGGGTGCTCAGATATTTGATTAAACATTATTCTGGGCATGTCTCCAAAGGGCTTTTTGGATAAAATTAACATTTGAATCAGTAGACTGAGTAAATAGATTGCCCTCCCCAGTGTGAGTGAGCCTCATCCAATGAGTTGAGGGCCCAAAGAGAACAAAAAGACTGACTATGCTCTGCAGAAGAAGGAATTCCTCTTGCTTGGCTGTCTTGAAGCTGGGACATTGGTTTTCTCCCTACCTTTAGAGTCAAACTGAAACACTGGTTCTTCCTGGTCTCGAGCCACCAGCATCAGGACTAGAACTTACACGGCCAGCTCTCCTGGGCCTCCAGCCTGCTGACCCACTCTGCTGATCTTGGGACTTGCCTGCCTCCAAAACTGTGTGAGCCAATGCCTTATCTGTTTTTTAATAAGAAACTATTGGTTCTGTTTCTCTGAAGAACCCTGACTAATACAATGCTAGTAAAAACAACTCAGGAGAACACCCATTTCCAGAAGGGCTGTCCGATGCTGGCCGAGGCCCCGCCAGACACGGAGCAGGGGAAGGGAGGTGGTACAGCTCCCACTGCCACCACCTGGGGGCTCAGAGACCTGCCCCCTCCTCGCAGCTCTACTTTGAGGGCCACAGAGTTGAATGCAGGGAGATCTGACCATACTTGGGACACTGAACTTGCTCAGCCATATTTGGGATCCCTATTAAGTAACCCCAAGGCTGCAACTTATTAGTCAAGAATGGTGCTCTCTGAGCACCAAGGCGGAGACGCCACCCAGACCTGCACAGTACTAGAGCACCACAAATGCCGCTTATAAGTTCGTTTCTGAAAGACAGTCACCACATGCCAGCTGGAGACCCTCATTCCCATTCAGCAAGGATCTCCCTCATTTCTAGAAGATCTTTGAGTATCCAGGCCACAGCTTGACCAATACCAGGGCAAAGACAGGTCCACACAAGTCAGTAGAGGAGCAACAGGCAAAACCTGGATGTCTGGAAACTGCTCCTAAATAGTTCACATGTGGCGGGCACGGACGGCAGCGGGCTGACGCCTGCTGAGGCAGGGTGGCGGGCAGTGTGTACCTGGGGGCTCATGACACCGCTCTTTCCATTCTTTTGTGTTTTGCATGTTGCACATATGTTTAAAATGTCCACAATAAATGCTTAAATGTCATAAAAGAATGGTTCACGAGGCACAATACAAAGTTTACAAAAGTGATCTAACAGGGCAGGTAGAGCTATAAGCACAGACGGTGGAGATGCGTGTGAGGCAGTCTAGGCTACATCAACCCTTCCCCTGGGTCAGGGACAGACAAGACATAGGGGGCCAAGGCTCTCTTCCCCCTGCCACCAGTTCCTAGGCACCTCTCCTGCTGAGCGGGCTGCAGGGGCCTTCTAGACCAGAGGACTCCAAACTGAGACTGGGGGTGGGGAGGCGAGGCAGCAAGAAGGGAAGTGCTAAATCCCGGGCAGTGAAAGGGATCTTTGGGACTCAACATGGGACAGCCCTGTGGCCCAGGGAGGAGCTAAACTGTGTGCTCACCACAGGCCAATATGTACTTCTGCTGGCATGGAGCACAGCTCATGTCGCGAGAGGGTCCACCAAGGCCAGGAGAGACACCTGCGCTGCTCCCTTCAGTCATAGAAACAAACAAGCATGTGCCGGGAGCGACGGCATAGAGCCAGCCCTACAAATCCCAGAAAATATCTTTTAAAAACAATAAAAATAACAATACAACAATAAAAAATAACAAAAAAAAATGCAGGATAACAACTATTCACATAGCATTTACATCATTTTAGGTATTATAAGTAATCTAGAGATTAAAGTGTGCCAGAGGATGTACATAGGTTACATACAAATACTACATTTTACATAAAGGGACTTGAGTATCTGTGGATTTTGGTATCTTTGAGGATCTTGGAACCAGTCCCCTTAGGTACCCAGGGACAACTGTACACAAATGCCCTCATAATTAGCTTACACTTTATCTCCAGGAAAAGCAATAAGTCATTGTGAGGGGCTGAGTCTTCCAGGCAAAAATCACTCAAAACAGGCATGTTTTCATTGTTCTATCCAGGGGTCCTCAAACTTTTTAAACAGGGGGCCAGTTCACTGTCCCTCAGACCGTTGGAGGGCCGTTGGAGAGTGCGGCGCACATTCCACACATGCGCACTGTGGGCTCGGGATGAGTCGGCTGCTAAGCAGGACAGGCAGTGGAGGCAAAAACACCCTGCGGGCTGGATAAATGTCCTCGGCGGGCCGCATGTGGCCCACGGGCAGTAGTTTGAGAACGCCTGTCAGACCTGAGGGGTGAAAGGTTTCTGTTACTCCTTCTTTAGTGGAAACCATAGATGCTCAGATTATGACTCCGTGCCTCTGCTAAACACCATGTGACGGGCTAATTCTTTGTCAACAGAGCTAGAACCATGTTTTGACTATCAGTTAAAAAAAACAGAACATTTCTTTTGGGGGCAGGTGGCATTAGAAATTTTTAATATATGCAAAACCAAAAGCACTAGCATTAAACATATTGTCAGCAGGTCCCTCTAGACTGCCAAACAATTACATTTAATGGGATTTCATAAAATGAAGTCTGTCAGAATGACCTCAGAGTGGAGAGTACTTCTGATGTGAGGCTGGGTGAAGGCCAAGTTGCAGAGTTTGAAGCGTTCTTACAAGTTTAAATTCTTAAAATCTGGAATGTTATCTTTGCTTCTTTTTCTGCCTAGTCAATAGACAGAAGTGAGGAAAGCCTCCCTGGAGGGCTTTTCCACTTTGGGAAAACAACACGTCTCAGATGACACCCTAGTATGCTTCCTGTCTAAAGTGAGCAGCGTCGTAATGAGCTCTCTGAACATTTCTCTCCGGAGGCCTTGGCTCTAAGGGTGTCAGACGGACACTGCTGGGGCGTCAGGACAGCAGATCTAGCGGACAGCGTAAGGCACCTGAGTCTTCCAGGCAAAAAACACTCAACACAAAAAACACTCCCAATCCTAGTACTGGAGACACGGACTGATGGCACATCAGTGGACCCTTGTGACTTCCACTGTAAAGATATTCATTAGCCACCACTTGGTGTAGATCTTTTATGGTAAAATGCAAAATGTTTTTTTCTTGTCCTTTACCTAGAAAATTGTGCACGATTGGCCATGTCTTTCCGTTACATCCATAACCATTTTACTTATGAACTAAATAACTCCACTAACTTCATTATTATTTGGGTATTTTCATTGAACACTCTGGCTCCTCCTCATGGCTGTCCTCTGAGCCCCACCATACCGACACGCGGGTCCTGCCAGCGCTGCAGGCCCGGCCCTGGCCCTGGCCCTGCCGCAGTGACCTGGCAGTGCTGGCCCGATGCCGCCGAGTGCTTCCGTGCGCCCGCCTCTTCCAATTACATGAGATGCTGGAGCAAGGAACCAGACTGGTCACCACAGCCCCATTCCCCCTCGCCAGGCTCCCAAGCCGGAGACCACGACCAACCCCAGCACAACGCTGCCCTCAACTTCCTGCCGCCAGGACGGCAAGGTCCCGAAAGGGGCTGAGGGGCAAGTGGAGCCGCACGGGGCTGCCTCTCGGCAGGCCGCGCCGCTCTGACGCGTCATGCCCAGCCGCTCTGACGTCATGCCCGGCCGCTCTGACGTCATGCCCAACCGCTCTGACGTCATGCACGGCCGCTCTGACGTCATGCCCAACCGCTCTGACGTCATGCACGGCTGCTCTGACGTCATGCCCAGCCGGGGCGCAGGACGTGCTGAGCCTGCCAGTGGCTTCACATGTTTGCTGCCCTCTGCTTTCTGCTCCCAGGACTTTGCTGAAGTAATATTTACCATATGTTCTTCAAAACTATGACATATATTCAAAGGTAAAACATCATAGGCAGGCAGAGGAGAAGTCTGTTCTTTATAGGATTAAAGTTTCACCAACAGCTTATCTTTCAGAATGATTTTTTCCTAAACATGAATATAAAAGAAATGAATGAGATAATTGAGCATTTCTAAAAATATGACATTGACTATTTTCTAAAAAAACAAACAAACAAACAAAAAAAAAAAACAGCACCTATCCAAAGTCATCATAAGTTGTCTACCTGTGGGGCGCGCGTGTGTTGTCATTATGGGTGTGTGTGGTATGTGTGTGTTTGTGTATGTGATGTATGTGTATGTGTGAAGTGTGTGTGCATTTAACATATCTATGCTTATGCCACATAAAAAAAGATGACACACTTTCCAGATCAAATCAGTAACTGTATCTATTAACGTCAAAAGAATTTCTTAAGCTATTTTTCAAACTATTTGGACAATATTCATGTGTAAGCTACTCATATTATGAGATTTGTAAACAATTTTAAGAAGAAAAATCAACTGTCAAAGTTCAACTTCACTTCAAGGAACAAATTTTCAATCTAGAACTAAAACAATATTTACTCAATTTCACCATAATAATATTTTATGGCTATACTTAAAATAACATTTTTATGATCTTTGCTCACAGTTACCAAAAGAATATAGTTCTAAGACAAAGATGATTTAAGATATTTTTATATACTTAGGCAAGCAAAAAGAAAAACAAGAATAAATTTTAGAGTAAATGCAATTTATAAAGACCATCTATAAAGAACAATAGAACATTTACAAATAAAGTAAATCATTTTCAATATCATCAGATTCACAAATGGGAGAAATAAAATAAAGTTTAAAGAGTTCTTTTTGCAAACAAGGTTTTGTTCCAAAAGAGAAACACTTTAGCACACCAGGAAATGATGCAGTACTTTTCTGATCATCCAAATCTCCTACAAATGGTCATTTTCATTGTCAGTAAAGGTGTGACACTCCCCCGCTGAACCTTGGTGAGTCTGCGACAGGTGTCCGCACGACCCGCCTGCCCACTGCCCGCCGGCTGTGGGACCAGTGCTGAGCGGTGGACAGCTCAACGCACTGCTTTGGATTCTTTTCCTTGGCATTTGGGTCAGTCCTAAATGTGGTCGCTCCTTTTCTTACATTTTTCAGTCTGTGGTGCCATGTGATCTAAGAAGGGGCCCTTCTTTTGGGGACCACCCTGGGGCCAACGGCTAACAGAGCAGCCCACAGCGTTCCCTCCAGTCTCGCCTCCGAGCAGACAGTTTCAAAGCTGAACCTCAAGGCTGTGCCTGTCTTCAGAAGGTCCAGAAGGTTCTTCTACCTCAGCCCAGTGGCTCTTTAAGAACTGAATCCCGTCCCCCTACACCTCCTGTCCCCTTAACTGTTCATGTCTTTCTTTCCTCCCTAAAGGCTTCCCTGCGTGGATCTGCGGAAGGAGGAGGTGAAGCATCCGTGCACTGCCTTTTGGACGTGCTGAAGACCCGCAGCCGCCGTGAGTGGTGGGGTCCTGGCCAGCTCTGGCTTCAGGGCAAGAGGATTTAAAGGCTGATGGTACCATAATCAGCACTCTGTATTTCCATCAGTCTTTAGCCCAAATAGAAAATAGTTTTTAAATGGAAATTTAATGGAAATATTCATTGTTCTTTGTTGTTGGATTTTTCTTTTCTATCTGTAGTTTCTTGTTCTTTCTCTTTTACATCATCAAAAGAAAAAGTGGGGAGCAGCTATCCTTCAAGGGTGATAGAAAGGTGTCTCCAATAAGGCCCACCTGACATGAATATAAACCTTGAAGCTGCGTGAGCTGGAGCCTTTCTCCAGCTTCCTGGTGTGTATAAACTCGAGCTGTTATTTAACAGCAAACTCAACGACGGGACCAATTTACCATGTCACGAGCTTTGAATTCTAAGTGCTGCTCAGGAACATTTTCCATTTTTAAATTTTACATCCTTCACTAATTAATGTTACAAGCTGCTGCTCAAATATTTTGATGTTTCCTAGATGATCAAAACCCACCAGATTTCTGTATTTTACAGTCTGTGCTCTCAGATTAAGTTGAAATATTTTTGAATTACAATTCTTATGTGCAATATCCTAGTATCACCTATAAATAGGTATTTCTGTGAGAGGGGAAAATCCATAACAATACGGTATATAAATGTTTCAGGAAACTGAAAAACATTGGGACTTTCTTTAATTTAGAAAAAAATTCTGTCCAAGAGAATAATAAGTCCTTTTTCAAACCCTAAATCTTTGGATTTTAGGATCGATATTCAGTCATATTATAAAGATTGCCCATTTCTGTCTACCAGAAATCTTTTAAAGTAAGGATACCAATAGAGCTGTTCACAAATCAGTAAATAACACCAAATTAAGATATTTTTCAGTTTCATAACTTTTTAATAAAATAAGTTCGTGGCTTTAAACTCAACATGGGCGATGTGGGAATTTGCACATGTGCATCAACAGAGGGCCGTGTGATGATTTGAATCGAACATGCTCACAAGAAATTGTCCTTTGGCATCTGGTTTTCTTTCTATGTGATTTCAAACTTCTCCAGGAAAGCAGGGGACGATGCCTGCATTTACTTTCACACGACTCCACTGTTCACAGCTGCTGATGAACAGGGGAACAAACCACCCACAACAGCACAGAGCACTAATCAGTCATGCCGTGACCCCCAGTCACTGCAACCCTCAACTTTGAGGCACCACAAAGTACCCCCAAGACAGGCTCTGCACAGATCCAACCCTCTAACTACAAATACTATTGCTACCACTGGGGGTAAGTCACAAATCTTACATCAACAGATTGTCGAACCAGGGCTGACATATTTTAGTACGTTCATCATTATTTTGCCACATTTGACCTTTAGAACTAGACGGCTGTCTTCATTCTTCAAACAGCAAAAGCAAAGCTCTAAGCAAAGGTGTAAGTTTGAGAATTCTCCCTAAATTTGAAGACTACCCTCTATGTTCAACATGACAGATATAAAATGCTTTGCCAAGGTCTATTTATTTATCTATTTTAAATATAGGCTTTTTAATAGCAATTACACTAACACTCTAGAAGTAATTATTAATAATACACTCTGGTGTCACACTTTAACCTCAGAGTTGTCAGGATTTTTTGTTTGGTTTTATTTTTTCTTTTTGTTTTGGGCCACTGGTTATATAATTTAAATAAGCAATACAAGATGACTATTCATTTTCTCTTAAAATAAGGTCAACCAAATATGCATAGTTTATGCCGATTCTTTTTGGTAAAATAGAATAGCCCATATTCAGAAACTAAGGTGAAAGTTAAATTTAAAAGCAGTCTCAAAAGGCAAAGAGGCTCTCTTTTTAATATCAATGGTCACATTCATTTATAAGCACTTTTGATATAGTTAAAGGTAACCCACAACATTAACTGTTTCTTTTATTAAAGAAACAGTTCCAAAATCACCAAGATGCTGCATTTTACCTGAGGATGTTTTCTGTTGAATTTTTAAACTGGCTCTGTAGCCTGTATTTACAGACTGGCCATCCCGCAGGTTTCTCCATGTTACTGACGACACCATGGGGATAGAGTTTGTGTCTCATTTCTTTTTCAATAAAAAGTCATGCCTTGGAGTGGTATGTCTGAAATAATGCAACTTTGACCATCCCCCACCCCCCTACAGCCAGCGTCTGCCCAGCTGTAGAGGCTCAAATAGGTGTTGCCCGACAGGCAGTTGGAAATAAGCGTGGCAATTAACCGAACTGCGCTATTTGTTCCTTAAATATCATAAAATTCTTGCATAAGGGATGAATTTTATCGACTACATCGTGATTTTATAATTCTTTGAATTGTAGGAAAAACTCCTTTCCAGCCTGTAGCTCCAAGAGCAGCTCCCTCACCTCCTTTTAGCCTATTTAAATGGAAGATTACAGTCACCAGAAAAATAGTCCCAAATTCTTGTCCCACTGCTGTAAACCAAAGCCTTTCCGCACGGAATGCAAGACAAACACCAGAGAAAACCTGGCCTGGGTAAGAAAGTAGAGCCCGGTCTTTTAGAAAGCAGGACGGCATTTGGCCTGCTCTGCAAGGAGCTGGGAATTCTAGCCTTGGGGGGAAGAAACCGCCCACCCTCCCCCGCGGGAAGCCGGCAGAGGTGGCGACTCCGCGCCTTTGTCTCCCGGGGGCTGCCCAGGTCTTCCAAGTGCGTTTCACCTACACTAGGTAGGCCGAACCCCGCTTCCCAGGGGTGTATGCCCGTGCCGAAAGGGGCACTGGCTGGACGTTTGGTAAAGCCAGGTGGCAAAGGCGTGTCCAAAGAGTGCAGCCCAGGGAAAACCAGGACAGACTGGGTCACCCGATTGTTAAACCTGTCCCAATCGATGCGGAAAAGCGCATTTGTAGTTCCCTCCTCATCGCTGAGAAGCGAGCTGATTGCTAAGGAGCGCGCGTTCCCTCGCCTCTAACGTGACAGTCGCAGGTGCTCCCCGCACCCCCGGGCTTCAGGGAAGGAAGGGGTCTGCCCCGAGCTGGGCCCCCACCCCACCCGGAGGGAGGGACCCCTGCCTGGGTGGCCCGCGCCCGCACCCACCTTGACGATGTAGGTGACTCCAGGCCCCAGCACCTGGTCGCTGGCGTGCGGCATCCCCCGAGGCGGCCCGGGCAGCGGCTCGTCGCCGGGCCGGCCCTTCCTGGCGGCGCTCATGGCCGGGGCGCGGGGCGCCGGGGGTGCGCTGCCGTCCGGGGCTGCCAGGCTGGGCGCGCTGCAGCTGCCCGAGAGCCGCGCGCCGGTCCGCTCCCGGGCGGCGGACGACAGGCCGCGGAGGCCCGAGCTGGAGAGTTTCAGGTGGGACACCTTGTGGAGCAGGTGGCCCAGGCTGCCTGGCCCATCGTCGGGCGCCTTTCTCAGCGCCTCGCCGGACACCAGGTAGGGGGCCGCCGCCGGGGTCGCGCCCTCCGCGGAGACCTTGCCGCCGCCGCCGCTCACCGACAGGCTATGGAGAAGGTCATCGACCGATGTCACCGAGTCATTCCTGAAGCGGTTGTACTTGGTGCGTGGAAGCATGCCCCTCCGTGGGCTCGCTGCATCCGCCTGGGCGCTGCTGGTGCCGGCCCCGGCACGGGCTGCCGCGCATAGCAGGCGAGCCACGGTCCCCGGAGCGGGACGGAGAGTGGGGGCCCCGGGACAGCCCTCTGGCGAGGAAGAGCAGAGCCAAAGATCGGTGCCCTCCCACCATTAAAAGCCAGCACAACGGCGGCCACGCAGCCCCGGCCCGGGAGACCGCTGCTCGGGGCTGCACGTTCGCTCTGCACAAGTCGCAGTTGCTTCTGACTGAGCGCCAGCTGCTCGGGCCGCTCACAGCAAGAGCATGACTCGCTCCGAGAGGAGACCCTTCTCAACAAAGGCTCGGTGAGCACTGCAAATCACTTCCTGTAGCAATAAAAAAAAGAAGAAGAAGAAGAAAAACCGACATCCACCCGCTGACAGCACACTAGAGCCAATCAATTCTCAAATTTCCTTTTCCTGCCTTCCCAGATATTTCTTTCCAACCTTAGGTTTTTTTTCAACTCCCTATCCGCCCCCACTCTGCATTTGTGCCAGAGGTAAATCCAGTTCCTTCAAACGGTCAAATGAACTTTCTGAAACCCATTATTACCCTGTTAGGCTTGCTCTTCCCTGCTCAGCCCATTTGTGTGGGCCTGTAACAGCGTCTAACAGCGGCGCGTTAAAACGTGACGAAGGCTTTTTAAGAATAAGATCTTCAGCGAATCCTGATGAATTCTGATTTGAAAGGCAGCAGAAATTTTTGAATAGAAGAAAAAGGGACATTCATCCCCAGGTGAGCATAAAATACCAATTTCCTGGGTTTTTCCTTTTCTTTTCAAATCGACAGAGCAGCCATGTGTCTTTGTGGCAATGCAGTTCCTCAAAAAAAAAAAACAAACCAAAAACCCCAAA
>VBSM01001163.1:2437926-2465225 GCA_008086735.1 Cheirogaleus medius | reverse complement strand
AGCACCAGCCTGACTGCAAAGATGCAGGAAGGGGACAGCTGCTATGGTGATAGGAAAAACTAGTTTTGCAAGGACATTCGAGGCCCCTGGGTCAGGTCTCGGTGTGAACCGGGCCGCTTTCCTAGAGGTGGGCTGTGCCCCCCCAAACTTTCATTCAGCCGTGCACTTCCATCAAGAAGCCACCGTGAGCGACTGTGCCCTCGTTCAGCTTTTATTATGAATGTACACCGAATGCGCATTCAAAACCGAGGCGCCCGGCCCTTGATTCTTTTATGTGAAAAGAATACAGAACACCTGTGCACGTTCTGCGCCTCCGTGGCAGGGAAAATATCCCCAAAGGATCTAATTAACCCTTTAGCCACCAGGATGCTTTTATTTCTTTTAGTACGAGGCCAGTGGAGGGAAATTGGTAATTTTAAAATATGAATAGCAATCTATTTAGCAGAGCTAAATAGATTTGCTACATATGAAAAGATGCCTAATCAAAGCAGGAAATTAATATTCCAAGAACATGACAGTACAGTAAAGCCTCAAGTACCCAGAAGGCCTCTCCCCGGCGGGAGGCAGCCGCGAAGCCCATGAAGCCCAGCACCTCGCTCACAGCAGAGCACACTCTGCCCTTACTGGGGAGCTGTTCCTGCTCATTTTAGACCTTATTCCAAAAAGCCTAAGCATCTGGTTCGTGTGCCATGTAGAGATGGATGACAGTGGAGAGTATTCGCTTAGATAACGCTAAATGTACATGAAATTTTCACAGTCTGACAGCACAGAAGAAAACTGAAAAAGAACCTCATTTTAAAGTCAGCCTTGAGACACAAAGGCCAGGTAGTCTGGGGTGATTTACAGTGACAGCCTTTTCAGCATGTTGTGGTTTTTCTTTTTAAAATCAATAATTAAAACGTGTGTTTGTTTTCTAAGCTACTGTTTACATTAAGCTTTCTACGTAATCAGTGGCTTAAAACAACACAAATTCATTGTCTTCCAGTTCTGTAGGTTGTAAGTCCAACATGGGTCCTAGTGGGACCCAGCCAGGGTGCAGGCAGGGCTGGTTGTTCCTGGTGGCTCTGGGGGAGAGTCCCTCTCCAGGTCTAGAGGCGGCCCACAGGTCCCCAAGGATGTGCCTTGAGCTGGGCCCTGGGGAAGGTGGCCTTGCCCCCAGGAAGGCAGAAAATCTAAAATTAATGCTATAACCCAGTAGGAGGCTATGTGGATTCTTTAATGTGTGTGAGATACAAAAACTCTCCAGAGCAAGAGAGCAAGCTTGACCTGAGGATGTGGGAACTGCCCCTACCCCAGCAGCGTTATGAGGGCTTGCTAGGGTCTCCAGGTGCACTTCTCAGGAGGAGGCTCTGTGTGGGGAAGGGTTCCAGGCCAGCTCAGAGGTTCCCACTGGGCTGGTTGGGCTAGTGAGGAGTGGCAGGGGGCTGGGTATGCAGGGAGGCGTGGAGAGGCTTGATGGGGGCTACTGCAGGCAGATTTGCATTTTATGGAGCCCATCTTGATAGTGGCTTGGGATGGTTCTGGGGTGTTGCGGAGGATGGGAGATAACAGGAAGAGTTAAAAATAATGAGGGCTGCAATAAAGTCAAGAGCTGGGTCAGAAAGAGAAGGATGGATGGATGCAAGATGCGGTGAGAAGGTAAATGACCTCTGTCCATTGACAAGAGTAAGGCAGAGTGGCATCTTGAGGCAGAAGCTGTGACAGAGTTTGGGACACAAAATGCTTACCAGGTGTCAACCTCCATGGAAAGCAGAGGGTGGTCAGGTCACAGGGTTCAGCATAGTGAGAAGCGGGCAGTGACTCAGGCCCCATAGGCCCCAGTCCTGCCAGGAGTTCTGGAGAGAGAATGCCATCCACAGGGAGTGTCCCCTGGGCCTGCAGGGCTCCTTGCTCACTCTCACTCTTTTCCTCTGCCCAGGCAGGGAAGGCCTCCAGCAGGTGGCGCCCTGCAGATGAGTCCCCCCACAAAGCGTTGGCAATGGAGGCTGCTTGCCCATGGCACCCCTGAAGCCCAGCATCTCCCACAGAGAAGAGCACCAAGAAAAGCCCACATTTCTGACTCACACGGTTAGGCTGAGTTGAGCTTTGTCCATCAGGATGAAAAGCACAGGCGGGTGGGAAGGAGGATGAGGGCTGGGTTTGGATGCATGTGAGGGGTGGGGTCTTTCACAGAGATGGCCAGAGCTGAAAAGCACCCAGGAAGTGGAGACTTGAAAATGCCAGACTTTCCAGATGGGAGCTAAGAAAAAACGGGCAGAATTTGGAGGATAAATATGGAAACTTGCTCTGATGGATGTCATAGAAGAGTGTTTCAAGAGAAAATCAGTGATGGCTAACAAGTGCAGTGGGGACTGTTGTAACTACCCTGAGTGTCCCCACGCACCAGCAATGAGTGCCCATTGTAGATAGATATAGATACACAGGGAGCTTACATCCTATTTTGCACAAAAAGAAAGCAGGGGTCAGAGGAGTTACAAAACGTGCCTGAGCCACATTTGGTCAGGAGCTGGTAGAGTGGCCTGACCGAGAGCCATGTTTGTGACCCAACATCACCCTGAGTCAGAGCGCTTGTGTGAGGTCCCTGCTGAGACCCATCCTTTGGCGGTGGTGATTATCCATCACTGGACATCGTAACAAGGAGGATGGAGGGGATCCCACTCAGGTTGCAGGATGGGGCCGACTGAAGGAGAGACAAGAAAATGAATGACAAGATCATACTCCACCCAGAAGAGTGAATGAAATGAAAGGTAATGCTTAGGGTATGGCAGAGAGTACAAAGCAGGCGATGGAAGAGTTAGGAGTATATTTAGGGTCAGGAAGCAGAACAGAATGGGAGAAATTAACATGCAGGAAAGAGGCAAGGTCAAGAGAGTGGATGGGCATCAGCCCTGGTGCAGATGGTAGGATGCCCCGTGCTCTAGAGGAAAGGAGGGAGGAAGTGATTCAGGGTCCAAGTAGGAGATAGGACTCCCCCCTACCCCCACCAGGTGGTCCAAAGGCAGAGACCCACACAGAGAGGGGGCTAAGGTAGTCCAAAAAGGTGGTGATACACCAGGGGTTCAAAAGAAGCAGAAGCCATTTCCAGCTTTAGGGCTGAAAGAACAGAAAGGAAATTGAGTCACTGGAGCCAGTAGAATCCCAGCTGGAAATCTGGAGGAGAGGCTGTCAGGGGAAGCGGTAGTTTTATTTTTATTTTTTTGTTTTTGTGGGTTTTTTGGTGGGGGAAGCTATGGTTTAAGAGGACTAAAGTTGCTTACAGAGAGGAGGGGTCAGGGAGGAAACACCTGGCCTCTCTCGTCCCAGTCTCTGATCTCTTGTTAGTGCCTCCCACTGGCCAAACCCAGGAGAAACCAGAGGTCCAGGGGCCCAGCGAGGGACCCTAGGGTGGGGAGGCAGCTTCCAGGCACAGAGCAGGCTGTGGAGGCTGAGGGGAGATGCACCAGAGCCAGCACAGCGAGTCTGTCTGTCCAGAACTTTGTGGGTGGTCATGGTAACAAGCTCAAAAATTTTATGTCTGATTTGGATGTTACACTGTGAATAAAAGGCAAGGTTGTACTTTTAAAAAACTGAGATGGGGTACATTTAAGTAAGCAATTTGAGCCATAGGTGAACATACAGAATGGCTGCTGAGGGGGACAGAGGGTGCCGGCAGTAAATCAGGACATGAGAAGAGACTGCTGCGTGCACAGTGAGCCAGCCACTGGTCTGTGGTGTCCCTGAGGACAGAGGTGTGATTTTCTATGCAGGCGTTCACCTGCTCACAGATTAGCCAGAAGACAGAGGTCCATACAAGGATGAAAGCTCAGGGCAGGGCAGGGAGGACACAGGTCAGCAGGAGTCTGGAGCAGGTATGGGACAGGGGGAGGATGGGGGTGGACGTAGCCATTAAGGAGGATCAATTTTGGGCACACAGGTCTTGAAGCCCCAGGGGGACTGCCCTCTGGGTGCTCGGGGACATGCATCACAGAGAGGTGGACGGAAGAAGAAGGTCCCTAATAGTGTGTCCTGGGGCATGGGTGGGGGGAGGGAGCAGCCTCACCACAGGGATGGGGTGGGAGGTTCCAGTTTCATTAAAGCCAGAGATTGGGGTCATGCTTGGAGGAGGCTGGGTCAGAAGGAATCTTCCCCATGACAAAGTGGGATGGTGGGATGGCCAGCACTAGGGAAGAGCATATGAGGGCACAGGCTGTTTAGAAGGGAAGAAATGAAAATCAAATCTTGAACTGGCCGGGGTGAAAGGAATTCCAAGGCCGAGGTGGCAGGCGAGCTCTCTTCAGGGACCCTCAGTGACCAGGTGCCCATTCCCCACTTGATGGGCAGTGGGAGCAAGATGGGGTATAGGATTATCAGACGAGATCGGGCGCGTTCAGGCTGGTATGGCCGTAGACTAGGGTATAGGATTATCTATGGTGTAAGATACTCTGGAACAGGGCTGTCAACAGTGGGAACCCAAAGGTTTAGCACCAAGGAGAGTTCCTCACAATGTGAAACCAGGGCCTGCCTCCCTGTCCCCAGAAGCAGCAGGAAAGGTCAGAGTGGCCCACTCACTGGGCCCCAGTGCCCTCCACAAGAGCTGTGTTTCTTTATTTCTAAGGTTCAAATTATTGTCCGTCCCTCCAAGCAGTTCCAGCTCCCCGTGCCCACACAAGTGTGGGTGACACTGCTCACTGGGCCAGGCCCCTTGCCAAGCCCCTCACACGGGCCCGTTATTTCTCATGACCCCACCATGTCTGTCCTATTATTACCCTATTTTACAGATGAGGACACCGAGGCCAAGAGAGACAAAGTGACTTTCCAGGGTGACGTGGCTAGTAGGTGGCAAGCAGGGATTCACACCAGAGCCAGTCTGACCCAGCGCCCCACAAAGACAATCATAAAAAGAGGCACCCTCATTCCAGCTCTGCCCCTGCTGGGTTCCTACCTCACTCACTGGAGAGAGCACAAGAACACAGCCTGCCATCCCCTTGCACAGTTGCCATGGTGACCAGACAGCAAAACACAAGGGCCACACTGGCTCAGCACGAGGTGTTTTCTATTATTATTAGGGGAAGATATGACAGGTAACAGCCTACTTTTTTAAATTATAAATTGACAACTTATAATTGTATACATTTATGGAGTACAAAGTGATGTTGTGATTTACGAATACAGTGTGGAATATTTAAATAAAGTTAGACAACACATCCATCCATCTCAAATACTTAACATTTAGGTCACTGCCTGCTTTGCACACAGAAACGGGACAAAGTCAGTCCTGGGAAAAGCCCATTGGCATCTGGCCTGGTTAGGGGAGATAGGAATGGCGGGGGAGGCTTAAACACTTTGAAAACAGATCCTGCAAGGCAAACAATACTAGGCAAACAATTCTTGTGTCAGAAAGAATTCCCAGGGACAATCCCACAAAGAAGGAGGAGATAGCTACAAGGGTTTGCACTCTATAGTGTGGTGAGGAGGTGACTGTACACTCAACAATAGTTCCTTGGTTAAAATACATAAGAACCATACTTCATCTGTAGAATAATAAATTATAGCTTTTCCTGAAGAACTCATTCATTTAGAAAATTTTTAACAAGATTTTGTATTCTCTTCAGTTCCTTAACTATATGTGTATCTAGTTTTATGTATTATAGAAACAATTTCATGTTCCTCATTTTTCCTCTAAAAGATCTATTTTTAGAGACTTTTCATTTTATAATATAATCTCCACAAATATGTTTCATGGCTGAGTAATATTCCGTGGCGTTGGGACATTATCATTCCCTTGCTTAGACCGTCTCTTGTCATGGAACACTGTGGTTCCTTCTAGTTTATCCTCACTGTAAACATTGTCGTAATGGCAGCCTTCCCACAGACCACTTGTTCTGCACCCACTGTATTATTTCTCAACCTAATTCAGAGGGAATGAAAGTTTCTATAACTCTTAACTGATGTTGCTAAACGTTTCATCACTTTTCAATGCTGGCAGTAATCACTAGGAACATATTAATTTCCCTGCAACCTCAGCAGCTTTGGTTTTTGTTATTTTTGTTGTTTGCATAGTTGCAAATGGTGTCTCCTATTATTCAGGGGTTTTCAGGTGTTCATTGGTGGAGGAAATGTCAGATTGCTGCCTATACATTCTGACTTGTTGGTCCCGAACCAAAAGTGTTGAGATTTGCCAGACTCAGTGGGAGGCACTCTGCCTGTGGTCTTGAACTTTGCATACCTTTATCTTCCCATCAAAAAATGGCCCTGCTTTAAACCTGAGATTCATAGTTCTCAATGCACAGTAGTGTTTTAGCTACTTTTAATTAGATTATTTCTGCCAGACTCTGTGTGAGTTTTCCCTGTAGTTGTCAAATGTTTACCATTTTTATCTTTTTTGATAAATATTTTAGCATATATTTAATTATGTAGAATACAGTTACATTATGTTATATAATTTATACTATATATAAGATATGCATTAGGATCTATACATAATTGTAAATACCAATATTTGTACATAACCTATATTGGCATAATTTTATGTCGATTAAGTATTTTATTATCTCACTTTCATATGGTTAAATTGTGTTAGGATTTATTCATAATTATATATTAATATATGTAAAAAGCTATATGGTATAATATCAATATATATCGCATATACTATTTCTCTTTCATATGGAGAATCAGCAACAGCAACACGGGGCATCAGTGTGTAGACAGCTGACACTCCATAAAGGCCTTCACTATCTCAGAGGAACTTGGAAGGGCTGGGACCACCAAGACTTTCTATTTCTCACTCCAGGCCACCAGCAGCCATTCCATGCTGTGGTTCTCAAACCTGAGCTTCTGAATCCCCTGGCAGGCTTGTAACACACGGATGGCTGGCTCCACCCCAGGGTCTCTGGCTCAGTGGGCGTGGGGCAGCTCCGGGGGACAGCAGTGCCACTGTCGGTTCCTGCATAAACAAGGCCTTCTGACTACTCAGCCACGGTGCCAGCCTGCAATTCCAAACTGAGAGCAAACTTCCTGGGCATATTCCAAGCATAGGGCAAGACAGACGGAACGCGTGTGCTGCCCTGACTCTGGGGAGCCTCGAGACGGCCGGCCTCGGGAGGGCTAGCGAGACAAAGTCCTGGCAGAGTTGCTGACGTGGCATCGTCACGGAGCTCAGGAGAACCTCATAGTGCGAAATCCCTCTACAACAACCCAGCTCTGGCTGCAAACTAAGCAAAGAAAGCAGGAATTTAAACCAAGAATCCCTCAAAATAATAACAATAGCTAAGCACATGTACCAGGTACTCTTCTAAGTATTAATACTTTAAATGTGTTTTCATCCTAACGATGCAGGTACTATCATTACCTGTTTTACAGATTAAAAAACTGAGACAAGGAGCAGTTAAGTAACTTGGTCAAGGTCATAGGCCAGGTAGGGATGGAACCAGGACCCAGCTTCAGCCACTGTCGCTCCAGGCTGAGCTGTGAATGGCCAACCCCTGCAGCCTCATGGATTCCCAACACCAGCTGCCCGGGAAGTGAGTGCAAACGGGAGGTGGCTACAATGAACAGGCTTGTCTGGAAGTCTGTTTAAAAAACCGTTTGGTCCCCAGGGCCCCTTCCACTCTACACATCCAGGCTGTAGCTTTTTGCCCGCCTGGCAGAAGACAGGATATTTTTGTTCTGGAGAAAGTAGGATGAAGGTGTTCATACTGGGAGATGCCAGGTAGAGGAAAGGGTGAGGCCACCTCAGAAAAACAGAGGGTAGCAGGTACTTACAACAGCACATGGTGAAGACTTCCTGCTCCTGCCCACTTGCACACTCTCCTTCCCAGGATGCTGGCAGCCAGGCTGACTCCTTCCGGTCTGGACAATGTTGGGTCCTTCTCTAGGAACTGACCAGACCTGACAGGTCCCCATCTGATGGGGCTGACCGTTGATGAGTGCCACCCCCAGGCAGTGCCCAGCAGGAACTCTCTGGGGAAACTCTCCAACGGGAAATACAGTGTTTGGGCCCATTTGTGCTGCTATAACAGAATGCCTGAGACTGGACAATTCATGATGAACAGAAATTTATTTGGCTCATGGTTCTAGAGGCTTGGAAGTCCAAGAGCGAGGGACCACATGCATTGGAACATGGTGGAAGGCAGGACACAGTGAGAGAGAGCAGGAGATTGAACTCACAGCCTCGAGGCCTTTGATGATCAGCAATAACCTGTTCATGAGGGGGCAGGGGGCCTTCAATCTAACACCTCTCATTAGGCCCCGCTCCCAACACTGTTGCATTGGGGATTGAGTTTCCTACACATAGTTTCTGGGGGACACATTCACACCATGCATATAGGGATCAAAACAAAGGGAGGAAAAAGCAACTTGGAGGAAACAGACTATGCAAAGAGAAGAAAACACACAAAAAACACTATTAAGAATACCCTCAAAAAGATAAAGTTCACGTCTGTGAAACAAGACAAGATGACTGAAAAAAAAAATGATACGGGAGGGAGGAGGGAGGGAAAAGGAAAGAATATTAAAAGAATAAAAAGAATCTTTTGAAAATTAAAACCTGACAGAAATAAAAACTTTGTTGCATACAAGGTTGGATGGTAATGTTGAGGAAACCTGGAATGTAAAGCAAAAATGCAAAGTGGTGGGAAGTGGGAGAGAAAAGGTAAGACATTAGATGATCAGACCAGAAAGTCAATCATTCAGATTACAGGAGCTTCAGGAAGAAAAGAAAAAACAAAGAAAAGAAATAAAAAAAAAAGAGGAAAAGGAGGGGAGGAAGTAATCAACGAAATAACACAGTAAAATTCCCGGAACTAAAGCGCAGAACATTCTGGCAGAGGTGCTCCCCAGGTGCCCAGCACCCTCAATGAAAGGGCACTTGAGGATCTGGGGACAAAGAGACCACGCCATGTGGGAAGAGCCCAGTGGCAAAGAGACAGAGGCACAGGCTGTGAGAAGCAGGTCACAGAGGAGCAGGAATTGGAAATGCCGGAAACTAGAACACCCTGGAACAATGCCCGCAGAATTGGAGGGAAATGATTTCTGATCTTCATTTTATATGCAGCCAAGTAGCCAATTATTAAGGGTGGAGGTAGAACAAAGACAGTTGAAGATATTCAAAGTCTCAAAAAAGTATGCACCCCTTTATATGCAGCTGTGTGCCCCCCCACACCCTATAGGGCATATGAGAGGAAGGCCTGTGGTCCAGGAAATGGGAGCCAACCCAAGCCAGCAGGGGAAGGGAAGTCCAGGATGGTGATGATGGGGATGTTAACGCCACTGCAAGAGCAGGCAGAAGGCAGCGAGCGGGATGGCGCTTACGAGAAAGTGAAACTGACAATAATGAGAGGCAATTTAGACTACGGGTCAGGCTTTGGGGGTTACATTAATGATAAGTACAAAAAATACTAAGCAAATAAAAAAGATAACCTTTAAACTCCAAAGAATATAAAGAGTTGGGCAGAAAAGGAAAAATAATTGTAGTATATGCCATGTGGCTCAGTTCAGAGTAATATCTGCATAATCAAAACAACATAAACACTGTGCATTAATCTAGCCAAAACACTCTATAAGCATTTTGGGAAATGTGGGAGTTGGGAAGTGCATATGTGGTGAGGCTATACTGAAATTCTAAGGAATCAATGATTCCAAAGAGTGGGGAAGCTCCCTGCGGCTGGGGCATGAGAATTAGGAAAAGAGAGACCAGCAGTTGCTGTTTCTTGTAACATGTCTCGTAGAACTTATGGATGCTTTAGATGATGTATGCACAGAACATTAGCCCAGGAGTTTGTAGGTGCTAGGTATACATATAACATTAGCCCAGGTGTAGCAATAGAAGCCCTACCAGAGGAAAAATATTATTCTCCCTTAAGGCTCTGATTTTGACAGTTCTGTATCTTTGTGGACCTGCCAATAGGAACTGGCTGCAAAATGTATTTCCAGATATCTAAGTGAATCGACCTGTTAGGTGAAATTTCTTCTGATTGCCTGTCTGCCTGGTGAGAGTCTTCCAGGAATGACGGCTGGTTCCAGAGCAGGTGATGCTAGTGGTTGGTCAGATGTTTGTGCCATGTCTGCTGGCAGTATGGAAGTCCCCTCCTTCCTTAGGGTAGGGAGGGGATCAGTCTTAGCATTTGCTAAGGCAAGAAGCACACAGCTCATTCATTTTAAACTTAACCCCCTGGAAATGAAAAAACAGTGCAGTCACTTTGGAAAACAGTTTGGCAGTTTCTTAAAAGGTTAAACATAGACTTATTTATCCACCCAACAATTCCACTCCTGGGAATGTGCCCACAATAAATGAAAAAAATGTGTCCACAAAAGACTTGTGCACAAGTGTTCATAGTGTCGTTATTCATGATAGCCAAAAAGTGGAAACAACCCAAATGTCCATCACCTGGTGAATGGACTACTACTTAGCAATAAAAAGGAACAAACTATTGACGAATGCTACAATATAGATGAACCTCAAGAACATTATGCTGAAAGAAAGAAGGCCAGACACAACAGTGCACCAGTACAATGCCATTTATATGGAATGTTCAGACAAGGCAAATCTATCGAGGCAAAGAGCAGATCAGTGAATTCCTGGAGCTTCGAAGGGGCAGGATCAAAACTTGGCTGCAAACAGGCACAAGGGTGCCTGTTTGGGGTGGTAGAAACATTTTAGAACTGGATTGTGGTAATGGTTGTACAACCCTGTATATTTACTAAAAATTATTGAGTTGTACACTTTGAATAGGTGAATTTTATAGCATGCCTGAAAAAAGTACTTCAAAGTATTTTTTTAAATAAAAAATAGAAACTAAGATGTCACTTTGTATAAAACCATTTCCATTGTGATTCTCCCAGCAATATCAGGGGTTAGGACTTGAAATCATTTGTTGTTCATATAAGATGCTACATCAAGTCAGTTGCCCTGCACCTTGCTAACAGCACAGTTGTTTGGGGTGGAAAGGCATGAGATGGGGAGGAAGAGATATGGAAAAAGAAAGGATTTGCAATTTTAGCAAAAGTGAGAATTATTGACAGTTTTAAAAATGGAACATCTCATACTCTGAGGTTTCTTTGAAGGAGTTGTGCCCATCATGTCAAATTTTGCAGTAAAAGTTTTCCCTTAGGGCACTTCTCAGCACTGAGTGTCAGTCCAGGGTGGCATTACTGACTCCCATCTGGAGAGAGTGTTGGAGTCTACAAGTGCGGAATGATAATCACAAAGGCGTAAAGTTGAGAGAATAATTCACGCAATAACGAACAGAAACTAGTGCCTAATATGAATCTGTGATCTACTACAAAAAATCATGTTTAGAATTCTGTTTAATAATTTTTGTGTGAACTTCTCAGAATGGCAGGTTTTACTGATTTTGTTTGGCTTTCCTAGCAGCTTTTATCAAAGCAGAAAAGCACAATATGTTTAAAGAGTCAGGATGGATTTAGAAGGAGTAAGACTGCATTTAGGTTTGCCTGAGATCTTCCTTTCAAGGACAGAGAATAGCAGGTTGATAATAATCTGAATTCTATAGTAATCTGTAATGCTATATGTGAATAATATAATAATACATCAGTGACATGTAATGATCTGTAATACTATAGTAATCTATAATGCTATATGTGAATAATAATACATGAGTGATATATAATCATTTGTAATACTATACATGAACATTTTCCTACCCTGAGCTTACAGGGTATCATTTAATAATATTTAGTTGTGATTATAGGTTAGTTTTGCCTTATATTTCCCTCCCTGAATCAGATACTTGCTCTAGGGCTGTGTTTCAATCCAAACTTTCCAAATGGTGGTTTAGAACAACAGTTACTTGATATTACCTAGCATTCGGACTGCCTACAATGGTTGTGTCAGGTGTCAGGAGCATAGAACATATAGGTCCGCGTGATTGGCTTGGTATTGTCAGCGTAGACTAGGTTATACTGTGGTAACAAAACACCCCAGTAACACCATGGCTCACTTACTGTCTCTCACACAATCGTCCCCGGTCAGGTGGGGCTTTGTTCCCTACTGTGTATTCTTAGGGACTTGGCACACAAAGCAGCCTCTATCTGGGACTTGTGCGCACAGTCACGTGCAGAAGGAGGAGCACTAGCAGTGTTCATGCAGCCCTTCAAGTCTCCGCAAGAAGTGACACGAATCACTGTGGCTCACATCTCAGTGGCCAAAGCAAGTCACGTGGCCGTGCTTGAGTTTAGCAGAGCGGAGCGTCACAAACCTCCTGGGGAGAAGGGAGCAATGGGAATGGTGACACAGCATTCCACAGCCACCCTGGTCCCCTGACTAGGCTGCACTAGCCTCCCTGCATCTGCGGTATCTCCACCCTGCCTGACATGCGTGACCTGCTAACTCATGTCTCAAGGAAGACTGGCACAAGGGATGGCTGGAAGAGTGAATGAATGGACGGATGAAGAAGAATAAGCACGCAAGTCATATAGTCTGGGGCTTGACTAGAGAAAGGCCCAGAGCCTTCGCCAGGAAGGAATGCTACTTACCATGCTCGAGCACAGCAGGGCCTGCCCGCACGGCCCCGCGCCTGAGTGAGAAGGTAAATGTGGGACAGGTAATCATGAGGTCACATGCTATGAAAAGGAAGAACAGGGCTTCTGGGATCACTTGAAGGGACACCTAAAATAAAGACGTATATAAAGAAGAAAATTAAAACACTGTTAACATTGTCTGCTCTTTGATTCTCTGTCTGTATTTTTCCACATAAAGAAAATCATGTTGTTTTATCTCCTACTTCTTTTATTTAATGATACTGTCAGCATCTGTCCTTACCAATGGCTATTCTTTTACATAAGCAGAGCTCTTAACCTGGGGTCCACGGAACTCAAATGAGGAGAAAAATGAGTCATTAATTGTACTTTAGTATGTCAATAAAATATGAATGCAGTTAATAGCTATGGTAGCTGATTATCACAGTGCAATACTACATATGTTTTAAAATGTAATTTATGTTTCTCACCGTTTGTTATTACAGTAGTAATAACTACCACCACTATATCTGCACAACTTATGAATTAATAAAGAACATCTATATTAGCATTTGACATATGTGTTTTCAAAACATTGAATTGCATTTGAATCTACAGTCAGGCTTCCATGTCCATAGTTTCCGCATCTGTGGATTCCGTCACCTGCAGATTGAATATACAGTATTTGAGGGACGCAGAACCCTTGGATATGGAGAGCTACCTCTTTACAGCTATGGGTTTAGTGGGGCAGACTGTGGGACTTGAGCACCCACTAATTTTGGTATACACAAGGTGGTCCTGGAACCAATCTCCTGTGGATACTGATGGATGACTGTAATTGGTTGTCTTTGTAATTCTATGAATTTTATCTTGTGCATTGAAAGATATTATTCTGTCTAAATATATGCTATCTAAAAGAGACTCACTTTAGATCTAAGGATGCACATAGGTTGTAAGTGAAAGGACTGAAAAAGGTATTCCATCCAAATAGTAATCAAAAGAGAAGATATGGCTATATTAATAGCAGACAAACTTTAAGTCAAAACCCTGTTATAAGAGACAAAGAAGGATATTCTATAATGATAAAAGGGTCAATCCACCAAGAAGCTATAATAATTATAAACATAAATGCACCAAACATCAGAACTCCTAAATAAACAAAACAAACATTGACAGAATTGAAGGGAGAAATAGACAGTTCTACAACAGTAGGAAACTTCAATACCTCACCTTAAATAAGGGATAGAACTATACAGAAGATTAATAAGGAAAGAAAGGATTTGAACAATGTTATAGACTAATTGGACCTAACAAATGTAGAACACACCACTCAACAATAAGAGAATACATATTTTTCTCAAGTGCACATGGGACATTCTCCAGGATAAACAACATGTAAGACCACAAAATGACTCAATAAATTTTAAAAGATTGAAATCATAAAGTATATTTTCCAATTATAATAGAATATAATCACAAATTAATAGTAGAAGGAAAACTGAAAAATTCACAGATATATAGGACTTAATGCACTTTTAAACAACCAATGGGTCAAAGAAGAAATTGCAAGGGAAATAAGAAAATATCTTGAGACAAATGAAAGTGAAAATACAGCATACCGAAATTTATGAGGTGCATCAAAAACTAAGAAATTTATAGCTGTAAATGATTATGTTAAAAAAGAAGAAAGGCAATTATGGAAGAGAAAGAAATAAAAGGCATCAAAATTGGAAAGAAAGAAATTAAATTATTCCTGTTTGCAGATGACATAATCTTATCTATAGAAAACCCTAAAGATGCCACTAAAAATGATTAGAATTAATAAACAAATTCAGCAAAATTGCAGGATACAAAATCAACATACAAAAATCAGTAACATTTCTATACACTAATAACAAACTCTCTGAAAAATAAATTAAAAAAATAATTCCATTTACAATAGCTACAAAAAATCACTTAGGAATAAAGTTTACCAAGGAGGCAAAAGATCTCTACATTGAAAACTAGAAAACATTGATGAAAAAGTTGAAGAATACACAAATAAATGAAAAGATATTCCATGCTCATGGGTTGGAAAAATAATATTGTTAAAATGTTCATACTACCCAAATCTTAAAATTCAATGCAATCCCTATCAAAATACCAACAGCATGCTTCATGGAAATATAAAAACAATCCTAAAATTTGTATGGAACCACAAAAGACCCCAAATAAAGCAATCTTGAGAAAAAAGAACAAAGCTGGAGGCATCACACTACCTAACTTCAAAATATACTACAAAGCTACAGTAAACAAAACAGTATGGAACTAGCATAAAAAATAGCCACATAGACAAATAGAACACAATAGATAACACAGAAATAAATTCATATGCAGCCAACAGATTTTTGACAAAGGTACCAAGAACACACCATGGAGAAAGAATAGTCTCTTCAGTAAGTCGTGCTGGGAAAACTGGATATCTACATGCAGAAGAATGAAGTGAGACCCCTATCTTTCACCATATTAAAAATCAACTAAAAGTGGACTTAAATG
Organism: Cheirogaleus medius; assembly: GCA_008086735.1. Classification (NCBI taxonomy): domain Eukaryota; kingdom Metazoa; phylum Chordata; class Mammalia; order Primates; family Cheirogaleidae; genus Cheirogaleus; species Cheirogaleus medius. The sequence goes on along the minus strand of VBSM01001163.1, from coordinate 2,450,234 downwards.
TTAGACCCAAAACAATAAAATTACTGGAAAAAAATAGGGGAAATACTTCATTACATTAGTTTGGGCAAGAATATGTTTGGCTAAGACCTCAAAAGCACAGGCAACAAAAGCAAAAATAAAAAATGGGATAACATCAACCTAAAAAGCTTTCACGTAGGAAAAGAAACAATCCACAAAGTGAAAATACAACCTACAGAATGGGAGGAAATATTTGCAAACTATGTATCTGACATGTGGTTAATATCCAGACTTTACGAGGAACTCAGACAACTCAATAGCAAACAAATAATCTGATTTAAAAATGGGCAAATATCTTAATAGACATCTCTCAAAACAAGATATACAAATGGCCAAGTATGAAAAAATGCTCAACATCACTAATCATGCAGAATGAGATAATACCTTACTCCAATTAGAATGGCTATTATCAAAAAACAAAAAAAAAATTAACAAATATTGGTGCAGAAATGGAGAAAGGAGAACTCTTATACAGTGTTGGTGGGAATGTAAATCAGTACAGCCACAATGAGATAATACCTTACTCCAATTAGAATGGCTATTATCAAAAAACAAAAAAAAATTAACAAATATTGGTGCAGAAATGGAGAAAGGAGAACTCTTATACAGTGTTGGTGGGAACGTAAATCAGTACAGACATTATGGAAAACAGTATGGAGGTTCCTCAAAAAATTAAAAATAGAACTGCCATATGATTCAGCAATCCAACTACTGGGTACATATGCAGAGAAAACGGAGTCAGTATGTTGAAGAGATGTCTGTACTCCCATTACAGCAGTATTCACAATAACCAAGATATGGAACCAATCTGGGTCCATTAACAAATGGATGAATAAAGAAAATGTGGTACATAAACACAAATGAATACTACTGAGCCATAAAAAGATAAAATCTTGTCATTTGTAGGAACATGGATGAACCTGGAGGACATTATGTTAAGTGAAATAAGCCAGGCACAAAAAGACAATACCACATGATCTCATTCATATGTGGAATCTAAAGAAATTGTTCTCATTGAAGTGGAGAGTAGAATAGTGGTGACCAGAGTCTGGGGCGGTCAGGGAGAGAGTTGGATAGGGAGAGTTTGGTCAACGGGTACCAAATTGCAGTTAGGAGGAACGAGTTCTGCTATTCCATTGCACAGCAGGGTGGCTGCGGTTAATAGTATCAGATTGTATATTTTAAAATAGCTAGAAGAGAGGATTTGTAATGTTCTCATGACAGAGAAATGATAAATATATGAGGTGATAGATATGCTAATTACCTTGATTTGATTTTACATGATGTATACATATATCAAAATATCACACTGTACCCCATAAAATATACAATTATGGTGTGTCAATTAAAAATAAAATTAAAAAACATCACAATTTAAAAAAACAACAAAAAAGATTGTAAATCAACAATCTAATATTTACACCTTGAAGAGCTAGAAAAAGAAGAAACAACTAAACCCAAAGTTGGCAGAAGAAAAGCAAAAATAGAGGACAGAAAAATAATTTTAAAAATCAATAAAACCATGAAATTCATTCTTCAAAAAAATTAACAAAATAGATCAACTTTTAGATACATTGACTAAGAAAAAAAGGGAAGACTAAAAGTCACAAATAAAAGAGATTACAACCAAATTTATAGAAATTGAAGGGATTACACACCAATTGATGTACAATTATACCACAATAAATTGGACAACCTATATGAAATTGATAAATTCTGGCATACAACCTACGTATACTGAATCATAAGGAAATGGAAAATCTAAATCTAAACAGATCCATAACTAGTAATAAGACTAAATCAGTAACCAAAATTCTTCCAAAAAAGAAAGGCCCAGGACCAGATGGCTTCACTGGTGAAGTCTACCAAACATCTAAAAAAGAATTAGCACCAATCCTCCTAAAACTGTTTCAAAAAATGAAGAAGAGGAAATACTTTCAAACTTACTCTATGAGGTCAGCATTGCCCTGATACTAAAGCCAAAGACACTACAAGAAAAGGAAACTATACATAAATATCCCTGACAAATATTGATAGAAAAACCTCAACAAAATACTAGCAAACAGAAATCAATAGCACTTTAAAGGTTTATATACACCATGACCAAACAGGATGCATTTCTAGAATGCAGGCATGGTTCAACATATGAAAATCAATTAATGTAACATATCACATTAGCAGAATAAGAGGGAAAAAACCCCTACATGTTTATCTCAATGCATAAAAAGCATTTGACAAAATTCAACATCCTTTCATGATAAAAAAAAACACTCAAAAAATTAGAAATAGAAGGGAACTCTGTCAACAAAATAAAGAAGAAAACAACAAATTAGGAACAGAAGGAAACTATCTCACCTTAATAAAGACCATATATGAAAAGCCCACACCTAACATCATATTCAATGGTGAAAGTTTGAAAGTTTTTTCTCGAAGATCAGAAACAATATCAGGATGCCTGCTTTCACCATATCTATTCAATATAGTACTAGAAGTCCTAGCCAGAACAATTAGGCAAGAAAATAAAAAGGTATACACACAGGAAAGGAGTAGTAAAATTATCTCTGTTTGCATATGACACGATCTTATATGTGGAAAACTTTAAAGATTACACAAACACCATACATAAACCTATTAGAATTAATAAGCAAATTCAGAAAAGTTGCAGTATACAAAATCAACACACAAAAATCAGTTACATTTCTGTACATTAACAATCCAAAAAAGAAATTAAGAAAATAATTCCATTTACAACAGCATGAAAAATAATAAAATACTTGGGAGTAAACTTAACCAAGGAGGTAAGAGACTTGTACATTGACAACTACAAAGTGTTCCTGAAAGAAATCAAAGAAGACACAAATAAATGGTAAGACTTCCGCGTATATGGATTGGAAGACTTAATATTGCTAAAATGTCGATACTACCCAATGTAATCTACAGATTTAATGCAATCTCTATCAAATTCAATGGTGTTTCTGTTTTGTTGCAGAAATAGAAAAATCCATCCTAAAATTCATATGGAATATCAAGAGACCTGATAGCCAAAACACTCTTGAAAACGAAGAACAAAGTTAGAGATATCACACTTTCTGATTTCAAAATTCATTACAAATCTACAGTAATCAAAACAGTATGGTACTGGCATGAAGACTGACATATACCAATGAAACAGAATAAAAAGCTTAGAAGTATACCCTCACATATATGGTCAAATGATTTTCAACAAGGATTCTGAGACCATTCAATGAGGAAAAGATAGTCATTTCAACAAATGGTGCTTGAAATACTAGATATCCACATGCAAAAGAATGAACTTGGACACTTACCTTAAACCAAATATAGTTTACTGCCATACCACCCTGAATGCACCTGATCTCAGAAGCTAAACAGGGTTGGTACTTGTTAGTACTTGGATGGAAGACCTTAACCACTTTGGTACCGCGCTCACTGGCCTCGAAACCTTGCCCACAGCCGGCACTCATAGTCCGCACAGTAGTTTGTGCTGTGCATTGACCACGAATCCGTTTTGCTCTTGTGTGATGAGGAAAGCTTTAAAGCACTGAAAGCTTGTTTTACTTTACAGGCAGCTTTACTTGTAATGTAAATCAGAATAGGTAACATATACATATATGTTTTCATTATGTTATTTTTAAATGTTCACAATTTTATTTTGATAAATGAAAAGTTAGAAAAGTCATATCACGGCTGTCGGCTAAAGTCGCTGTGCACGTTCATCTGTGGCTATCAACTATAGTCGACGCTGGTACCCAAGTGGTTAAACCAAATACAAAAATAACTCAAAATTGACCAAATACCTAAACATAAAACCTAAAACTATAAAGCTCTTAGAAGAAAATATAGGAGGAAAACTTCATGACATTTCATTTGGCAGTGATTTCCTGGACATGACACCAAAAGCACAGGTAACACAGGAAAAAAATAGATAAATTGGACTATATCTGAATTAGAAACTTTTGTGCATCAAAGGATACAATCAACACAGTAAAAGGACGACCCATGGAATGGGAGAAAATATTTGCAAATGATACAGCTAAAAGGGTTACTCTTACAACTCTACAACATCAAAAACAATCAACCTGATTTGAAAATGGGGAAAGGACTTGAAAAGACATGTTTCCAAAGATATACTAATGTCCAATAAGCACATGAAAGGACACTCAACATCACTAATGTTTAGGAAAAATGCAAATCAAAACTACAATGAAATACCACCTCACACCCAATGGGATGGCTACCATTAAAAAAGAAACTCAGAAAATATGTATTGGCAAGGATGTCTAGAAATCGGAATCTTTATTGATGGGAATGTAAAATTGCGCAGCCTACGGAAAACATGGCAATTCCTCCTAAAATTAAACATGGAATTACCACATGACCCAGCAATTCCCCTCCTCAACATATACCCAAAGGAATTGAAAGTAGGAACTAGAAAAGATATTTGCACATCCACCTTCATAGCAGCATTATTTCCAGTTACCAAAAGGTGGAAGCAACCCACGCACCCTTCAGTGGAGGAATGGAGAAACAAAATGATTGGAATGCACATTCTGCTCCCTTTGGGTCCCTGTGTTGTTTCCCTACAGGAGGATGACGTGCTGGCCCAGGAAACCCCATGCTGGTGGATGTGATCTGTGAGTCTCTTTCCTTCCCTCCCCTCAGACACTGTGCCATTTGTGAAGAAACCACAAAGCCTGCCTCCCCACAAGGACCCTGGGTGCACATAGGGAGATCAGCAAGGACCCTGCAGCGGGTGGGTGTCTACATCGGGGTTTCATAGTGCACAGGGAGTGGGGAGGACACGACTGTGCTGGTGGGGGTGAGGTCCCGCCCAGCAGAGGTGGAGAGAGGATGTGACAGGAAGGTCACCGGATCAGAGGCTAAACAAGGTGTGAGCCGAACATTGAATCTGAGTAGTAGGGGCGCTGGGAACAAGTGTGGGGAGGGGGCTGGAAAGCCCCTCAGGTGTAGCGAGGGACCTGAACCATTACCATCCGTGAGCTTACTGCAGGACATGTGATGAAAGCAATAAGAAGGTTTGTTACATGAATAAATGAAGTTGCTTTTTAAAAAAAAACTTTGGGGTCACAGTGTACGTAATGTACAATTTGGTGCTTTGCCCCTTTACTCAAGCCAAATGTTAGGATGGCATAGTGCCATAGTCTAGTCCTTTCTATGCAAATTTAACATAAGAAGTCAGCACTAAAAATGTTTTTCTAAAATAATCTCATGTTACGAATAGGATTTCTTAAAAACGGAGAGTGTTAGATAATGGCACCTTTACAGTAGAGAAATCTGGTGGGCACATCTTTGAGTGAAAGCTCGAACTTTAACTTTTCCAGTACTGAATCAAACGGCCAAGTTGAGATGCTCTGAGAAGGACACCCAGCCCTTGTTCTTGGAAACGCACAGGGAAGGAATTAAGGTGAAGTGGCATGGTGTCTGCAGTGCGCTTTCAAAGGGTTCAAAAATGTGCTCAGATAGCGAGGAAGAGAGCAGGCCAATGTGCAGAATGTAGACAACTGAGTCTAGGTGAAGGGCATATTTGCTCACTGATTTATTCTTCCAAGTCTTCTCTAGGTTTGAAATGTTCCAAATGGAGACTCGAGGGGAGGGGGATAGAGAATGCTCCTGGGAGATGAGGCCCCTGATGAGGTAGGATGGCCCAGGAAGCTCTGATTTGGAGACTGTACCCTGACAGGGTGTGCAGACCAAGTGCTCCTCAAGTTGGTGATACACAACCCCTTCTATCCATCCAGCCACTGCTCTTCAGCAACTCCATCGGGGCACAGACATCTCCCAGGGGTTCATTCTGCCTCCAGCCCATTCTCCACCCGACTTCCTTTGCTTGCTGTCTGCCATGAGGCCCATCGGGGCATTTTGTACGTAAAGCCCCTGACAAGTGCTTCGGACTGATCACCCTGACGCTTTGTGCTTCTTTCTGTGGAATTCTCACTCACCCCATCTCAGGTCAGTTTGGGGCAGTCCCTTGCAGGAATTCCCCTTCCACTGCTTTTGGAGGGACTCCGGCAGGGGCTCGCCCAGACAGAACACACACACACACTAACACACATATCCTACTGGTTCTGTTTCTCTGGAAATCCCCGACTGATACCACCACCATGTTCCCGCAACACTGTAACTCTGGGGCGCGCTCTGCTCTGCAGCACTAGAGAGAAGGCCTGAAACAACTATTTTTCAAAAGAATTGCATGCAGATGTGTAGCCTATAGTCAGGAAGCAAAACTCTGCATCGAGGTTAACTGGAAATGTAGATGCGAGTGATTAACTACCTCTGTGTTCTTCCTAAAATGGTAGAGGTGGTATGTTTTGAAGGGTCAAAGCCCTGCGGTGGTGGCACACTGAATTTCCCGTGGGGAGGATTTGAGACTTCCCCGGTAAAGCATCCTGTGTAGCCTCATTTCGTCCATGCAGCAGGGTCACCACCATCCCAGAGGTCGGTCACTTACCCCTGGCGTGGGCAGCACCTCCCGCTGCGTCATCTGCCGCAGAGGCCCTGCGTTCGAGGGCTGTGCAGCCATCTCCAGCCACGACGCTGCGGCGCAACTCCCACTGGCTCCCTTCCTGAAGGGCTGTCTCCTAGCAACTCACTCCCCACGCCTGCCATAAACTCCAACGCGATGGCCAGCAGCGATGCAGACAGAAGAGCCACCGCAGGAGCCTGGCGAGTGGTCCGGCCACTCTCCTCCCAACTGTCAAGGCTGCGGGGGGCTCGCCAAGATGTGAGAAATACACTGGGTTGCTGGAAACCACAGTCTACCACAACAGCCAGCAGATGTGGCGACTTTACCGGCAGCCCGCGAGGGAGGAACAGCACGACTTCCAGTAGATGAACGGAATCCAAATAGAATAAGCACCCAAAGGCTCAAGAAATCCAGGCAGCATTATACTTCATGCGAAATTTCCTATCAGTTTTAAGCACCTCCCCATTGTTTCCTCTGGATGCAAAGTATTGCCCCCAGCTTTCCTCGGGCAGCGAGGTGGCACAGGAAGCATCCAGGACAGAAAGAGAGGCAGACAGCTCTTTGTTGAGCTCAAGCTCTTTGCTGAGCAGTGGTGTCTGGCCGGCCACAGTGCTGTGACCCCGCCTGGCGGGTTTTGCCCCTTTCCTGATTCAGAATCTTCCCTGCCCTCAAATAGATGACACAGCTGCGATGCTTCTCGACTTCTCACAAAGCCAGGTTGGCAAAAGCTGGAATGAGTGAGTCCAGCGAACGATGCGTGCTGTTCGAGGAAAGCACAGTTGACAGCTGTCAGTTCTGTTTGAGTAACTTCATTGCTCCCGGCTATGCAAATATGTATCGTTCGATATCAGATTGTCTCAGTCTGTTCAGGCTGCTTACCAAAATACCATAAACTGAGTGGCTCAGAAACAACAGAAACTTATTTCTCACAGTTCTGGAGGCTGGAAGTCCAAGATCAAGGTGCCAGCAGACCCAGCATCCGGTGAGGGTCCACCCCCTTGTTTATAAATGGTACCTCCTCTCTGGGTCCTCACGTGGTCAAAGGGAAGCACCTTGGTTTCTTCATCCTGTAAGGCATGAGTTTCATCATGAAGCTCTGCCCTCGTGACCTCACCCTTCCCAAAGGCCCCACCTCCTACTCCCGTCACGCTGGGATTAGGATTTCGACACATGAATTTGGAGGGGACACGAACGCTCAGCACGGATGTGGAGCTAAGGGTTTAGAAGGGTGATCTCCCTTAATCCTAACGGCAGGCCCATAGGAATTATTATCCCCATTTACGGATGAGGAAAGAGACTCAGAAAAGTATAAAAACATAGGCATCTGGCTTTGCGCAGTGGCAGTATCGTAGCCAATGAGGTTTATTCGAGGCACTGTTATTGCTAATTGAAAAGTTTTCCCAATACCCCGCCATCATGACTTGAAATATAGTTGGCATTGGCAATTTTTGACAGTCTCTATGGAGACTGAATAAAAAATAATAAAGTAAGAAAGAATGAAAAAAAGCATAGATGGCTAAGGCCTCACAGCTCTAAGTGGTGGCAGATTCCAATGCATGCATACTCGACTGTAGACCCAATTCCCTTAACCCCATCCAGCCTGCCTCATCAACAACCCCAGAGTGAGGGAGATCTTCCCAACTGGCTTACAAACTATGACTGGAGATTCTTTGGCATTGTTTGGCATCACATAGCAGGAAAGATTCTAGGACCACCTAGAGTATTCGGGTTCCAGGTTGTAATTATTTATATAATCCAGGACAAACTGTCCTATTGTTGAAGATTTGCAAGGATTAAGATTTCCAAAGATTCAATAACTTCTCTTGTGACCTAGGGATCTTATTCTAAAATCATATCATGGGAGAATCACCACCAGACAGAGCGTCTCTGCAGAAAAGACAGCTTCTAGAAGATATTAGGAAAAAGAAGCAAGCAGACGACCATACATCGGACGGGGGTCGGACGGAGGGGAACCGGAGACTACGGTAGACTCCACGGGAGGAGGTTGCGGAGGAGAACTGGGAGAAGAGACCTCCAGAGCCAGCGGCTTGGAGACCAGCGGCAAGGGTAGGCGGAGCAGTTAACTTCCCCTGCCTTGCATCTCGGACTGCTGCTGGGCTCCCCAGGGACTGGAGAGACCTGCGGACACCAGCCCAGAGACGGCCGCTGCCAGTGAACGGTAAGCCCGTAGCGGACGTGGCATTAGGCTCCCAACTCCCTCGGGCCCCTCCCTGCGCACAGACCCGACCGCGCGGCAGGCGCCACATTGCTGCACTCTCCCCTCCCCTGTCCCTACCGTGGCTGCCGAGAGACAATATAGCCACCAGCCAGAGGCATCTCCAGGGAACGGGACTTTCCCTTTTGGGGCTCTACAGCTGACTGAGGGGTACTTAGAGGGGAGCTCCCTACCCGCCAGCCCTCCCAGGTGCTGCTGGCCCAGTCATTCCAGGAGAACGGGGCAGACCCTGAGGCTGAGAGACATCAACCCAGCTTGGGCTCCCCGTAGGGGAATTAGGTCTGGCACTCCTCTCCCTGGTGGGGTCAGGGATTGAATTCCGGGGCCCAGAGGTCAGACCTGCGGATGAGATCCCCCCACCCAGGTCTCGTACTGCCCGGGGCACAGAAGAGATATTGGGAAGGAGCCTACTAAGGTGTGTGTGCCTTCAGGGGCAGATCAGCGTGTTGAGGGCAACCTTGCTCCCAAAGAGGGGCCGTGTACACAGCCCAGGTGGCGACCCAGCGCAGGGAAACTCCCGGCCCGCATCACAGCCAGGGGAGACCTGGTGCATTATGTCTGGCCTGCTGGCAGAAGCCCAGGAGAAGCCGCATAGTAAGGAGGGTGGAAAGGAGCGAGGCCTGCTCCAGACTGCAGGTCTCAGACAGCCCCACCCCCACACGCAGACTTTCTGACTGAGTGGGGCCATCCCAGCCCATCCCTGACAGCTTTTCCGGGAAGCAGAGAACAGGACTTTGACCCCTGCTAACAGCATTTGTGGTGCTTGAGGGCAGGCTTACCCAACCCAGCTCCACCCAGACTCACTCCCAGACCAGCCCTCACTGAAGTGGAGAATAAGGACACACCTGGAAATCCCAGGGCCCCACCCACCACCTGAGTGCCTCTCCAGAGGAACAAGAGATGGTTACAGGACCCAAAAACAGCAGTGTAGCCTGCTCCTCTGAGCAAGCGCCACCTACTGAAAGGGAGGACATTCTACACACCATTTTACAGCATCTACTGACTCATCGGACAGGGTGTGGTCAAATCTCACCCACAAACACCACCTACTGGCTCAGAGACTAAACAGGGTGTGTCATTATCCGAACAAAAACCTAAAAGTAAGAAGCAACAACTGATCCAGATGGGAAGAAATCAGCGAAGGAACTCTGGAAATATGAAGACCCAAACGGAAAGCACACCACCAAAGAGGAACCCCAGCCCCTTAGAAATGGACAGCAACCAAAACCAGACCACTAAAATGACAGAAGAATTTTGAGCATGGATCATAAGAAAATTCAACAAATTGCAAGAACAATTGGATAACCACCACAAAGAAAATGCAAAAAACTCCAGGACATGGAAACAAAAATTCACTAAGGAAATTGAAACAATGAAGAAAACTCTAACCGAACTCCTGGAAATGAAGAATCAATTCCGGGAACTACAAAACACAGTGGAAAGCCTCAAGAACAGGGTTGATCAAACAGAAAAAAGAATCTCAGAGACTAAAGATAACACCTTCCAATTAAAAAAATCAGTCACAGAGATAGAGCAGAGAAACAAGAGAAAAGAGCAAAGCTTACAAGAGATGTGGGATTATGTGAAGAAACCTAATGTAAGGGTTATACGGTCACCCGAAGGGGAAGAAGAAAACACTCAAGGGTTGGATAAGCTATTTGAAGATATAATAGAGGAAAATTTCCCAGGCCTTGGTAAAAATCTCGAGATTCAAGTTCAAGAAGCTCAAAGGATCCCTGGGAGATTCAATGGAAACAGGAAGACGTCACAACATGCAGTCATCAGAATGACCAAAATATCAACGAAAGAGGCTCTTCTATGAGCTGTAAGAGGAAAGAAGCAAGTAACATACAAAGGAAAGCCAATCTGAATAACGCCAGACTTCTATACAGAAACTTGGCAAGCAAGGAGAGACTGGGGCCCCATTCTCACTCTTCTGAAACAGAATAATGCTCAACCTAGAATCTTATTCCCTGCAAAACTAAGTTTTGTCTACAAAGGAGAAATCAAGACATTCTCAGATAAGCAAAGACTGAGGGAATTCACCAAGACAAGACCAGCCCTGCAAGAAGTACTCAAAACAGTGTTACCCACAGATCAGCACAATAAACACTCACGAATTTAAATCCACTCAAAAGCTAAAGATCAAGGCCCAGATACCACAATGGCTCAAGAGAGAAAACAAAGCAACAAAGTTCAACCCAACATAATGAACAGAAATCTGCCCCAACTATCAGTTATCTCAATAAATGTGAATGGCTTGAACTCCCCACTCAAGAGACATAGGCTGGCCGAATGGATAAAAAAATACAAGCCAAGTATCTGCTGCCTTCAGGAAACACAACTAACCTGCAAGGATGCAGTTAGACTAAAGGTAAAGGGTGAGGAACAATATTTCAAGCAAATAGAATCCAAAAGAAAGCTGGAATGGCAGTACTGATTACAGACAACTTAGCTTTAAATCAACAAAAGTAATAAAAGACAAAGAAGGTCACTATATAATGGTGAAGGGTACAGTTCAGCAAGAAGAAATAACAATTCTAAATATATATGCACCCAACCTAGGTGCACCCAGATTCATAAAGCAAACTCTACTTGATCTAAACAAATGGATAAACAACAACACCATGATAGTCAGAGACTTTAACACCCCATTGACAGCACAAAACAGATCCTCCAAACAGAAAATCAACAAAGAAATAATGGACTTAGACAGGTCTCTAGAACAAATGGGCCTGACTGATATTTACAGGACATTCTACCCCAAACCCACTGAATATACATTCTTCTCATCAGCTCATGGGTCATTCTCTAAGATTGACCATATCCCGGGACACAAAGCATGTCTCAAACAATTAAAAAAATAGAAATTATACTATGTATCTTTTCAATCACAATGGAATAAATGTAGAAATCAACCCTAACAGGAACTCTCATTTCTACACAAAGTCATGGAAACTAAACAACCTTCTGCTGAATGATCACTTCATAAATGAGGAAATCAAGATGGAAATCAAAAGATTCTCAGAACTAAATGACAAAGGAGACACAAGTTATCAAAACCTGTGGGACATAGCTAAAGCAGTCCTGAGAGGAAAGTTTATTTCCATAAATGCCTGTATCCAAAGGTCAAAAAGATCACAAATAGACAACCTACTGAATCGTCTCAAAGAGCTGGAAAAAGAAGAACAGACTGACCCCAAACCCAGCAGAAGAAGTGAAATCAGTAAGATCAAATCAGAACTAAATGAAATTGACAATAGGGAAACTATAGGGAAGATTAATAAAACAAAAAGTTGGATCTTTGAAAAAATAAACAAGGTTGACACACTCTTGGCTAGACTAACGAAAAGCAGAAAAGAAAAATCTCTAATAAGCTCCATCAGGAACAATAAAGGAGAAATTACAACAGATGCCACGTAGATACACGATATAATTTATGAATTGTACAAAAACCTCTATGCACACAAACTGGAAAATGTGAAGGAAATGGACTATTTCTTAGAAACATACAGCCTCCCTAGCCTCAATCAGGAAGAAATAGAATTCCTG
>VBSM01001163.1:2419943-2437826 GCA_008086735.1 Cheirogaleus medius | reverse complement strand
AAAATAGGAGGTATCAATTTACCAGACTTCAAACTATACTACAAGGCTATGGTACTTAAAACAGCTTTTTATTGGCACAAGAACAGAGACATTGACCAGTGAAACAGAACAGAGAACCCAGATATAAAACCATCCTCATATAGCCAACTAATATTCGACAAAGCAGACACAAATATGCACTGGGGATAGGAATCCTGATTCAATAAATGGTGCTGGGAAAACTGGATAGCCACATGTAGAAGACTGAAACAAGACCCACACCTGTCACCTCTCACAAAAATCAACTCATGCTGGGTAACAGCCTTGAACCTTAGGTGTGAAACTATTAGAATTCTGGAGGAAAACGTTGAAAATACTCTTCTAGACATTGGCCTAGGCAAAGAATTTATGAAGAAGACCCCAAAGGCAATCACAGCAGCAACAAAAATAAATAAATGGGACCTGATTAAATTAAAAAGCTTCTGCACAGCCAAAGAAACTGTCACAAGAGCAAACAGGCAACCTACAGAATGGGAGAATATTTTCGCAAGCTACACATCCAATAAAGGGCTGACAGCTAGAATCTATTTAGAACTCAGGAAAATCAGCAAGAAAAAATCAAACAAACCTATCAAAAAGTGGGCAAAGGACATGAACAGAAATTTTTCAAAAGAAGACAGAATAATGGCCAACAAACATGAAAAAATGCTCAACATCTCTAATCATCAGGGAAATGCAAATCAAAACTGCAATGAGATATCACTTATCTCCAGTAAGAATGGCCTTTATCATAAAGTCCCCAAACAGTAAATGTTGGCGTGGATGTGGAGAGATAGGAATACTCCTACACTGCTGGTGGAACTGCAAACTAGTTCAACCTCTGTGGAAAGCAATATGGAGATACCTTAAAGCGATACAAGTAGATCCACCATTTGACCCAGCAATCCCATTACTGAGCATCTACCCAAAACAATGAAAGTCACTGTATGAAAAAGACACCTGCACTCGAATGTTTATAGCAGCACAGTTCCCAATTGCAACGTTGTGGAAACAACCCAGGTGCCCATCAATACATGAGTAGATCAACAAAATGTGGTATATGTATACCATGGGGTACTATTCGGCTTTAAGAAATAATGGTGGTATAGCGCCTCTTGTATTTTCCTGGATACAGTTGGAAGCCATTCTACTAAGTGAAGTATCTCAATAATGGAAAAACAAGCACCACATGTACTCACCAGCAAATTGGTATTAACGGATCAACACCTAAGTGGACACATAGGAACAACATTTGTCGGGTGTTGGTGGGGTGGGAGGGGGGAGGAGGGGATGGGTATATACAAACATAATGAGTGAGATGTGCAACATTTGGGGGATGGTCATGCTTGAGGCTCTGCCTCGAGGGGGGAGGGAGGCATGGGCAATATACATAACCGTAATATTTGTAGCCCCATAATATGCTGAAATAAAAAATAAATAAATAAATAAAAAGAAAAGAAAAGAAAAAATAAAAAAAGAGAAAAAAAATCAATAAATATGTAGGTTAAAAATGTGAAGTCTTTCTACACTAAAAGAAAATAAATAAATAAATAAATAAAATCATATCATGGTCAAGAAATTTTTCCTCTAAAATCTTATTGCCAATTTAAATATACAACAATATAAATTCACTTAAATAAACTACAGTATATTCATATGCAATAGTATTATACAATCTTTAAAAATTATGGCATAGATTATTTTAATATATTTTGTTAAATAAAAAAGCATGTCACAAAGCATTATATACTCTGATGTCAAATATTTAAAGTAGTATATAAACATAGACATGTATACATTAATATAATGTCTATTATAAGTATATGAAGTTCATAAAAATATTAATATATTTTTGCTAGATAGAAAACAACCTTAGGCCAGGCACGGTGGCTCACGCCTGTAATCCTAGCTCTCTGGGAGGCCGAGGCAGGCGGATCGTTTGAGCTCCGGAGTTCGAGACCAGCCTGATAAAGAGTAAGACTCTGTCTCTACTAAACATAGAAAAAATTAGCCGGACATGGTGGTGCATACCTGTAGTCCCAGCTACTCGAGAGGCTGAGGCAGGAGGATCGCTTGAGCCCAGGAGTCTGAGGTTGCTGTGAGTGAGGCTGATGCCATGGCACTCTAGCCAGGGCAACAGTTGGGACTCTGTCTCAAGAAAAAAAAAAAAAAAGGAAAACAACCTTGTTACAAAACACACACTATGCTCCTGAGTATGTAGAACAATTATGTGGCATATATGTGTTGAGAGAGACGGTCCGCCATGAGTCCCTCACACCCCTAAATATCTTACAAGTGTACCGAGAAGGGTGGGCCCTCACCACTCTTGGTCCAGCCAGGCTCATGTTTGCAGCAAGCATCACTGAGGAATGAGAGAAGTCTCCTCTGGGACAAAGAGCAGGCTTGCTTACTTCTTGTTTACAAAAGCAGCAGATTCTCCCAGGCTGGCATTCCTCTCCTGTAACACCACTCACTGCCTTTGCAGACGTCATCTGGGCACTCTGTGTCGGCCCCATGGGACTTGGGGGCAGGAGGAACTGACACAGACATGTTGATGGTCAGCCTGCCTGCTGTGCTGTAATAATGTCGTTTGTCTCTGAACCAGGGGTCTTGTGTCTTCTGTCAGGCAGGATCCATGAAAGACTAACATGGGTAAAATCAAATAGCAGAGCCAACTACCTACTTATATATATATATAATTATGAATCGTGGGTGTATGTATATAAACAAATATGATAATCTCCAGATGATAGGGTCACAAGTGATCTTTTTTTGTCTTATGCTTATTTTCCACATTTATGTAATTAATATGTATTATTTGTAATCAGAAACAAAGCAATACATGTACTTTTAAAAATGTGTAGAGTGATTTCAACTATATAACAAATTCATTTAATGTATCTCACTATTTCTATATTTATGCCTCACTCTTCATTTAACCAGCATTGTCTCTGGTGGCTGAGGACATGGTGGTAACTAAGGTGACATGGATCTATCTCATGAAATCCCGAAACCTCATAGATTGCCTCGGCCAATCTGAACTGAGCTTGTCACTGCAAACTACCGTCCCAGGAGGAGGTTGCTGGAAAATCACCTTAAAAAGTTAACATAACACATATAACATATAAAATAGTATTTCTTTTTTTATTATTATTATTTTATTTTTTTTTGAGACAGAGTCTCACTCTGTTGCCCAGGCTAGAGTGCCGTGGCATCAGCCTCGCTCACAGCAACCTCAAACTCCTGGGCTCAAGCAATCCTCCTGCCTCAGCCTCCCGAGTAGCTGGGCCTACAGGCATGTGCCACCATGCCCAGCTATTTTTTTCTATATATTCTTAGTTGTCCAGCTAATTTCTTTCTATTTTTAGTAGAGACAGGAGGTCTCGCTCTTGCTCAGCCTGGTCTTGAACTCTTGACCTTGAGGGATCCTCCCACCTCGGCCTCCCAAAGTGCTAGGATTACAGGCGTGAGCCACTGCACCAGCCTAAAATAGTATTTCTTTAGTGAGCACTGTAATTAATTTCCGCATCATCAAAAAAACAAACTTTCAACAAACTTAGTTTAAAGATCTAGTTGGCTTTTATTAACAATTCATGAATCATGCAGTGTCCCATCTAAAGGCACTTGCTCTGACCGGCTGAGCAGAGGAGATGAGCTTTATAGGAGGAAAAATGCCAAAGAAAACAGAAACAAGGAACAAACGCAGATTGGTCATTACAAAGTTACCTCCTTACAGGGTTGAAACAGAGAGGACTTCCTTATCTTTCTGGCTCAGGTATACTGGGCCCATTCCGGGAGTGACTTCGTTTTGATTTGGTCTGATCTGTCTGGGCCTCACCCAGGAGCTCGGTCCGAAACAATGGCCTCCCAGAATTTTTATCTAATACCACAGAGTACCACCTTCTTGAGTTAAGAACTAGCCTCTCTGTATGTCAAATTTAGCTACATTGTTTGTGCTTTGATTTTTTCTTCTTGGCTAAAGAACCCAGTATTTTTTTACTTTGTATGTTATTAATATTAATAAATATATGTCTCCTAAATGCTGATCTTACCACAGTCATTAAACTAAAATGAAGAACAATGCAAAAATCTAAAATAAAGACTTCAAGTAAGTATGCTAAAGTCTTGTTGGTGTTTATCTCTCAGATGTACGATTTCTGGGCAATTCTTATATTTTTCTTTATGCTTTTATATAACTACTAAAAGTTCTACCAGGAAGACATCTATATTTTTTATCAGAATAAAAGACTACTTTTTTAAAATAAAAATCAAATCCTCGCTACAAAAAATTAGGAGCAATTCGCTAAATGCCATTTCATTATTCTTTTAGTTCTGATTCAGACAAGCACCTGTTTTCTAAATATAAACAAAATCTCTCATAGCAGTCCTAGAATTTCTGAGATGATCAGAGGTCCAGAAGGCTAGTACTAGCTACAGCACGGATACAGCCCACCTACATACTGGGGCAAATGGGATCAACCAAAAAAAGTGATAATTCATTTTAAATAGTATTTAAGCAAAAGCACAAATTGTACAGTTTTTCAATTAACACAAAATCATGTCAAATCTTCGATGTACCTGTTATAAAAAACCGTATCACATACCTCCTTTCTGTCTTGCACATGCATAACCAGTCCCTGCCACAGGGTTTTTACATCTGGGTTAACATTTAAATAAATGCACACGACTCTCTGTATCCTGGAAAAAATAATTGGCCAACAAGTGCTTCCCAAACACTCTTTTCACAAAATACATTATGATTTAGATTTTAAATAGTAAGCATTTGAGCTAAACTCTTTGGATGCAAGACACACTTTGAAAAAGAAAATTTTTTTTAAAAAGTCATGGTGCATTCATTTCTGAAACACACTGAGAACCACTATAATTATTTCAATGAGAAATTCCTGCAAACTCCTCCCGCCTCCTCTCACTTGCTTCCTCTCAGGGAATCACAATGTGTTTCCATGACAACTCTGTTGCTAAGGGGAACCCCATAAGTACATCAGCATGTTATCTGCAGCTTTGAGATGGTGTTAGTCTGAGAGCGGGGTTGGCTGGAATATTAAGATTTAATTTAGTGCTGTTTTCTTCCATCTACTCACAATGAATTCACCAGAAACTGTTAGAGGTTGTCCCTGCAGGCAGAACTATGGACACTTCCGAGGTTATGCTCTGGGCTTTTATGCCATTTCGATCACATCAATCTTCCTTTTAGAGCGTTTCACCATCCTCTTGTGACTTAAATGCTACAATTGTACAACAAAACAATAATAGCAATTAGAAACATTACTAAATTGCCACAAGAGACTGGTTTTGTTTAATGTTTATAAATGGCAAGTATAAACCAAACGTAAGTTGTCAGAGATAAATAGCATTTTGAATCATTAATCTGGAAGATATTAAACAGTAAATGTTTAGAAAGCCCCAAATCAAACAAATCAAAATATTTTTGAAATTTCCCCTTCAATGTCTCTGAAATCATATTCTGGCAAACAGAATGTAACATTTCATCAGAAATTCTGATTGGAATCCAGAATCTTCCACCAAGCCAGCTTTCATTGACTGTTCTATCTGTTGGGGACAAGTTTTATTATTGTAAGGGATAATTCCTTAAAGCGGCCCATTTCCTGATTCTATTTTCTTCAGCTCCTGATTCTGAATGATAAAAAAAGTCCCTCCCAGAGGTACCAACGCGGTTCCCTTGGTCAAAAAAAAAAAAGTTGGAAAAAAACCAGCAAAGTTTGGGGCGAGCGTGTGGCGTCAGGAGACAGGCAAGCCCACCCTGGCTGCCGGGGGCACCCACTGCCCCGGAATGGCCATGAGGAAGCCAGTCTCAGGCACTGCAGCCGCCTGCTGGGTCGTAGCAGGAAGATGACAGCCAGGGGCCACACTCAACGCCTTGGCAGACCTCCGGCGGGGAAAGCTGAGAGGCCAGGCTGCGGAGGCGCCAGCAGAGGGGGCCACAAATGGCTGGGGCAAGCCTGAGCCGCCGAGGGAATGACTGGACAGTGTAAATATGGGGCCTCATCCAGCCCAGGATGGACATTTCTCTTGGAGGTTTCGCTCGTCCTCGCCTCCTTCCCAGCTGCTTGGGGACGCGTTCCTGCACTCTCAACACTTGCTGGGACAAGGGAAGGTTTGGAGAAGAAAAGAGAGCTAACTAGTCAGGCATTTGCCCCTAGGGTGGCCAGCAATTCCTGAACCCCTGAATCCCGGGGGCCCTGATTACCCTGGAGGCACTTATGATTTTCATGCTGGTGAATGAACATGCACCCAGTAGAGCTGACTCCTGAGCGTCCCTCTCAGCTAAGTCTCGGACATCCCTGTGCCGTCAGCCTTCGGTCTCACTCAGAAACATTATCTCAAGCTTCAGATTCAAGTTGATACACATACATCTACAAAATGAAAAATGAATGCAGGGAGGAGTGGAAATGAATTGTCCAAGGGTTTCCCTTTTAATTCACTGGCCCTTTCATTTCATTTTAGAAAGGAAACTAGTTTTAGTTTATTCCTATGGGAAACCTGTCACACAGACAAGGCCCTGGGAGGCTGAGGGCCAAGCCCCCTTAGTTGGCATGACCGTCCACTTCTGGATACCCAGAGGAGGCCCCACACTCAGCCCCATCAACTGCCACGTGTGATCTGTGGTGAGGACAGGTGAAAATCACCCAGTCAACTTTCCCTGCTTGTTTGAGAGCAGAGAAGTAAAGACCAAAAGAACGGAATTTCACGGAAACAGGACTGCCCCTGGCCGTGTCCAGACGGGGGAAGGCTGAGAGGGAGAGTGCATGTGCCTTGGGACTTGTCGCTCCACGGCCCTCCCTGTCCCTACGTCACCAACGTGAAAATAAAACTAAAAATAGCAGCTGCTTGCCCGGCACTGACCAACTGACCACATGGCAGGTGGCCTGCCCCGACCTTCACACGCCGGCCTCACGCAGTTCTCACAGACCCAAAGGGCAGCCGTCACCCCGTCTGTGGGCTCACTGGGGCCACGGAAGCTGCCCAAGTGTGGGACAGCTGGGGAGGGGCTGAGAGGTGAACTGGGGCGGCCCTGACGCCAACTCTGACTCAGCGAACCATGGGACACCCCCTACCCATGCGACCCCCCTCTTCATAACTCCACCCCAGAGCACACAGGTTAGCTGTTCAAGGACCTGCCGGCTCCCGAGTGCTGGCCCACACTGAAAAGATGGTCTTCGGGAGATGCTACAGGACTCCATGCCTACACATGCACAATACACAGACGTGAGACCAAACCCGCACAGCCGCTGCCCTGCTGCTCCATGTTCAGACAACCTACCCTTCTTTCCCTAAAGAGAGATGGCCCAGGACCATGCCCACCGCCTGCATCCAGAGATGATGTCGTGAGGCCATGTGCCAGCTCTGTGTCACACACACACTCACACACATGCATGCACTCACATACACTGCTTGCTATGTTATTTTCTGGGTTCCTGCCTCTGAATAGATATAGACAGATTCAGGGCAGAGACCAGGGTTGCAGAGGAAGACCTTACCCCAAAACACATGCCCAGTGTGGTACAGACAGAATACCCAACTCTTCTTGGACCAGACTCCAAGAAGAACATTAGTAAGGAAATATACAGTCTCAACCCAAATTGTTGTGAGGTAAAGCCAAGTAGGTTTTTCTGAGTCTACCCCAATCTACTCATGGCAAAATAAAGGTAGCTACAGATGCTCTGGCCCTTTCCGATAGAGGGTGGTGTCCATTCCCCTTCCTATTGGATCTGGGCTGGGGCTGTGACCTGCAGAGTATGGTGAAAGTGGTGCCACCACAGCTACAGGCCCAGCCCTCATGGGGACGGGCAGCTTCTGCCTTCATCTCTTGGAGCCCTGAGTCGCCATCTAAGTGATCTGACCACCTGGAGGCTGCCACATTGTGGGGAAGCCCAAGCTAGCCATGTGGAGGGATTGTGTGGACAGAGAGGAAAAAAGAGAGAGAGGTAAAGAGAGGCCCGGCTAACCCTCAGCCCTAAGCAATCCCAGCTGAGGCCCCGGACATGGTGGGACAGAGATGGATCATCCCTCCTGTGCCTTACCCAAATTCCTGGCCCACAGAATCAGGAAAGACAATAATAAATTACCATTTTAAGCCACTGAGTTGTATAGTAATTTGTTACGCAGCGACACAACACTGGCACAAAATCACTGACAGCTGCTCAGGGCTCCACCCAGGCCCACCTCAACCCCCTGTCTCCGTCCTTGGGCAAGCTCCTCTGTCCCCACTGCTCTCAGTTCCACTGCTACGCTCACGGCCTTGCCGCTCAGCCCGGGCGTCTACTGCCATTTGCTCACCACGTCCCCGTCCCCTCCACTTGTACATGCCACACGGATCTTCACTTACCATGTCCTAAATTCAACTCTTGATTACCGTAGTGGGCCGAATGGTGGCCCCCCAAAATAAGTCCATGTCACATTCCCGGAACTTGTGAATAGGACCTTATTTGGAAAAAGGCTTTTTGCAGATGCAATGAAGTTAAAAATGTTGAGTTAAAGAGATCATCCTGGGTTATCCAGTGGGTCCTAAATCCAATGGCAAATGTCCTTATAAGAGACACAGAGGAGAGGCACAGAAAGACAAGCCGGAGGCCATGTGGAGATGAAAGCCGGGACTGCAGCCCTGTGGCCAGTCCAGGTGCGGCTGCACCAGCCGAGGAAAGGGCAAAGAACACTTCTCCCCACAGAGCCCGTGGAGGGGCACAGCCAGGCTGACACCTTGATTTCGGGCTTCTGGCCCCCAGAAGTGTGAGAGGCTAAATTGCGGCTGTGTTCAGCCACCCAGTTTGAGCTGTATTTGTCACGGCAGCCACAGGGAACTGGTACAATCAGTCACCAACAACACAGGGGGATTCCGGGGGCGAGGGCAGCAGGAACGCAGTGAATGGGCCGCGGGACGCACAGCCAGCCAGACCCGCGCAGGAGCCCAGGCAGGAACACGCCGTCGCTGGCAGGCCCTGCCCCGTACCAGGCCATCTGGCAAGCCTCTGGACAGCGGTCCACGCAGGTCCCAGGACCGCGCCCCGCGTCACCCCCACAGGGGCTTGCTCAGCCCACTGTCTGCTCGGGAGCCAGGGGTGCTGCTGGCTCGCTTCCGACATGGGAACCAGGCCTGTGCCCGGCCGCAGGGAGATCCCTACTGAACAGGGTGTCTTCCAGCTCGGTGTCCACTGCCGCTCTCAGACGGCCAAGCCCCTCGGCCTCACCCACCCTGCTCATCTTCCTCCCACGTGTGCAGTCACCAAGCAGGAACCTGAGGGTGCGCTCGCTTTCCCTCCTCCCCTCCCACGTGCAACCGGCCACGCTCCCTGCGGTCACACCCTCAAGCCTCTGCGCCCACCGCTCCTCTGGGCTTGCCCTCCGACGCCCTAGCAGGGCCACAGCAGGGCTTTCCAAATTGAGAAACTCCTCCAGCTCTTCCCTTCGGACTGCACCTGCCGAACCGCAGCCCTGAGAAGCCTGCTCAAGGCCACCACCCCTGCCTGTGGCCTGCCTGTGGCCTGCCTGTGGCCTGGCTGCGCCGCTCCCGCCACCGGGAAGCTCTCGCTCCTTCTCCCTGCACAGGACACCCCGCACTGCAGGTGCCTGTCCCGGCTCCTTCCCTCCTCCTTTCCGCAGCGACAGTCCGGCTGGCCCGCCCTGGCCGCCATCGCGGGTCGCTTGAGAAGGTCTTGCTTACTGCTGTACCCCAGGACCCACCCACTGCTCCCCTCGACACGGGGAAGAACGAATAAACGGATGCGTCAGTGGGTTGTCCATAAATATTGACTTTTGTCAGTGATGGGAATTTTCTCTCTTTTCAAGGATGAAAGAGGGTGCAGGGGTTGGGTTTGGAGCATGGTCCAGGCAGCCTTTTGAACTGGGAACACCTTTGTGTCCTGTTTGGTGAGGTTTTGTGTGCACCCAGTCCCCCATGAAGCGGCTGTGGGGACCGCGCGAAGCCCCCCTCTGCCGGGACGCAGGCGAGAGGGAGGACCAGGGCGGTGGACAGACTGTTTTCCCTCCTCCACCAGGTGACCACCCGCCTAGAGGTGCGGGGGCAGGTGGCTGGGTCCTGGAGGGCTGATGCCTCCTGGCACGGCACTCTGAGGAGGACGCCCGTGGGGGCAGGGTGCTGGGTGACAGCGCCTGGCTCACGGGACCCTGCTGTGGCAGCCAGGGCAGCGGGAGGGAAACCACCCACCTCTCTGGGCCCAGAGTCCTCGGGTGTGAAATGAGAAATGTGGTCGTGATGCTTTGTTTCAGCTCTGATGTTCTAAAGACATTAACTGAGTCATGCGACACTGCTTGGGCAGCTGGTGTGCTTGGAGCCTGAGCAGCCACTGCGGAGACACACGGCTAAGTGCGCCTGGGGCCCAGGCACAGATGCGTCCCTGTCTCTCACGGGAAAACACGCAACACACGCCCACTCATGATCGCCGTCAGGTGGTCCAAAGTGATGGAAGAAGGGGATTATTATAGACCGAATCCGTCCTCTCCAAACTCACATTTTGAAGTCCCAACCTCAAGTCCTCAGTATGTGACTCTATTTAGAGGTTTGGCCTTTAAAGAGATGATCCGGCATGACCTGTGTCCTTCTAAGAAGAGGAGAGGAGGACACAGACACACAGAGAGACGCCCACATGAAGACACAGGGAGAAGATGCTGTCTGCGAGCCAAGGAGAGAGGCTGGAAGGAGCCAACCCTGCCCTCGCCTTGACCTCAGGCTTCCAGCCCCCCAAAGCAGGGGGCATAACCCCCTGTTCAAGCCCAGCGCCGTTCCTGCCTGGCACTTTGTCACGGCAGCCTGAGCAAATGAATGCAGGGACTGCCTCCGTGCCTTGCTCAGTTCTTTGCAGAGCCGTGCATTAAAACTGGAATCTTTCTACAACTCTTTCTTACAAAAAAATTCTCTGAAATGTGTTTCAAACTCCTTTGCCTTCATTAATAAAAATTACAAAATGTGATTTAATGTTTTTGGATGAATGATTTCACTCAGCCATCATCATAATTAGTTCTTCAGATGTGCGCAGTAGATAATATAGAAAACCATTGCAAAAGTGAATGTTGTCTGAGGCACAATGTAGACTTTCCTTTGTCTTTAAATCTCACACATTAGCTTTATTTCGGTGTAATTCCCCTTTTTGTCCTGAAATAACGGTGAAGATGTGGCATGGCAATGCCTTGCTTCCAATGTAAGATCACTGCATTGGAGGTTTTTCTCAGGAAAGTTACGCTTTAACTTGCAGAACAGCAAGGTCCTCTCCAAGGCAGTGTCTTTCCCACCGTCCTGGGAGTGTCATTTAAGCATCCAGTTGTAACGGCTCTGGGAACAAAGTTTACCCATCTTTGTTGGGCCAGTGCATACCCAAACGTTAATTTCTCCCTGAGGATAGACGGGCTGCCACTCTTGATCACCACACGCTTGTATTCTGGGAAACGTTGTCCTCTATGGTTCTGCCAGGCTGCTGAAGACCCTGGATGCCACAGAGCATCATTTTGGGTTCTTTATAACTTCCAAGTTTACTTTGGTGCTAGGTACTTGAGAGCATCTGACTTCAGAACAGACCATGGCAGTGACATACCATGCCAGTCCAGCGAGGCTCTCAGGCAGACTTCTGTATACCAAAAATATCATTGAGGGATTCATCTGGGGTTGTAAGAGAAAACCTAGCTAGACTAAGGCTTAAACTAATTAGGACTTATTTTTTCTTTATGCAAAAAGCTGTCCAGAGGCAAGTAGTCCTGGCCTTAGATCAGTAGGTCAAGAAGCGGAGGATACTGTTTATCTTGGCCTTTTTCTCAAGGGTGAAAGATGGCTGCTGCAGCTCCAGCCATCACTTTCACATTCCAATCAGAAAGGAGGAGGAAGCAACAAGAAAGGAGAGCAAAACTCTCCTAGAAACCCACAGCAGGCATCTACTATGACTCACAGGCCAGCACTGAGCCACAGGGCCACCTCTGGTGCGCGGCAGGCTGGGAATTGAGTACATTGGCTGCACGTTGCTGCCTCAAATGGAATCAGAGCGCGTGGAGGTAACGAAGATGGAAAATAAATGGTCAATAGATCATCAACCCTACCCCACAACCGTCATTTAAAAAATCTCTTTAAGTAATAAATGCTTATGAAGTGAAAAGAGAGATTTCACAAGTGGCATCTGTCTCCCTACTCTGTAGTCATGTGTTATGTACAAAGATTTTCCACATGGGGATGTAGCATTTCAGCAAAACTCACCGGAATTATGCGGGAAAGACGGCAGATTAAACACACTCCTTTAATTGCACCCTCTCTCAAGACTATACTAAAGCAATAACAAATGCGGTGCTTTAAGGGCACAAACCTACGAGACAAAAGAGAATGGGAGAGGACCCAACGGCAGCAAAACTGGGGACGCTGGCGAGTGTCTGATCCTGCAGACCCAGGGGAGTGGAGTTCTGGAGAGCTTTCGCTGGGGAGCCCCTAAGAGGCGCAGAAGCTGGAGGCCCCAGAGACCCCCACGTGGGGCACGGTGGCCTGCAGAGGCGGATGGTTTGGCAGGCCAGGCCCCCAGGCCCCAGTTGTCCTCCTCGGCCCAGCAGAAGACTGAAGGGCAGCTCTCTGGGGGTTCTGGTCTGAGCTGCCCCACGCGCGGTTGAGCGCGCCACACCGCGGGGAGCACGGCTCAGCGACGCTTGCGTGCCAGGTGTGGACCCCGGCGGCGCTCGTCTCCCACTTTGCTCCCAGAAACTAACAGCCAGGCTGCAACCCGCAGCAGGAAACGGACCTGGATGGCTCAGTCCGGCCCAAGAGGAAACCAAAGGGTGCGACTCTGGGGACTGACCCACAAAGGCCCCTACAAAGCCCCGTGTGGCAAAACACGCAGAGCTCCCAGGCGCCTGGGCACTGCCCTCTCCTCACACCAGCCGCGCGGGGCCCGGCGCCCGGGAGCTCTGTGTGGACGAGGCCGGAGAAGCCACGGCGGCCAGCAACCTGCGGGGCACGCCCGGCACTAAGGGGGCAGAGCCTGCAAGGCGTCAAGAACTTGGCTGTGACACACGGTAGCTTTCACACTTTTAAATGGCTGGGGGGAATCGAAAGAAGGATAACATTTAAAGACACACGAAAATTCTATGAAATTCAAATCGATATATAAAATCCGATGAGCTCTGAGCCACGCGGTTTGCCCACTTACTGCGTGCTGTAGCCGGGGCCCAGTAGCTGCGACAGAGGCCGCACCGCCTGTGGAGCCTAAAACAGTTGCTGTCCGCCCCTTTACAAGAAGTGTGCCAGCCTCTGCCCTGTCCCTCACAAATGGCACACAGTGGCGGCCACGTGTCTCTAACGGGGATGTGTCCATGGAGAGATGGGGGGGTCCAGAGCCAACGCTGGGTGTGGACTGTCCTTGTGCACTTAGCGGCCCAAATGCACACCGTGGACACGGCCAGGGGCGGTGCTGTGGGGGAGGAGGGCAGAGCTGCTGGAAGGCAGAGCTCGCCCCGGCTGTCGCTCGGCCTGGAGACCTGCCGGCACCGCCGCCGTTTGCTGGAGTCTGCGGACTGTCCGCTCGTCCACCTCTTCCCTCCCTCCACGGTCAGTGCGCCCGCTGCCTCTGGGGGCATTGGCCCCTGCTCCTCCCTCTCCTCGAGAACCAGAACACAGGGGAGACGCAGGAGAAGGGGTGGCTCGCACTACCACACGGCAGTCACATTCCGCCGGCAGGAAGCCTCCCCTCTGCAGTGTGGGGCTGTGTTTCCCAAGGCAAGGGCTCTGCCAGCTCCCATTTCTGGGACTCCTCTAAGTCCCCTGTCTCAGTCGGCCTGGCCTGCAATAGCTCAACGCTATAGTCTAGGGCAGGCGTCCTCGAACTACGGCCCGCGGCCACATGCGGCCCGCCGGGTGTTTTTGCCGCCGCTGCCTGTCCTGCTTAGCAGCCGACTCGTCCGGGGCCCACGGTGCGCACTCTCCAACGGTCTGAGGGACAGTGAACTGGCCCCCTGTTTAAAAAGTTTGAGGACGCCTAGTAGGGATGTGAACAACAGACATTTATTTCTCACCCTTTGAAGGCTGAAGTCCAAGACCAGGCGCGAGGGTGGTCAGCTCTGGGGAGGGCCTGCTGACGGCCACCTTCTCACTGCGTGCTCACATGGCTGGGTGGGAGAGAAAGCTCTCTGGTCTCTTCTTATGAGGACACGAATCCCATCATGGGGGCTCCACCCTCATGGCCTCATCTAAAACTAATCAACTCCCAAAGCCCCCACCTCCAAATACCACCATGTTGGGGGCCAGGGCTTCAACGTAAGAATTCTGAGGGACGCAGTTCAGTCCATTGCATCCCAGTACTTAGTCAGTGGAGCTCTTGCTGTGAGCTAGTGATCAGAGCCATCTTCACTCTCGCTGGCCAAACAAGCTACTATTACAAACAGCACAGGGCCCCCCTGAAAGGGCTATGTGTGTGTTCAGTCCCATGACGGAATCCGTGTAGAGGAACCCAGCCGAGAGCTCAAGCCCTCTCTGGCACAAGAGCTGCATTTTACTCTAATGGTATTCATCAGGACCCATTCAGTTATAAGCGACGGAAGTCCAATCCAAATAAACTTCTTTCTTTAAAGGGCAAGGTGCTGGCTTGTGTGACAGGGAAATCCAAACTGGGCGGGGTGTCCCTAGCACAAGGCACCACCAGGTCCAGGTGTTCAAATGGTGCCATGGCTTCTCTCTCTGTCCCTATCCACCCCCCACCTCGCTGGCCTTCCTTGGCCTCATTCTCAGGCAGGTCCTCTCCATGTCGAAGCAAGATGCTCCCTTGGCTCCTGACTCTTGGGCTTCTTCTGGTCATCACCCTCCAGAAAGAGTGAGAGACTTTCTGAGCTAAGCTCCCAGGGAAGAGGGCGGTTGGTCTGGTATGGGTGACAGGCCAGACCCTGAGCCAGTCACTGTGGCCGAGGGCCGGAGCTCTGATTGCACAGGCTGGGCCAGTACCACCTAAACCACATGGTTTGAGCAGAGCTATTCTAGAATGGCAAAGAAGGGCTGCCTCCACCCGGAAACAGGCGTGCCCTGGGCCACTGCACCCTTGCGGCCTCTCTAGGACAGCCCCTTGGTGCACAGGACCCAGATTCTCACACTCACTGGATTCATGACCTTCTTGATAGGCTTTGGGATCTGACTGCTGTGAATTCATCATTGATGGCTCACATTTCCAGCAGAGGAAACAGACACATTTTATTTATCGATGCTCAAAAGGCCACATAATGGGAGAAAATGCTTCAGGCATGAATATTGGGTTCTACCTTGAGCTTTAGCTTTGAGGGCACAAATCTCTCTCAGGTATATTAGAGTCAACCAACCGTCTTCTGTAACAGCAACCAGGGCACACTTTAGTTGCTGTGCAGGATGTTTCTAGTCTTGCCCGGGGGCATCCCTTCTGGGCCCCAGCCTGCAGCAGCCCCTGCCTCCCGGACGTGACACATTCCTGGACTGCCCAGGATGGACATCTCTGCATTTGGAACCAAAATGCTCAGGATGAAGGCCCAGGGCCACCCCTACCGAACAGAAAGCAAAAGTACTCCAGGTTTAGGCTCTAATTTCTCTCTTTCTGTTTCTCCTCTCTGGGTCACCGTTGTCCAGCGGAGGGCAGGTGCACGGTTCCGGAAGGTGCCCTTGGCCTGCCACTGCCCAGCTGGCTGGGCAGCCACAAGCAGGTGGCCTGCCTCGACTGACTCCTTGTCTGCAATGAGAAAAAGCAGAGAGTGGCTTTGAATTCCCAGTCCTGCTAATTCAGGAAAGGTGGCTTCACAAGCCCGGTGGCACCTGAGCCAGAGGGGCCACAGCAGGCATGGGGGTCCCAATAGGTCCCCAGCCTCCCTGTCCTGTCTCCCCAGGTCTTCTTGTGTCAGCCTCTTCCTGAAATGCTGCTTCCCAGGCCCCTTTTCGGAGGAGCCGGCTCAGAGGCAGGCGTGCTCTTCCTTTACCATGTACTCTAGCTGCGAGGAGCTTTGCAGGTCCTGATAGCACAGCCGGAGGGAAGGCCTGTTGCCAGGGAAACCGAGCAAGTGCCTGCTTCCTTCAGCTCCAGACTTGCTCTCATCACTCCTGTGGTCGTGCAAAGGTGACCCTTTGTCCTCCCGCAGGGTGTCACCTGCCACCTCCCTGTCTCTAAAGCCTGCCGACCTGCCAGCCTTATTCTGAGTCTGCGGATGATCCTTTCTTGTTAACTCGCCAATCTCTTTCCCTCTACCCACACGGTGAGTCCCCTTCGGATTCAGAATGCCTGGTTTAACTGGCCCACGGCTCCTCGCAGGGTACAAGTCCAATGTCATTCCCCGACTCTCTAACTAATGAAAGTTACTGAAATTTGACCTCTCAGCATGCGGGCTGTTATCATCAAAAACAAAAACTGCTAATAATAGAGGAAAAAGTTAAAAAATAAAACAGGTACGAGTGGCGAAATGTGTGTATGCGCTGCTGCCTCCTTTTCTTGAAAGAAGAAAAAGCCTTTCCACTGCTTTTCATCAGAGTGTCAGAAAAGAGACGAGCACCAGTTTCCAGAGTCGGTGCCCTGCGTCCTGCCCACAGGGAATCCCTGGGCCCGGCATCCCAGCTGCTGGACCTCTGGCCAGCCTTGGGTCTAGGGATCAGCTCTGGAAGCCAGTCAGAGAAATCTGTAATACTATTTTGTAAAGATCTCTTGCCTGAGAAAAACCCCAGCTCAATGGGACAATATGAAATTAATAATCTAGGTTTTGAAAACGACAGGTGCAGACTTCTGGCTTCAGAAGAAGATATCGTAGACTCAATTTTCCCTGCTCTTCTTCCCTCTAAACCCAACCACAACCCCTGCAAATAGTTCAATAGGTAATGAAGACAGGACTCTGAAAGCAGGAATAAAGAAATCAGCTGGCTGTGAGCTTTGCGACTTAAGGCATGACAGCGCAGTGAGTTCCCTGGGTTCTCCTCTTACCTCCCACATGCCCTAGAACGGGCGCTGGAGACATCTGCAACCGGGAACCAACAGGGATAGACAAAACAACAGCAATAAAATAAAACCAACAATAAAAATAGCCACCACCAACCCCCACCCCCGCTTTCCCAGCCCCTCCTTAAGGGACCAGAAAAGGAGAAGCGCAACAGAGCCCTAGTAGAGACCCCCCCCAACAGGGACCCAGTGGCATTGGCTGGCCGATTTTACCCAGCGGCAGTTTCAAAGTCCCAGCTGGTGACCCAAACACTGTTTGAAGAACAGTGGAGCTCAGCATCTCTTAACCCTCCAGCCAGTGGCAGAGGGAAACCCAGGCCCAGGCCCAGCAGAGTCTGCCCCTGACCCAGAAAGTGGCCCAGAACACCAGGCCACCCACAGAAGAGCCTTCCTTTCCTGTAGGTGATAATAGGATTGTGTGGGAGCCCCAGCAGCACCAAAACATGAGGCAGAGGAGAATAACATTGCAAGGTCTCTGTAACAAAACCGCCATTGGAACCACTACCCACAAAAGTAGACAAGAACCTACACGCTAAACTTAAATAGGACACCTACCTGCTAAAGTAGAAGGCTGAAATAGGATCGAAAGTCTCCTAACTTAACTGCACAAATGCCCCAGTAGAATAAAAAATCACTCATCATACCAAGAACCAGGAATAAAGATTACAAAATATATTGAAACAAGTTTTAAAAAATAGAAAACTTCAGCAGGAAAACAGAAGTTATAAAAATAATAAAACACAAATTATACAACTGAAAGATATAATAATCAAAAATTGTTGAAACTCACTGGATGGACTCATCAGTAAAGTGGAGATAACAAGATAAAATCAATGAACATGAAGATGCTTTGTCCTAAACACATTAATAGAATTTACTCACCTGGACAACAGAGATAAAAGAGACCAAAAAA
>VBSM01001163.1:2387214-2402638 GCA_008086735.1 Cheirogaleus medius | reverse complement strand
CAGAAATTATTCCACAACATCGAGAAGGATGGAATCCTCCCCAACACATTTTATCAAGCAAACATAACCCTGATACCAAAACCAGGAAAGGATGCAACAAAAAAACAAAACTACAGACCAATATCCCTTATGAATATAGATGCAAAAATTCTCAACAAAATCCTAGCCAGTTGAATCCAGGTGCATGTGAAGAAAATAATCCGTCACAACCAAGTGGGCTTCATCCCAGGGATGCAGGGATGGTTCAACATACGCAAATCTGTAAATGTAATTCACCATATAAACAGAAGCAAAAACAAAGACCATGTGATTCTCTCAATAGACGCAGAAAAGGAGTCCCATTTCTTTAAGTCTCTAGAAAATGCAGACTCTCGCGTATTGATGGTGGTTTTCTGGGGCTGGGTGGGTGTGGAACAGCAGGAGTGAGATGACAAGGAGAGTAGTGGGTGTGTCCCACATGGTACAGCAGTGCTTCCTCGGGCAGATTCCTGTGTCACAGTTGATCAAATCCTGCACCTCAAACATATGAAATTTACTGTATGTCAGTTATGCTTTCTATGTATTTTTAAGATTCTATTCTAGCCCCAAGGTTTAGGGAATTGTAGTTCATTTTGTATTCTCCAGAACTGCTAGAATAGGGATTATTGCTGCTTGATGTTGATAAAGCTCGCTCATAAAACTATCTGACCCTGGGTGGATGGTGGAGGGTGAAACTTGTGGGTAGACCTTTTACTACAAATTCAACCAATTATAGGAACAATATAGTTTTTTCTTTCTTCTTATGTCAGTTTTGGTCATTTGGGCATTGCAAGTTTTATCTAAGTTTTTAAGTTCATTGACACAAAGTTAATCTTAGTATTCTCTTATTCTTTTTTGTCCCTATTATATCAATATTTATGCCCTGTTCTCTTGACTAATATTGTATAAAAGCCGTCTGATTTTCATCTTGATTTGTTTAGCCAAGTATTTTTCTATATTATTACTTTTGTTAAAAAATAATTTAATTTTGTTGATCTTTTCCACTTATTAGTTTTCTATTCTCTTAATTTGTACTTTCACATTTATTGTCTCTTTATTTCTACTACTTTGGGTCTACTCCTATATTCTTTGCCTAGCTTCCTGAGTTGAATGGCTGGTTCATTAATATCCAATTTTTCATTCTTTATAAATACCACTTTGAACTTCACAAATTTTGAAATTCAGTTTCATAGTGGTTCAAAATATTTATAGTTCCCAGTATCATTTTTTTCTCCACCATTGATTTCTTTGGAAATGTACTTTTACTTTCTAAATGTATGGGATTTTCTTAGCTGTACCCTTATTACACCGACACTGTCACATCATGGTCAGTGAATGTGATGCTCATGATGTTGACTCTTTGGTGTTCATCAGGTCCTTCATTGTTGTACATGTCCTCCATGCACCTGGCATGTGCTCAATTTTCCTAACTATTCTATGTGTGCTGAAGAAACTGTGCAACTAATGACGTAATCTAGTACAGGAGTTGAACTACAGCTCCTGGTCAAATGTAGTCAGCTAACTGTTTTTGTTTTTGTTTTTGTTTTGAGACAGGGTCTTGCTATGTTGCCCAGGCTGGTCATGAAGTCCTGGGCTCAAGCAATCCTCCTGCCTCAGTATCCCTAGTAGCTGGGACTACAGGTACATGCCATCACCTCTGGCAACTACCTGTTTTTGTAAATAAAGTTTTATTGGAGCACAGTTATACCCTTTCATTTACATATTTTCTACGGCTGCAGAGTAGTGTGGTGAACACCATATACTTTGCAAAACCTAAAATGCTGTCTAGTACTTGATAGCAAAAGTTTGCTGCCCCCTGGTATAGCAGATAAGAGTTTGGGTTTTGGAGTCAGATGAGTTCAGATCCCAGTTCTGCCACTTACTTGCTGAGTAATCCTGGGTTAATTCTTCAATTTCTCTCTGCCTCAGTTTCCTCATTCTGTTCTGAGTTAACACGAGTTAGTCATGTGAAGTCCTTGGAACACTGCCTGGCACCAGGTACACATTCAGCAAATGTCAGCAAGTATTATTTGTTTGGCACACACAGGGTTCTAAGAGTGTGCTTTAGTCCCAGCTTTTAATTTTGCTCTTCAAATATTCTGTATCTTTATTATTTGTCTGATTGATCTGTCCAGTCTTGAAAGAGACTTGTTAACATTCGTCTTTGTATCAGAATAAAAACTAGTGACAATGCCAGATACTGGGGATGAGGCAGAGAACCTGGGTCACTCCTATGTTGGTAGGCATATGAAATGGTGCAGTCACCCTGAAAAACAGTTTGGCAGTTTCCTATAAAATTAAACATGCAAAATACCATGTGACCCAGAGAAATGAAAACTTACATTCACACAAAATCTACACATGAATATTTATGGCAGCTTCATCAGTAATAGCCAAAGTCTGGAAACAGCCCAGGTGTCCTTCAAGGAATGAACTGCGTGCGGCAAACGTGGAATAGCACAAAATACTACTCAGTAAATTTTTTAAGTGAGTGGTTGACACAATCAACAACTTGAATGAATCTTCAGAGAATTATGTTGAAATTAAAAAGCCAATCTCCGAAGGTTACCTACTGTGTGATTTGATTTATGTAACATCCCTGAAATGACAAAATTATAGAAATGGACATCAGATTAGTGGTTGCCGGGCACTAAGGACAGTGGGTAGAGGGAGGGAGGTTTGACATGAGAAGAGAGGAGCCTTTGTGGTAATGGAATGTCCACATCTTGACTGTGGGGATGGATACACGAACCACACATGTGATGAAACTACAGAGAACTATACCTATGACATGCGCAAACACACACACACAAACACACAAATAAGTACTTGTAAAACCGAGGAAATCTGAATCAGACTGTATCAGTGTCAACATCCTGGCTGTGAAACTACATTATTATTTTTCCAGGATGGTGCCACTGGGAAAACTCGGTAAAAAGTACACAGGATCTCTCTATACTATTTCTTACTACTATATATGAATCTATTAGAATCTCAAAATTAAAAAGTTTAATAATAACGCACCCAATTCACAACAGTATTATTCACAGTGGCCAAAAGGTGGAAGCCACCCTCGCCCATTGACAAATGAATGGATAAACAAAATGTGCCACATCCACACAATGGAATATCGTTCAGTCTGAAAAAGGAAGGAAATTCTGACACATACTACAACATGGATGAGCCTTGGGAACATTCTGCTAAGTGAAATAAGCCAGTCGCAAAAAGACAAAGACTGTGTCGTTGCACTCATATGAGGTACCTAGAGTTGTCAAATCCACAGAGATACAGCAGAACGCTGGTGCCAGAGGCTGGGGAGAGAGCAGAAGGGGGACGTGTTGTTGAAAGGCTGCAGAGTTTCAGTTTTGCAAATTGAAAAGAATTTTGAAGGTGGATGGTGGTAATGGTTGCACAATATGAATGTACTTAGTGCCCCTGAATTGTACACTTGAAATGGTTAAGATGTTAAATGTTATGTGTGTTTTACAACAATTTAAAATTTTTTAAGGTTTAATCTTTTTTTTAAAAAAAAATAGCTTAAGCAAAGGAAAAATAGAGGCAATTCATTGGCTCACTGTGGCATGGGTCTGGGTTCTGGCAAGGCTGGCTCCAGGGAATCGAATCACACTATCAAGACCTGTCCTCTTCAGGTCTGGGTCACATTCATCTCTGGCCAGCTCTCTCCATTTGAGAGCAAAGATGCAGTGGCAACTCCAGGTTTCTAACAATGTGCAAACCCTGTCTCCCCCAGGAGGCTGAGACCACAAGTCACCCTCCCCGCCCCGGCTCCAGCATGGGGAAGGTAGGGGGGCGTGTGATTGGCCCCTGCCTGCTATTACCCGGAATGGATCGGGGGTCCATTTCCAGAAGGGAAGTCTGCAGGCAGATGCCCACCGCACAAGACACAAAACTTGTGACATGATGGCACCTCAGTGGTAAGAGATTTTTCACAGCATAAATAAATCGTGGGGCGCTTAAACATAAAAACAGGTGAACTCACACACATTCATGGAATTAATTCTCCAGTGATAACTAAATCACTAGAGTTAGTGATAACTTTAGTGATAACTAAATCACTAGAGTTATGTAGTATTAAAATTTTGTATTATGAAGAAAATAGAAATTATAATCAGTGGAGATAAAGAAAGTGGCTTAGAATTAGGAACAAAAGTTTTGTGTGCTTTAATAGCATATATTTCCGCTGTATTTGGCAGGAAGTTTAGTCTCTAACAAGAGTCTTCTCTAACTGTTCTAGAAGGTCTCCTTGGAACAGTCTGCAGTGATGGCTGGGGTGGAGGACACTGGCTATGTACAATGTACCATTTTAAACCCATTTCCAAGTGCAACTTAAGGTACTTAGTTTTGCAGAAAAAACCTCCTCTGATTAGGACTTGTGTTGAGCAGGCATTTGCAGGGTGTGTGTACTGAGTGCAGAGATGAACAAAGGAGAGGGACAGGGCTGTGGACAGCCTCTCTCAGCAGCCCCTCTCATACCTGGTGTCATGCCTTCCCCCTGCAAGATCGGGGAGGTGAGTGAGTGAGGCCGGTGTGTCCAGGAAGGTAAGACTAGGAGTGAGTTCAGGGTCTGCTCCTTACGACTGCCGACCTCAGAGCCCGTGATGCCTCTCGGCAATTCTCCTGGCTGCTCTGTTTCTTGCTATGTAGCAGGAGGTCATGGTCTGTGTGCCTCCCGAGAGCTCTGCTTACTGCCTAATGGCCCGGACTTACACCCAGTGCAGTGAATTCATTTGCAAAAGGCAACAGTCGCCCGAGAGTCAGGATTTACGGTTTGGTTCACTTTGAAAGCAGCAATCCAACTTTACTCTCCCCGCTCTGTGTGCCAAGCTCCTGTGTGGCAACTGGGATTGCCCCCAATCTCCTGGGCCCCTCCAGCCCTCATTCACTTCGTGCCTCCAGGTGTAGGCCACGCCTGGTGTTCTTATATGGCATGAGCATCAACTCAACACCCAG
Source organism: Cheirogaleus medius (assembly GCA_008086735.1). NCBI lineage: Eukaryota > Metazoa > Chordata > Mammalia > Primates > Cheirogaleidae > Cheirogaleus > Cheirogaleus medius. The sequence continues at coordinate 2,397,649 of VBSM01001163.1, read as the reverse complement.
CCTTGGTCACTGCCTTTGCTAAGACGCCTTGTCCTACCATCAAGCCAGCACTGTCACTTCCAGACACGGTCTTCCCTGATGCTCTGCACACGAATCTGCGTACAGACCCCTCATACTGGCACACTGGTCTGCAGTGGTCTGTTCCCTGGCTGCGTGCATGCATGCAGAGGCCAGAATCACTCCAGACAAAAGGTGGCTTTTCAACAAATGCTTCCTAATGGAACTGAATCCATTCCTTGTATTAGTCGGGGCTCTCCAGAGAAACAGAAGCAATAGGATGTGTGTATGTGTGTGTGTCAGTGTGAGTGTGTGTGTGTGTAAATGTGCGTACAGAGAGAGAGAGACAGAGAGGGACATTTGTTTTAAGGAATTGGCTCACACAATTGTGAATATACAATGTGAAGTCCAGATGTGCAGGGACGGCCGGAGACGCGGAGCAGAGTCTGAGGCTGCTTTGGAGGCAGGCTCCCTCGGCCTTGGGGAGATCGGCCTTTTGCTCTGGGCCTTCTGCTGCTCCCATGAGGCCTGCTCGCTGCGGAGGGTCATCTGCTGCCCTCCAAGCCTACTCATTCAAATGCTGACTCAGCTAAAACTACCTTCACAGTAACTTCTAAACTGGTGCCATAGCCTAGCCAAGGTGATCCGTAAGACTGACCACATTCGTTTTATACCTTTTGTGCAGTTACCTACTAGATGTTCAATAAGTGAGGAAGGAAAGGGGCAGGGAGGGAAGGAAAAACTGAGCTGGTTCTGACAATGTTTTGGCAAATCACCGGAATGGATCAGGGATTAAAATAAAAATGTAGTTTTCCTAATGCTTACTTTGAAAGCCAGTACCATTGCTTATATAAGTTCTGATGGAATCACTAAAAATAGGTCTAATTAAGCTGTAAACATAATTTGTATGAAGCAGTACTAGAGAATGACATGAAAGGATATCAGATAAGTGCAAATTCTCTGGGGACATTCAGAGCCTCTCACTCGCTGGGCCTGCTCTGCTGTCTTAAGTGTTGAGTTAAGGGACACCTAAGGGGGCCAGGGAAGAGCTGATTTGCCCCTAACATACTTGCTTTTATTTTCTTCCTATTTCATCCCGTCAGAAAACTTTTCAAGAAATTAAAACGAATAATACTGAATAAAATACTAAACACCAAATAGTAAAATACTAAATGCTAAAATCATCTCCACAGAGCCAACTCTTCCTGTTCTACTCAGTTAAAAGAACAGATAACTTTGTCACTGGAGTAGGTAGTAGGTTGTCACACGTGGGTAGGCGTAAAACGCCCACAAAATAACGCTCCACCAGGAGAAAGCAGTTTCCACAGTCTTAAAACATCAGTCTGAGGCTTTTCACATAAAGGATTTCAACTTCCATTATTTTACCCTGTTTTGGCTCACTGCTAATACTCGTAACGTACCAAGCTATGTTACTGCATAGTAGCTGAAGAAACCATTTCGTAATGTAAACAAGCTTGAAGATTTAAAAAGAAGAAAGGCCCCACCGCCTCCTACCCAGCAAGCGAGCTGGACAGGTTTGTGCACGGCCGGCGGCCGCGCACAGGTGCCCGAGCTGCAGCTTCACCTCCTGCCCAGGGGTTGCGTGTGCCCAGGCTTATGAGAAGGCATCCAGGTGCGTGACTCATCTCTATGTATAGCCAGTGTTAGGAACAAATCACCCATGGCACTCCTTAAAGATGGCAAAGCAGACTTTATTCAGGGGAGCACTGAGGCCTGGCAACAGGAGAGAGAGATTGGGCTCCAAATTGTGACTCTGAGTACAAGAAAGAAGTGGGTTTGGAGGAGCCTCACTAGAGTCTGACCAGGGTCTTTGTCACTAAGCAAAATGGTTCAGGAAAAGGACATTTCCTTTTCCCAGTTTTAATTTCCCAACTTTCCTGGTTCTGAGTAGACAGGGCTCTTCGCTGGTCTCCCTGGGATGTCTGGGCGAATCGGGGTTGATCCCTGGGAGTCGACTGCACCTTAAGGGGAAGAGCCTGACCCCACATCCTTGCCCTCGGACGGGGCCCCCAGCCCCACTGCGAATTTCAAACTGTGGCCTGTTTTTTAAACCAATGTTTCCTCCTGTGTCAGCATGTCTTAGCTCTCCAGCCCGAGGGCTCAGTGACCACTTGCCCGGCGTGTCTAGGGAGGCACTGCATTCTCTCTAGAAGTACCTGCACCCTGGTGTACCCCCACCGTTCCACATATGCCACAGTGTCCATATTCTAGCACACCCCAACACACTCTGAGTGTAGTCTGAAACACAGCGAATCACTTCCTTGTGATGCATCAATAAAAGACGTCGAAAAACATTGAAAAACATTTAGTTCTGACAGATTTCTTGAAAAAAAATATCGTTGCTTTAATTTTCACTTTCTGTGTGACTAGTTACCTCTTTTAAATGTTGCTTTAAAGTTTCTTCATTTGGAAGCTACTTTACATCATTCATGCCATTAAATTCCATTCCTTATTCTTCTCCTAGATTAGACCTATTCTGAATTTTCTTCCTGTTTTCAGAGTAAAGGAGAAAGACAGGTGTCTGCAAGACAACACTGTAATGTTCCTAAAGAAATCATGCTCTCCCCGGCCCCTTTAGGTGTTGAAGTTGAAGTTGGCTTCTCTCACACATAAAGCAAGCTTGGAGGCTTCAGCAGCACCCACATTCCAGAAAGCAAGAAGGAGAAATGAATAAAGAAGACAGCAAGGGGCGCAGGCTGCACAGGATCTTAAGGAAGGATCCAAGAAGGTGAAATATTCTGAACTTCATTGTGACATTAGTCACATGATCATGTGTAGCTGCAAAGGAAGCTGGGAAAGGCAGTCTTTATTCTGAATAGCCATGTGCCCTTCTAGAATTACATTACCCTGGTGGGAACAGATTTGAGTAATAACAAACCACTGACTTGAAATTTCACCTTGTAATTTTCAAATGTTTAAAATACTCCACAAAAACAACATAATTAGAGGTCAGGTGCAGTGGCTCACTCCTGTAATCCTAGCACTCTGGGATGCCAAGGAGGGAGGACCCCTTGAGCCCAGGAGTTTGAGGTTGCAGTGAGCTATGATGATGCCACTGCACTCTAGCCCTGGCTACAAGAGCGAGACTTTGTCTCAAAAAAAAAAAAAAGTAATTTAAATTCTGGTGATAATCTAGATATCTCTGTTGATTCATTTCAACATTTTCAAAATGTTTCGATAGTTTATGATCATCCAAAGAGAATTCTAAATAAGTTCCTGTATATTATCTAGCTCTGTCCACAACATTCTCCAAGTTAAAAAATATTATTGACTAAAATAAAGCATCTTGTAAATTAACTTTGGTGCTGAATTTGCTAATTTTTATAATATCTATCAATTAAGAAGTTTAACACAATAATTGACACACCATCATACTGTTGGCAGTAATTCATTATAATGCTATATAGTAGGACTTTGAAATGTGTTTATTTTAGCCTTAATTCTGCTCTAAATTTCTACCCCAGTAAGACACTTTCCTCTCGGTAGCTCCATCTGCTAATTGAAATTTTGTTTTAAGAAACCATGGCAACACATGTTTTGCCATAACACAGAGTGGAGGAATTATTCCAGGTTCTTTGGGCAAAACCAAGCCTTCTGCAAAACACAAAGGCAATAAGAATACTGGAAGCAGTATTTCTAAAGAAAACCAAGCGGGTATTTTGTAATTGATGGACTATTTCAAAACCATAGCTGGCATGCCTTTATAAAATGCGTACTTTGAACTCCCCAGTAGAGTGAGCGGAGTCGGCCATTCTGTTCGGTGTGTAAGTTATAATTAGCGTCAGTCTGTGCGGAAGCGTCGCTGTCCCTACCGCTGTCCCCTTCAGAGCCACTCGCCCTCCTCGCCTCCTCCCTGCCCCACCTCAGGCACCTCCTCCAGGGGCGCGTTTTAGGCTTAGATGTGCTTGCCCCATGGCAGTGTGGCGTGCCTTCGTGTTGCGTGTGGGGGTTGTGGGGTGTGTTTAAGGAAGTATGTGCTGTGTGTGTGTTGTATGTTTACATGGTGTGTGTATGGTGCGAGTGGTGTGTGTTTATGTGGGGTGTGTGTGCTGTGTTGGGGGAGTATGTGCTGCGTGTGTGTGGTGTGTGTGAATGTGCGTGTTTATGTTGTGTGTGTGGGTGTGTTTGTGGGTGTCTGATGTGTGTGGTATGTGTGCATGTGCACATAAATAAACGGTTCAGGGCTTTCTCCCAGCGGTTTCCCCCTTTCTGCACCATGCTTTAGTGTTCTCCGTGCATTTCAGAACATGCCCCATCATTTTAATCGTCATCCTCCTCAAGATCAACGCCTGTGTTGCCAGCTCCCTGCCACGCCCCGGTGCCCAGAGTGGTGTGTGCATGTCCCTTTCTCAGCCTTCCCGTGGATCCCACTGGGATCCCCAACAGCCCGCAGTGGTTCTCAGAGCCAGAGCCGGCCGGTCCTTCATCTCAGGCAGTCGCGTGGGTCGGCGGCCCCGCAGAAGGTGGATGAGACCTCCTCCACTGGGGGAATCAGAGCAGGGTTTAACAAAGAGAATATCCACAGATATGGCCTGGAGGGCCTCAAGGGCTGGTGCAAAGCCCCGGGACTAGTAACTGTGCAGTTGTGACCACCAGGGCCTACGGTCGGGGTGGAGGACCCTGCAGAGAGGCCGCCCTGCCAGGAGCAGAAGGACCCGGCCCGCTGGAGTTGGCCTGACCTGTCCCACCCCTCGGCCCTCCCGTGGGTGAGCCTGCCCAAGGGAAGCCACCAGGCAGAGAGAGGGGAGGTGGGGACCACATGTGGGGCCAAGGAAGACACGGGGTATCCACGTTCTGAGCTGCAGCAAATCCTGCCATTACAAATTCAATTCACAAAAATCACATCACGTACACAGTCCAGTGGGCTCCTGGGAGGCTGCCACAACCAGGAACAAACTTCTGTAAGTTGTGGGTTCCACAGCTGGTAGAATGCCTCCCTGTCAATCGATCTGTAAAGCACCTGGGAATAATGTGAAATGTTGCTTGTCATTCTGCATTTGATGGAGCGTCTGCCATGACTTTGTGTTCCCAATTTTGAGGGGTGTGTGTGTGTGTTTAGTTTTAAAAAATAATAATACCCAGGCCTTACTCCAGCCAATTAAATCAGAATCTCTGGGGCTGAGGCCTGGCATTGCTGTTTGTGTGTGAGCATGTGGGTGAGTGAGCTGGTGTGTGTACACACAAGTGTGAGTGTGCACATGTATATTCTTGTGCATGTGGGTGGGTGTATATGTGTGTGTTCGTTTTGAAATCTCAAAAGAGAAAATATGTAATTTCTAGACAACAGTCGGTGGCACCAAATTGCCATCAGAGGCCATCTGGAGAAGAATGAGGACAGAGGAAGGGAGACCACAGCAGCCAGGCACAGGTGCTGAATACCTCTGCTCTGCTCCATCCTCCTGCATGGAGTTGTCGCAGAGGGAGCAGTCAGCTCCAGAGAGAAGAGGCAACCTCCTGGCGATGAGGCCAACATGTGGCCTGAGGTCCCGCTGGCAAGTGACTCCCCCACCAAAGCTATTGTTCTCCCTGTGAAGGAGCCTCCTGGGGACACCCAGCAGGGAGTGAAGACATTTTCCAATTAGCATTCAACAAAGTGTCCAATTAGAAACGTGGCACAGCGCCAAGCCTCAACGTGGCTCCTACCTCCAGAAACAGTGCCACCCGCAGAGGTAACAGACCGAATCAAAAAACTGAAATTTGTTATTTTAAACATAGTTTTAATGAGTTTTCTAAAGTGAGATTAATCATTTGATCTTTTTTAAATTTACCGCATTTCAAGAGGTAAATCAAATAGCTTGTAAAGCAACTATCCTTTTGAAAATCCTAAACCAGTATTCTTCTTTACACATTGGGCCAGTCCAGGTTCACTATAATATTAATGACTTAGATTTGCCTGGTGTTTGTGGTTCTCAGAGAGCTCTCTCATATGTTATTCCTGCAGGTTCGAGAAGCCTTTATGGAATACATGACTTGGCCCACACACTGGCCAGATGCCTTCTAAGACTTGGTCTTTTTAATTCTCCCAACCACCCTGAGATTCAGGTGGTTTTATCATTTTATAACTAAGTAAAGGGAGAGAGTAAATTTAGTGCCTTGGACTCAGTTCCCATCTCATGCCAGGGCTGGACTGGATTCCAGAACATCCAAGGAATGCATGTGCTTCCCCTACATCTCCCCAGCCCCTTGCTCTCTGCCATCTACTGAACAATAGCCAACCAGAGATGTCTAAGCCCCAGTCCACAGAGCCTGTGACTCTGTTAGCTCACACGCAAGTGTGAGAAAGGGTACGTGTGCTTCAGATGGAGAGCATAGCCGGGGTTATCCAGGTGAACTCAGTCTGGCCTCATGAATTCTTAAGAGGAGCACGTTTCTGGCTGAGAGAGAGGGATTCAAGGATGGGAGGAGGGTCAGGGAGGTGTGACCTAGGAGGATCTGCTGCTGCTGGTCTTGAAGATGGAGGAAGGGCCTTGAGCCAAGGATGCAGCCAGTCCTGCAAGCTGGAAAAGACAAGCAATGAAGAAGCCAAAAATAAAATACAGAAAAACACTCCATGCACAATAACATCAAAAGACCAAAATACTCAAGAATACATTTAACAAAAGAAATGCAAGACATACACTAAAAGCTATAAAGCACCATGGACAAAAATTGAAGAAAACCTGCAATATAGGAAGACAACTGTGTTTATGAATTGAAATACTTAGTATAGTGAAGATGGCAATACTTACCATTCAACATAATCTCTATCAAAATTCCGGCTGCAAAAAAATAATCCAATTCATAAGGAAATGCAAAGGACTTAGAATAGCCAAAATAATCTTGAAAAAGAAGAACAAGTTGGAGGACTCACACTCCTGCTTTCAAAACTTACTACAAATTTACAGTAATTAAGACTGCGTGATACCAGACATATAGATCAATGGGATGGCATTGAGAATCCAGAAATAAATCCATATATTTATGGTCAACTGATTGTCAATGAGGTACCAAGACAATTCAATGCAGGAAACAATAGTCTTTTCCATCAGTGGTGCTGGGACTACTAGATACCCACATGTAAAGAATGAAGTCAGATCTCTCCTCACGCCATATAAAAACATTTACTCAAAATGGGTGAAAGACCTAAATGTAAACTCTTAGAAGGAAACATAGGTGCACATCTTACCATTGTATGAGGCAATAGTTTCTTAGATATGACACCTAAAGTCCAAGCAACCAAAGCAACAAATAGACAAATTGGCATTCACCAAAATTTAAAACTTTTGTGCTTCAAAAAAACCACTATCAAGAAAGTGACAAGACAACTCACAGCATGGAAGAAAACATTGGCGAATCATGTATCTGATAAGGGTCTAGTATTCAGAATATATGAAGAACTCTTAGTCCCTTAAAAGTTAAACGTGGAATCATCATATGAGCCAGAAATTCCACTCCTAATTATATATCCAGGAAGGAGAATTGCAAGCATAGTTCACACAGAAACTTATCATTGTTCATAACAGCTAAAACGGGGAATCAATCCAAATGCCTGTCAACTGATAAATAGATAAATACGGTATATCCCCACGATGGAACAGTGTTCAACCACAGAAAGAAAAGAAGTACAGGTGCATGCCACCACGTGGATGAACCTTGAAAACGTTATGCTAAGTGAAAGAAGCGAGACACAAAAACCCACAAATTGTATGATTCCATTTATGTGAAATGTCCAGAATAGGCAGAATAGACAGAAAGTTGACTAGTGGTTGCAGGGCACTAGGGTAGAGGATGTAGAGTGACTGCTAACGAGTCTGGGGTGTCTTATGGGTGATGGGAATATTCTGGAATTACATAGCAGTGATGTTGTACAACCTGTGAATATACTTAAAACCTCGGAACTGTACCCTTCAAAAGGGTGAATTTTATAGTATGTGAATCATATTCAATTTTTTCAACTAGGAAAAAGGAAAGATAAGGTCTGTGTAGCTAGTACATCTCTACAGTATAGCACATCAAATATTTAATTTGAAAATTCCCAAATATCTTTTCATGGTAATAGGATTTATGTAATGTGAACATGTTTCCTTTTAACTTCTATAGTACAAGTACTTGCTGCCCCTAACACTGCTGATAGTTAGCAGTAAGAATGCACTTTTCTTCCCAAGTGGCTTGCGTCCCACCCAACACCTTGCACAAAGAGGCTGCCAACCCAAGGGGGACCAGAAATTACTGCTGAAAGCCCAGGTACAGAGACAGAGACCAGAGGGCTGGGGAGAGCAGGGACAGGCAGGTGAAAGAGGTGTTCTGCTCTTGTCACCCTCACTTACAGGCTCTGTCACGCAGGAGGGTGGGAGCCCTAGAAGTTGTGGTCAAATAACAGAAGCACAAGCAACAATTGCAGGACTGGGTCAAGACTCCCGACAGCTCTCCTTTGAGATCCACAAGGCCTTCTCCGTGAAGACGGAAACACATGTTGCGGCTTCTTCCTGGCCTAGGCACTCACACAGTACCTGAGCACTCCAGATGTTCATTTGGGGTGCCTCCAAATCACTGCATTCCCTGACCGCACCCCGAAAAGGCCACAATCCTACTACTAAAATACTTCAGCAGGAATATACTTCACCTCCCAAGCAGAGCCTATGTATTCGAGATTCACTCAGGCCAGGCCGACCTCTAGAAGTTGCCCACCGGACACCCCTAGTCGTCATGGTCCCTTCCTTCCATGCCCCACGGGTGCACTCCTCTACACAAACACCACTCACCGCCCCAGAGAGCATGCCTTTCTCTAAGATCGACACTGCTACCTGAGAGGCTCCAAACTCCTGCCCTCGGTGCTAACCTGTTCTGTGAACTGAACGAACAACATGCGAGTCCCGGCTCTCACGCTGACCGATTGTGCCGCCGGAGCTCCGCGGCTGTTTCTCAGTTAGGCATGTCCTCCGAGCCTCAGTTTGGAAGGAGATGTCCTTAATCCATTCACATAGTGACACTATCATGCGTAAAAATGACCAACAAAAATAGGAAAAAGCAAACAAAGCAAAACTAGCAGACAAGCATATGCAAATTTTATTTTACTTATTTATTTTTTCACACGAAGCCCCTCAGTAAATGTAAATTTTAAGAGGTGTATATTAGTCTGCTCAAACTGCCATAACACAAGATCGAGGCGGCAGCACGGCCGGGCTCTGGTGAGGGCTCTTTCCCTGACTTGCAGGTGGCCCTTATGACTTGATTCGGCCTTTGTTACGTCTTTACAGGCCCCGTCGGCAAATGTAGTCACACTGGGGGCCAGAGCTCCAACATATGGATTTTGGGTAGACACAATTCAGTCCATACAAAGGGACATCATTTTTCTTTGATGAAATTGGGGGGGCACTTCTATGATAATAGTATTAATTTGTGATGTAAGAGAAACTAGCAGTCTCACACTCTGCTAAAGGGAATATAAATCAGTCCAACTGTATGAACAGTGATCTGTGATTCGGTATCTAATGCCTTAATAGCTGTTCTATTTCTGTGTGTTTATTCTAAGAAAATAATCAAGGGCGTGCTTAAAGATTTAGATACAAGAATATTCATGGAGACATTTTTCAGAAAATGAAAACTTGGAAAATATAATGTTAAAAAATGGAGGGTTGGCTAAATAAATTATGGTTCATTCATATACTGAAATCCTATGTAGCCATTAAAAATGATGCTACAGAATATTTAAGATCCTGAAAAGCTGTTAAGTGGAAACACACAGTTTATAAAATAGTAGGCTTAATACAGTCTCATTTTGATTTAAAAAGTGTGTGTGCGGTATGTGTTATGTGTGTGATGTATATGGTGTGTGTGGTGTATGTGTGGTTCGTGTGTTGTGTGTATGTGGTGTGTGTGCTATGTATGTGCTGAATGTGTGATGTATGTATGTGGTATATGTGGTGTGTGTGGTGTGTGTGGTGTGTATATGGTGTATATGTGTGGTATGTGTGTTATGTGTGTGTCCTGTGTGTGTAGTGTGTATGTGTCATGTGTGTACATGGTGTGTGTAGTGTGTTATGTGTGTGGTATGTATACATGGTGTGTGTGGTGTGTATGTGTGTGTGTGGGAGTGTGTGGTGTGTGTGCAGATGGAAAAATACATGTATCGCTTTAAGGTATCTCCATATTGCTTTCCACAGAGGCTGAACTAGTTTGCAGTCCCACCAGCAGTGTAGGAGTGTTCCTATCTCTCCGCATCCATGCCAACATTTATTGTTTGGGGACTTTTTGATAAAGGCCATTCTTACCGGAGATAAGTGATATCTCATTGCAGTTTTGATTTGCATTTCCCTGATGATTAGAGATGTTGAGCAATATGGGGATACCTTAAAGCGATACAAGTAGATCTACCGTTTGATCCAGCAATCCCATTATTGGGCATCTACCCAAAAGAACAAAGGACAATCTACAAAAA
>VBSM01001163.1:2369120-2387114 GCA_008086735.1 Cheirogaleus medius | reverse complement strand
AATATTTGTACCCCCATAATATGCTGAAATAAAATAAATAAATAAAAAGAAAAATACAAAGCTGTAAACCAACATTTATTTATTTATTTATTTCTTTATTTATTTATTTTTCTGAGACAGAGTCTCACTCTGTTGTCCTGGCTAGAGTGCCGTGGTGTCAGCCTAGCTCACAGCAACCTCAAACTCCTGGGCTCAAGCAATCCTCCTGCCTCAGCCTCCCGAGTAGCTGGGACTACAGGCATGAGCCACCATGCCTGGCTAATTTTTTCTATATATTTTTAGTTGTCCAACTAATTTCTTTCTATTTTTAGTAGAGACGGGTCTCACTCTTGCTCAGGCTGGTCTCCAACTCCTGAACTCAAACGATCCTCCTGCCTCGGCCTCCCCGAGTGCTAGGATTACAGGCATGAGCCACCGCGCCCGGCCTGTAAACCAACATTTAAATACAGACATTATTTATTTTCTGTGTTTGCTTGCCTTTTAGCTGAATGCTAAGGGTATTCACAAGGCCAACCAGCAGGCTGTGCCTGGGGCTTCCCAGTGCCAGAAAGAGCGAGCTAAGGAGGAGGAAACCGCCCCTCACTGACCGCTTACTATGCTCCTTGTGTACAGTATCCCATTCACCCTTCACAGTTGCACAACAAAAGTGGTATTATTAATGGTATCATTCCCATTTTAAAATGAAGAAACTGAGGCTCAGAGAGGGTCAATGTGTCTCCTAACACATTGATGATGACATCTCAGAAGTGGGATTCCAAACCCTTGTTCCTTCTGCTGCTGTTACCTACAAGTAGCCCACTGTATTGTTGTTGTCTGTTGTTGTTTACAAACCCCGACACCTATGTAAGTGAAGCGAGACTGAAGCGAAGACCTGGCAGAGGTGGAACCAGCTGGAAGGAAGAGCACATTGAACCAAAGCCATCCATTAAACTAGATCAGTTCCCAAGAATCACGGGTGAGGGAATCAAGCTCACATCTGACATGTGAAAGCTGACACTGGAGACAAGACAAAGATAAACACCAAGAATCTGGACTGAGGAAATCGAGAAAGATGTAAATCAGAGCAGAAAGCTAAGAACAGGATAATGCCAGGGTAGGCTTCAGAAGGGGAAGGAATGTGTTCATAAAAGCCAAATGAACAGGAACTCAAGCAATTTTACTGACTGTGTGTTTAGGGTTGGGGGAGAAGAGCAACAGACGAAGGGAATCAGAGAAAGAGAGACAAACTTCCTCTTGTTTGAGAGACTCGCTCTTAGAATCCAGCTGCCATGACATAGGGAAGCCCAAGCAGTACCATGGAGGCCCACATGGAGAGGAACCAAAGCCTCAGACAAGTTCCAGCTGAGCTACCAGCCAACAGGTGGTGCCCCAGTGCCAACAAGTGAGTGCAACCCGGTCACTTTTCCCAGTTGACACTGCATGAAGTGTCTCTGTTGAGATAGCCAAACTCTGTTGAGATAGCCAAACTCTGTTCTAGTACATACATTGGAGCAAAATTAATGATTGGCATTTTTAAAAGAAAAAAAAAAACACCTCCCTGGAAATTTAGGAGGATTGATTCAAATCTTCATTTCCTTAGATGAGTAAACTAAGACTCAGAAAAATGAGATAGCTTTCCTAAGGTCATATGTAGTGGTGGAAGCAAATTCCCACCAACGTCTTAATGCAAAGCTCACCGTTTCAAGCCTCATGCTGGATCTGTGATACTCCACCACCTGACATGGCTCCGTCCCTCTGAAACACCTCCTCTTCAGAACAGCACCACTTCTGCAGGAAAAGTAGTGTTCTCTGGGATTGCCTACACAGTTATCCTGGAGACCCTTCAGGGACATCTCAGACAAATGTGTGCACACCACACTGGGCACAGACACAGCACCCCCAACACACAACCCACTTTCAAGGCTCCGTGCCTCTTTCTGCTCAAGGATCAATAGTTGTCTCAGGCAGGCATGCCCCCTCCTTTCCCCACCTTTCACAGCTCCGATCGTCACCCAGCGCCCACTGCATCCCCAAGGATGCCCCAGCTCGCATCCTTGTGCCTTTCCTCCAGCCAAATTGTTGTGTCTCAAAATTAATTGTGCTGTGGTACCCAATCGTTCTGCCTTACCTTTATTAACACTTATTTTATTCTACATTATAAAAATTGTTCTTTGCATTTAGAAATGGTGTTTCTATAACAGAAAATATAATCTGGATTAATTTGTCTGTCAAATAAATGCTCTTTTTAAAAGACATTCATAATTAGAATATGACCGTTTCTACTACAGCGTCTTGGCATAGGTACGAGTGTCTGTGGAGGCTAAAGCAACTCCGTCTTGCTTTCTTTTTTTTTTTTAATATCTACTTATGAACAACCTCGTCTTGGATGCTGATCCGCTGTGTTTGATTTCTGATTAACCCCAATTCCAGGAATGCTTCTAAGGTTTTTGTTTTCACTTATTTACTGAAAATCCTGCCCTTACGCAAATTCTTGCCTTTCCCTGAGGGGTTGACGTCAGTTGTCCTACACATTCCTTTCCTATGATGTGTAAACCCTGGGTCTGGCGGTACAAGTGAAGGGACCCACCATGTCCTCTTGTGGCCGCCTGAGACATGGCTTCTATTCATAAGTTCCTATTAAATGTTTCTTTCTGAAAAACTGGATTTGTCAGCCTCTTTCTTTAGCCTCTCAGCTTTCTCGCCCTTTGGGGGTAGGTTGGTAGAAACCTGCTCGCCAAGGAACAGTGGCATGTGGTTTAATATAGATTGTTGTTAATTACTGTAGTGCACATCTATTGGGTTGTCTTTCTAACTCCCGCTCTCTGAAGCTACCCTTTCTTCTCCACTTCTGTGACGGTTAGAATGAAAGCTCCCTGAGGGCAGAGAAATTGCTTTGTTTACTGCTGCATCCCTGTGCCTAGAATACCACTAGGTACCTGGGAAGTGCTTAATAAATATTTGTTGAATTCATGATTCTAGCAGGGAGTCCCTAGCAGTCAAGTGGCTTCAACTCTATGGACACTAAGTCAATAAATGGTCCATGAAGATAGCAATATGCAGAACTAGAACAAGAAAGAATGGTAGTCTCTGTCCAGTTGACTAGACAGGTAGTATATACCTTCAGGGGCTCTCTTTTCTGCCATGTGATACTAAGATGCAGAGGAAGCTTGTCTTCAAAGGCGGCAAGAATCACAGGAAAAGGACAGTCTTTTCAACAAATGGTCCTGGAAAAACTGGATATCCACATGCAAAAGAACAAAGATGGGTCTTTCCCTTACCTTACATCTTATACTCAAAATCTATCAAAGACCTAAATGTAAGAGTTAAAATTATAAAAATCTTAGAAGAAAACAAGGGAAAAGCTTTATGACGTTGGATTTGGCAAGGACAAAATGACATCAAAAGCACAGGCAACAAAACAAAAAATAGATAAATTGGATTTCATCAGAATTTAAAACTTTTATGCATTAAAGGACACTAACAACAGAGTGAAAAAGCAACTGCACCCCACAAAATGGTAAAAATATTTGCAAATCATATATTTGAGAAGGGATTAATATCCAGACTACATAAAGAACTCCTACAACTCAATAACAAAAAGAAAGAACAACGTGATTTAAAAATGGGTGAAGGAACTTGTCACCAATTTCAACACTTTGAGTCCAATCCAATATCTTCTCTCCAGGATGCCACTTCTCCGTTTGGGACTCTCCAAAGGCTTCCCTTCCCAGAAGAAAAGCTGAAGTCCTTACTTAGTTAACAGTTCTTCCTTGAGCAAGCCAGATACACTTCCACATCAGGGTTTTGATTTTGTGGTTCTCTTTGCTTACAGCCTGCTTTCTCGAGACCTTTACACAACTTCATCCTCTTCATATGAATTTATATTTTGAGAGATCTTCTCTAACTACCTGTGATGTTTCGAAAACATACATGCAGGCTGGCGCGGTGGCTCACACCTGTAATCAGCACTCTGGGAGGCTGAGGTGAAGGATCACTTGAGAGTCTGAAAACAGGCTGTGTAAGAGTGAGACTCCATCTCTACAAGAAAAGAGAGAAAGAAAGAAAGAAAGAAAGAAAGAAAGAAAGAAAGAAAGAAAGAAAGAAAGAAAGAAAGAAAGAAAGAAAGAAAGAAAGAAACCCAGCCAAGCATTGTGGTACATGCCTGTAGTCTCAGCTACCTGGGAGGCTGAGGCAGGAGGATTGCTTAGAGCCCAGGAATTGGAGGTTATGGTGAGCTACAATGACACCACTGCACTCTACCCAGGGCAACAGAGTGAGACTCTGCCTCCACAGGAAAAAACAAAAACAAAAACAAAAAAAACCACAAGGCAACTAAAACACATCTGCAAAATTTTTTGACATTCTTTCCACCAAGAGATGAAGTCTAATTTCTCTCCTCTTGAATATTGTCTGGCCTAAGTGACTGACTACTAACAAATTAAATGTGAAGGCAGTGATGTTGTGTTACTGCTCAGGCAGGGTCATAAAAGGCAATAGTTGGGAGGCTTGCCCTTGAAACAGCTGCCATGCTATGAGGAAGCCCAAGTCCCACGGACAGTTCATGCCCCGTTGACAGCTAGCTCAACCACCAGACATGTGAGGGAGCAATCCTGTCAGAAAGCTCCAGCTGCAGCCTGTTTAACTGCGATCACGTGAGAGACTCTGAGGGAGAACTGCCTAGCTCAGCCCAGTCATCCCTAGAAATGTGAAACATAAAATATACGGGTGCTATTGATTTAAGTCACTAAAAAATGGGCAAAGGATTTGAATAGATGTTTGTCCAAAGAAGATATCCAAAGGGCAACGAGCATGTGGAAAGATGCTCAACATCGCTCATCATTAGGGAAGTGAAAATCAGAACCACAATGAGATACCACTTCACACCCATGAGAATGGCCACTATCAAACAAAAAGAAAAAAGAAGGAAGGGAAGGAGGGAGGGAGGGAGGAAAGAAGTAAGGAAAGAAAGAAAGAAAAGATCAAGTGTTGGCAAGGATGTGGGGAAACTGAAACACTTGCGCATTGCTGATAGGAAGGTAAATGGTGCAGCCACTGTGGAAAATGATATGGCAATTCCTCAAAAATTAAACGTAGAATTACTACCATATGATTAGACTATTCCATTTCTGGCTATATAGCCAAAAGAATTGAAAGCAGCAACTCAAAGAGATATTTGTATATATTTGTTTATAGTAGTATTATTTATAATAACCAAAAGATGGACGTTCCCCAAATGTCCATCAGTGGAAGAATGGACAAACACAATGTGGCAAATTCAGACAATGGACTATTATTCAGCCTTAAAAACGAAGGAAATTTTGATGCACGCTAGCACATGGATGAACCTTTAAGACGTTATGCTAAGTGAAATAAGCCAGCACAAATGATGACTATTGTATGATTCTACCTATATGAGGTACCTGGAGTAGTCAAATTCATAAAGACAGAAAATAAAATGGTGTTTGCCAGGGATTGGGGGAAGGGAGGAATGAGGAGTCGTCGTTTAATGGGTAAAGAGTTTTAGTTTTAAAAGATGACAAAGTTTTAGAGATAGATGGTGATGAAGATCGCAGAACAACATGAATGAACTTATTGCCACTGAACTATATAATAAAAATGGTTAAAATGATAAATTTTATGCTATGTATATTTTACCACATTAAAAGAAAATAAAGAATCACAGGAAACAACAAAGAGAAGACAAAGTTCTGAAGCATTCAAGTCCTCAGTTCCAGCTGTATCCCTACCCTAGGTTCCACGAAATATCCATTTCTCTAGTTGGTTTCTGTTGCTTGCAACCAAAGTAACTCGAAGACCAACACTGGGATCACAAGGACTTGGAGAATGTGGTCCTATTTCACCTTTGAAATGAGGTGATTATTAATGAAAATAAATAAGTGTATAGACAGAGAGGAAAGGATTACCATTCTTGTAAGTTCTCCTCTATGTTGGTCACCTTGGTCTGCATATACAACAGTGCTTTTGTTCATAGTGAGTTAGTTGAATTAAAGGTGTGAAATAAGAAATCAACCTGGGATAGGAAAAAAAATGCTTTCCCTAAAAACTAGCTACAGTAATTTTATGGTATCTGAGAAATTGAGCCAGGGAAAACATATTCGCACATCTGCAAGTTGGCACTACCTGAACCCTTCTCAGTAACCATGGTAACTACTGATATGTGGTTAAAAATGAAACAAACACATTAAATTTTAATGCCTGTATAGCTAGCTTAATCAGTCTTTGCCTGAGTACCAGACATTTTTACAAAAAAATAAGGAAGAACTGAATCATAGCATTTTAACGAGGATGCGATGAACTACAAAAAAAGTCAGAAGCTGCAGATAATTAAAACTAATATGTTTCAATCTTGAAACTAACCAATAACATGGACTCTAAAGTTTACAAAAACAATTTTTAAGGCAAGACAGACTCATATAGAACATTAATGAGGATAAAAACTATAAATGAAAACTCTAATTGAAAGTTATGCATTAAATTAAAGCTATGTTTCAACCTTGAAATGGTTTAAGTCTTACTAATGCTATGGACTCTGAAGCAATAAAAAAGAAGACAGATTTTATAAAAATAATATCTCACTGCTCAATGTCCTCCACCCTGAAAATCAGTTGCTTCAAGATACAACAGAAACTTCCAAGGTACTGGCAACATTCTAGTTTGCAAATTGAGTGTTAGGAGCACAAATGTTGATTTTCTTCTTCTTCTTTTAATCTTAAACATATATTAAATATAATCTTCTGCATCTAAGATTTATTCCATAATAAAATTTTATTTAAAAAGAATAGATAGAAGAAGCATCTCCCTTTCAAAACATAAGGCCTTAAACCAACATAGAGTAGGGCAGAATAAAAGTTGCCGCTAATAGGAAAAGAAATTCAGCAGGACTCTGTGAACCTCAGAATCACCAGGAGGGTTTGTTAAGACACACGATTCAGAGGCCCTACCCTAGAGTTTCTGCTCCAGCAGGTGTGCGGTGGTCCTGGGAGTCTTCATGTCTAACAGCGTTCCAGGTGCTGCTGCTGCTCTGAACACCACACCTTGGAAACCTGTCTTGTGAATCATTCATTCTGACTTAACCCCACTCCACCATCTTTGTTGTTCCACACTTCTGTTATGCTGGCTCATGCTAATGCCACGAGGGGATGACTTTTAGTTTTAAGGACTGTTTTTCCCACTTTATTGAGTTATGACTGACAAAAGTTGTATGTATTTAAGGTGTACAACAGCATGTTTTGATATATGAAAACATCGCAAAATGATTACTACAATCCAGCTAATTAATATATCCATCCCCTCACGTAACCACTGTTCTTTATTCATGTGCGGTGAGATCTGCTCTCTTAACAAATTTCAAATATATAATACAGAATCATTAACTATAGTCACCATGCTACACATTAGATCTCCAGAATTCATTCACCCTGCATAAATAAAACTTGTGCTCTTGGGCCAGTATCTCGCATCTCTCACTCCAGCACCTGGCAACCACCATTCTGCTCTCTGCTTTTCACAGGTCAACTTTTTTGGGTCCACATATAACTGAGATCATGCAGTATTTGTCTTTCTGTGCCTGGCTTATCTCATTTAGCATATCGTCCTCCAGGTTCATCCCCATGTCACAAACGGCAGGATTTCCTTCTTTTTAAGGCTGAATAATATTCTATTATAAATATATATATATATATATATATGCCATACTTTCTTTATCCATTTATCTGTTGACAGACACTTAAGTTGATTCCATAACTTGGCTAATAAGAATAATGCTGCAATGAAGATGGGGGTGCAGATATCTCTTTGAGATACTGACCTCATTTCCTTTGGATATATTCATAAAACCACAACTGGGATTGCTGGGTCTTGTGATAGTTCTATTCTTAATTGTTTGTGAAACCTCCATACTGTTTTCCACAGTGGCTGTACCATCTACATATGTAGATACAACCTGGTGAAAAGGATTCTATTTTCTCCACGCCCCCACCAACACTGGGTATCTTTCATCTTTTTGATCATAGCCACTCTAACACGACTGAGGCAATGCCTCTGGTTTTGATTTGAATTTCTCTGATGCTTAGTGATGTTGACCATCTTTGGTACCTGTTGGCCATTTGTATGTCTTCTCTGGAAAAAAATATTTGAGTCATTTACCATTGTTTTAATTGTGTTATTTGGTTTTTTACTATTGCATTATTTTAGTTCCTTATATATTTGGATACTAACCCTTATCACATGTATGGTTTGTGAATATTTTCTCCCATTCCATAGGTTGTCTCTTCCTTCTGTTTTCCTTTGCTGTGAAGCAGCTTTTTAGTTTAATGCAATCTCATCTGTCTATTTTTGCTTTTGTAGTCTGTGCTTTTGGTGTTATATCCAAAAAAATCATTGCCCAGACCATTGTCAAGAAGCTTTTACCCAAAGTTTTCTTCTAGTGATTACAATGAATCTGCATATCACTTTGGGTAGTATGGGCATGTTAACCATATTAATTCTTCCAATTCATGAACACAAGATATTCTTCCATTTGTTAGTGTCTCTTCAATTTCTTTCATAATGTTTTATAGTGTTCAAAGTACACATCTTTCACCTCTTTGGTTAAATTTATTTCTAAGTATTTTATGCTTTTTGATGCCATTGTAAGTAGGATTTTTAAAAATTTCTTTTTTGGATAGTTCATTGTTACTGTTCAGAAATGAAACTGATTTTTGTATGTTGATTTTGTATTCTGAAACTTTACTAAATTTATTTATTAGTTGTAACAGTTTTAGGGGGAGTCTTTAGGGTTTTCTATGTATGATTACATCATCTGCAAGCTGGAAAATTTTTATTATTTTCTAACTTGGATGTCTTTGATTTCTCTTTCTTGCATAATTGCTGTAGCTAGGACTTCTGGTACCATGTTGAATAGAAGTGTTGAGAGTGGGCGTTCTTGCCTTCTTCTTGATCTTGTAAGAAAAGCTTTCAGCTTTCACCATTAAATATGATGTTAGCTGTGGGCTTTTAATATAAGGTTCTTACGATGTTGAGGTACATTACTTTCATACCTAATTTGTTGAGAATTCTGATCATAAAAAGAAGTCAAATTTTGTCAAATGTACTTTATGTATCTATAGAGAAGATCATATAATTTTAATCCTTCATTCTGCTAATATGGTGTATCACATTTCTTGATTTGAGTATGTTGAACCATCTTTGCATTCCAGGGATAAATTTCACTTGATCATGATGTATGGTTCTCGTAATGTGCTGTTGAATTCAGTTTGCTAATATTTTGTTGAGGATTTTTGCATCCATATTCATCAGAGATATTGGCTTGTAATTTTCTTTTCTTGTAGTATTCTTGACTGGCTTTGGTATCAGAGTAATGTTGGCCTCATGAAATGAGTTTCGAAATGTTATCTCCTCTTTACTTTTTGGTAAGAGTTTGAGAAGGATTGATATTAATTCTTCTTTAAATGGTCAGTAGAATTCACTAGTAAAACCATCTAGTCCTGAGTTTTTCTTTGTTGGGAGGGTTTTGATTACTGATTTAATCTCCTTACTCATTATCAGCCTGTTCAGATTTTCTGTTTCTTCATGTTTCAGTCTTGGTAGCTTGTGTGCTCCTAGGAATTTATCTGCTTCATCTAAGCCATCCAATTTGTTGACATGTAACTATTCATAGTAGTCTCTTATGATTCTTTGTATTTCTGTGGTATTGGTATAATGTCTCCTCTTTCATTTATAATTTTACTTATGTGAGTTCTCTTTCTTTTTTTCTTGGTTAGTCAAGCTAAAGGTTTGCCAATTTTGTTTATCTTTTCAAAAAATACTCAGTTTTTATCTTTTCTATTTTCTTTCTAATCTTTATTTCATTTATTTCTGCACTAATCTTTATTATGCCCTTCCTTATGCTAACTCAGGACTTAGTTTCTTGTTACGTTTTTAGTTCCTTGAGTTGTAAAGTTAGGTTGTTTACTTGAGATATTCATTTTTCTTAATGTAGGCATTTGTCATTATTAACTTCTCTCTTCGAGCTGCTTTTGCTTCATTCCATAAATTTTGGTGTGTTGTGGCACCATTTTCATTTGTCTCAAGATACTTTCTTATTTGACTTTTGATTTCTTCTTTGACCCCTTAGTTGTTCAGGAGTGTGTTGTTTTATTTCCACATATTTGTGAATTTTCCCAATTTTCCTCCTGTTATTAACTTCTAGTTTCATATCATTGTGATAATAAAAGATACTTGATACAATTTCAATCTTCTTAAATCTGTTAACAAAAACAATCTGTTGTTTTGTGGCCTAACACATAATCTATCCTGGAGAGTGTTCTGTGTGTGGTTGAGAAGAATGTACATTTTGCTGTACTGGGTGGAATGCTCTATTATGTGCCTCTTAGACCCATTTGACCTATAGTGTTATGCAAGTCCATTGTTTCCCTATTGATTTTCACTCTGGATGATCTACCCATTGTTGAAAGTGGGGTATTGAAGTCCCCTACTATTATTGTATTGCTACCTATTTCTCCCTTTGATTTTATTAATATTTGCTTTATACATTAAATATTTAGGTATTCCAACGTTGGGTGAATATATATTTACAATTATTGTATCCTCTTAATTAATCCCTTTATTATTGTATAATGATGTTCTTTGTGTCTTATGGTAGTTTTTCACTAAACTCTATTTTGTCTGCTTAAGTATAGCCATGCCTGCTCTCTTTTGTTTACTATTTGCATAGAATATATTTTTCCATCCTTTCACTTTCAGCCTTTATGTGTCCTTAAAGCTAAAATGAGTCTCCAGTTGCTAGCATATTCTTGAATTTTGTTTTTTTACCCACTCAACCACTTTTGTGTTTTTATTGCAGAATTTAATATGTTTAAAGTAATTATTGATAGGTAAGGATCTACTACTGTCTTTTTGTTAATTTTTTGTGACTGCTTTGTAGTACCTTTGTTTTTTTCTCTCTCTCTTGATGTTTCTCTTTGTGATTTGATGATACTTTTTGTAGTGGTATGCTATGATTACTTTCACTTTATCTTTTATGTATTTACAAGAGGTTTTTTTTCTATGTGGTTAACATGAGGCTTACATAAAATATTCTATAGTTATAACAGTCTGTTTTAAGCTGATAACAACTTAATTTCAATTACATAAAAAATTCTACATTTTAGTTCTTCATATTCCCGCATTTTGTTATTAATGTCACAATTTATATCTCTTTATATTGTGCATCCATTAACCAATTATTGTTGCTATAGTTATTTTTAATATTTTTGTCTTTTAACTTTTATATTATAGTTAAAAGTGGGGCAGGGCATGGTGGCTCATGCCTGTAATCCCAGCACTTTGAGATGCTAAGATGGGAGGATCACTTGAGGCCAGGAGTTTGAGACCAGTTTGGGCAATACAGCAAGACCTCATCTCTACAAAAAATTAAAAAAGCTCTTTTATGTTATAGTTAAAACTGATCTGTGCACCACCATTAATTACAG
Organism: Cheirogaleus medius; assembly: GCA_008086735.1. NCBI lineage: Eukaryota > Metazoa > Chordata > Mammalia > Primates > Cheirogaleidae > Cheirogaleus > Cheirogaleus medius. The sequence goes on along the minus strand of VBSM01001163.1, from coordinate 2,375,643 downwards.
TATTAGAGTATTCTAAATTTGACTATATATTACCTTCACCAATGATTTTTATACTTTCATATGTTTTCATGTTACTAATTAGCATCCTTTCATTTCAACTTGAAGAACTCCCTTTAGCATTTCTTGTAAGGCAGGCCTAGTGCTGATGAACTCCCTCAGCTTTTGTTTGCCTGAGAAAGTCTTTATCTCTCTTTATACATGAAGGATAGATTGTTCCAAATATAGTATTCTTGGTTGTCGGTTTTATTTCCTCTCAACACTTTAAACATACCATCCCACTCTCTCCTGGCCTGCAAGGTTTCTGCTGAGAAATCTTGATAGTCCAGTGAAAGCTCCCTTGTATGTGAAATCACTTTTCACTTACTGCTTTCAAAATTCTCTTTGTCTTTAACTTTTGATAATTTGATTATACTGTGTCTCAGTGTAATCATTTTGGGGTTGACCTTACTTAAAGAGCTTTGAGATTCATAAAGCTGGATGTCCACATCCCTCCAAAGATTTGGAAAGTCTTTAGCCATTATTTAAATAAATGTTATTCCCTTTTCTTTTTCTCTTTTGTTTGAACGTATATTAGTTCACTTGATAGTGTCCTAGAAATCCTGTAGGCTTTCTTCATTCTTTTTCATTTTGTTTTCTTTTTTCTCCTCTGACTGAATAATTTCAAATAGTCTGTCTCCACGTTCACAGATTCTTTCTTCTGCTTGTTTGAGTCTGCTGCTGAAGCTCTCTATTGCATTTTTCATGTCATATATTATATTATTTCATTCCAAAATTTCTGTTTGGTCCTTTTTAAAGATTGCTGTCTCTTTGTTGAACTTCTAGTTTTGTTCATGTATTGTTTTCCTGATTTCATTATGTTCTTGTAGCTTGCTGAGGCTCTACAAAAAAATTATTTGGAATTCTTTGTTAGGCAACTTTTAGATCTCCATTTCTTTGGGGTTGGTTACTAGAAAATTATTGTTTTTCTTTGGTAGTGTTATGATTCCTTGACTTTTTGTGTCTCTTGATGTCTTGCATAACAATGCAAGACTTTTGCTTTTGAAGAAGCAGACATCTCCTCCAGTCTTCACTGACTGGCTTTGGCAAAGACCTTTGTCAGTTAGTCTGGCAGTCTCTCAGACCTTTTCTATGGACCCACCCCACTTCACTCCTCTTGTTCCCACTTGCAGGGGGTCTTAGGATTGTATGCCTTCTCTTAATCCCACAAAGCCAGACCATGTGGCAAGAGTCTCCTGTTTATTTTCCCTAGAGCAGTAGCCTGAAGTGTTCGAGGTTAAGCACCTTCTCTCAGTCCTGTAGAGTTGAGCTGGCTGTCTGCATGTGCTTTTACATGATCTTCAGAGGCGTATGCACACTAGCTTCAGGAGCATCTGGGTATGGACAGTGTGCAGAGTACTGGGGGCATGTGTGAGCTAGTTGGGGGACTCCACAGGTGATAAATTCTACAAAGTTTGTGTGTGGACCTCTTGATGGAGTTTGCAAGGTGTTTAGTAGAAAGTGTGACCCTTTGTTGAGTTCTGTGCCCCAGCTGCTATGGGCCTATACCTAGCTACCCTGAGACTATTTAGCTATGCCAATCCCTTCAGTGTTTTTGGTAGGGTAAGAAGGAAGTGGGCCTCTTAGGAAGCATCCCACATGGCTGAGGAAGCCAGGTACTCACTAGAACCTCACTTTCCTCCATGGTAGAAATCACGGGCTGAGAGGGCCTCTCTTGTCCTGTGCCTTTGGGGGAGGTTGGTGCAGTTAAAATGAAACTGTTCTTCTGACCATCTTCAATGGTCTATTCTCAGATTAGGTGTCCCTATTCTCAGAAGGTGTCTATTCTCAGATTTTTTGCTCTAATGGAGATGCTGGGATCTCCCCGCTGGACTCCCAGGCTCCCAGAAAAGTACTGTTGTCCATGAGTGGTTGTCAAAACTGGTGTGTCTGTGGGAGGTCGAGGGTTGAAAACTCCTCTTCTGAACTATTGCTGGCATTACTCCTCAGTTTGTTGGTTTGTGAATGATGAAATTAATAACTTCTTTTTATTTGTGCCCCAATATGTGTCCTTTAATTTTCATTTATTTTAATTTTAATTTTTGTTTGAAGTTTTACATGCACCCAATTTACAGGATCAAATCATTAGAAAGTCAAATAATTAAAAATTTTTCTTTTCACCCAGCATAGTGAAGACTTAGTATTTATACTGAAATAAAAAATATATTTAATATACCAAAATAAACGGACATTCTATTCTCTGAAGTTCTTAAATAGATTCAGCTATGTACTGAGTCACTAACATAGAATCTAAAATAAGTCTAATTATGATAAGTTAAAACAATCTGCTTTATTAGAAATTGATATTAAGTACACATGAATCAAGAATTTAAGTAGTACCTATTCCTAGGAAGGACATATGATATCCTTCTAAGCAACTTTAATACTGAATTTAAGATAGGTGCCCTCTTCTTTTATCACTTTTCCCGCTTCATGTTAGCTTTTTTTTTTTTTTTAACATTTTATTTGCTAGTTTAAAAGTTATTAGTGGAAAAAGCCAACATTCAGGATAACACTTTTCTAGTTTTCTGCTCCTCCCCATCACTCTGTTTTCTGAGAATACTCAGTTATCTTCTTCTCCCATCCCCAGGTCACTCACTGAACCCTACAACCAGTGTTGTGCTCAATTGGCCCAGCCAGACTTGTTTCCCCCAATGGTTACATTATTAGGAATCCCGTGAGCCTGTTGCTAAACAGTTGGTAGCTTGAAATCTGATACTGGGAGCGTATTTACACCAAGGGAATCAGTCAATGCTACTAGTGCTTCCTCCGCCCCTCCAGAATTGGTTGTTAAACATTTACTTAGAACACCACTGTCCACAAACCCTCAGCAAAAAAGCAAAATATTCTATCTCCAAAGCTATTGCTTATAATTGATAGGTGTAGCAAGCCCTCTTGTGGTTGTTATCAGAATTGTAGAAGATGAGAAGATAAGGTAAAAAGATCAAGATTTCATGCCAAACACATTTTATATAATGCTTCAGAATGACAGTGTTGATTGTTGTAGTTTAATGCTGACTTCCTCTGAGCAGGCTTTTCTCCAACCATCCAAGGAACATCACTTAAATATCCCTGCTCAAGAGTTGTAAATATCTTCAAGTGTATTTTCTTAATGTTCATAGAGCAAAAACTATATTATTTCTTTTTGAGAACATGCATTGTCGTGGTTTACTGTGGGCGTGTCACAGGAAAGGTGGGGTGTTCTGAAATTGTCTATGTTTCTTAGTCATACAATGAAGTCATATGAGGAATGCAAACCAATCACCACTGCATGTTAAAACAAAAACCACAGCAGCACCCTCCTCCTTAACACCCTGCAAGGGTTTTCTATTGTATCTGAAATAACATCCACCTCTTCATGAAGCCCTATGGGCCCTGGGTGTCCCATCTCCTGCCACTTCTGCTCAGCTTCCCTGGATGATCCCTTTTCGTGACTCAGGGGTCAGCTCAAAGGCCCACTCGGGGGGGCCTTTCTGGGCACCTGCTCTAAACCAATGCCTACTCACCCATCTGTCCATTGGTAACATCACAGGGCTTAATTTTCTTCAGACCACTTATCTCTATCTGATAGTGTCCTGTTTGTTTATATGTTTACCATCTGACTCCCCCAAAGAATGGAAGCCGGAAGCTCTGTGTAGGCAAGGCCCTTGCTGTCTTACTCACAGTGTTTTCCCCAAAGCAGGCCCCTGGTGTGAGTCGCTGGGAAGACTACGGATGTCCATAGGCAAAAGAATTGGGAGCCCAGCACCCACCTACCCTCCCACCCAGCTCTTTTTTGGGTGTAGGGCAAACAATTGGCCCATTTTGCCAGGGACTGTTCCTGCTGTGTGTAAGGTTAACATGTTCACAGGTCTAAGGATTAGGACATGGACATTGCAATGGTTTGAATGTGTCCCCCAAATTTCATGTGTTGGATATTTAATTGCCAAATTCATATGTTGATGGCATTTGGAGCTGAGGCCTTTGGGAGATAATTGGCATTAGATAAGGTCATCAGGGTGGGGCTGTTTAAAAGGCCTAACTCTGGTATCCGTCCCATGACGGGACCGGTGGCTTTATAAGACGAGGAAGAGAGACCTGAGCTGGCATGACCTTGCCCTCTCACCAAGTGATGCCCTCCGCCATGTTATGATGCAGTAAGAAGACCCTCACCAGATGTGGCCCCTTGACAACCTCCAGATTGTAAGAAATAATTTTCTTTTCTTTATAAATTACCTGTTTGTGGTGTTCTGTTATAGCCAACAGAAAATGGACTAATAGATACATCTTTGGGGGGCATTTTTCTGTCTACCACATCCATCCTCCCAGATTCACTTCCCACAACTTTCTTTTCCTTGATATCTACACTATAAGCCAAACCTGTTCAGTTTTTCTCTGTATACCATGGTCCTCACACCTTCACAAACGCCAATCCTTCTGCTGAAAGGTGCTTCACCCTCTTGGTTTTCTACCTGTGGAACTCTAAGAGACAGTATAAATATAGAATAGTGGTTAAGAGGTCTAACTGGAGTCAGACTGCTTGGACTCAATTATGAGCCTGCCACTTATTAGCTGTGTGGATTTGGGCAAATTTTGTTTTTAACCTAGATCCAAATACCAGATTATAAGAAACACAAGGAATAGAAAAACCAAGTAAATTGCACAAGGAAGCAATCACCCAAATCCAGACCGTAGAATGTTCCACAGGCACAATGACCTGGTTTGATAAATCTATATTTAAAAAGATTGCAGGTATACATATAGGGAGTATGTGTGGGGGAGGGACTGTTTGAAGACTAAAAGAGGCAATAACCAAACACAATATGTAGGCCCAAGTTTGGAAACAGATTCAAACAAAATAACTGTAAAAGACATTATTGGGACAATCAGGGAAATCTGAGTCTAAACCAGCTATCAAAGAATATTGAGGGATACAGCATAATAATGACATAGTGGCTAAATATTTTTAAAAATTTTCCTGAGATGCACACCGTAAGTACAGAGATATACCCCAAAGTATTATTTAGGAGTAAAATGACGTATCTGAGATTTCTTTAAAGATACCCTAGGAAAAAAAGGTTAGAGGGAAAGAGATGAAACATGATTGGTGAATGTTAATTGCCAAAGCTGAGTGATTGGTACAGGTTGAGTATCCCTTATCCAAAATGCTTGGAACCAGAAGTATTATGGTTTGACTTACATTTTTTTTAACTTATTGGGATGTAACCCCATCATAAATTGAGGAACATCTATATATATATATATTTTTTTTTTTTGAGACAGTCTCACTCTGCCCCATACGCTGGAATGCAATGGTGTCATCATAGCTCACTGCAACCTCAAACTCCTGGGCTCAAGCAGTCCTCCGCAGCCTCTCAAGTAGCTGGGAGGGACTATAGGCACCTGCCACTGTGCCCACCTAATTTTTCTTATTTTTTTTTTAAAGATGAGGTCTGGCTCTTGCTAAGGCTGGTTTCAAACTCCTGAGCTCAAGCAATCCTCCGGACTCAGCCTCTCAGAGTGCTAGGATTACAGGCGTGAGCCGCAACACTCAGCCTATACATTTCTTTTAGAATACTTTTCCTAGGAAGCTTTTCTTTCCCAGGTTCTGCTAGAAAGTTAGTAATTTCCTTATCAATTTCCCGCAAGTATATTCATATCTTACCTTCAGAGTAATTTTTACACCTCTTTAAGCTTTTATTATTTAAAATTTATTAAAGTTTACTAAAGTTTACTTTACTAAAGTTTATTTAAAATTTATTATCGTGTGCTCAAGTGCAAGAGACTCTGCTATTTGCTGAGGGTGAAGCGAACAAAACAGAAATGCCCTCTACACAGGCTTTACCCAGAGTACGTCGCAGTGCAGATAGGGGACAAACAGTAACGAGGCAAACATGCAATTGCAACGGCAGGCAGGAAACCCCCAGAAGTCTGTGGACAGAGAATGGAGAAATCGGACTTTCTCTAGCACGTGATTAAGACTTTTCAGAAGAAATCCTTAATTGTAGAAATGATTCCATCCTATGTATCCTCTCCCCATCGACGGTACGAGAAGGTGGAGGCTTTGGGAGGTGATTAGGATTAGGTTGTTAACAGTGGTCCCTTCATGAATGGGATTAAAAATGTCATTAAAGAGCTTGCTTTCTCACAGCGTGAGTGCTAGAGGTCAGCAGTCCTCAACCTGGAGGGCGTTCATCAGAACCGAGCTGTGGAGCACCCTCATCTCGGACTTCCGACCTCCAGAACCTTGAGAAATTATTTGTTTAAGCCACCCTGCCCACGGTACTTTGCTATATAGCAGCCCCAAACTGACTGGTCTGTATTATAAACGGCAGAAAAGTTTTAAGAATCACTCTGACTCCCATTACCCCGTAATTAACGTTTTTTGGCGGCTGTAGAATTTTTTATTCCCGCAGTATTTTATTCCCATGCCTTGGACTCTCCTCTAGTTTTTTACAGATTAGACTGCATAAAGCTTCCTGCGTTTCCAGCCCTTTTTTTTTTTTTT
>VBSM01001163.1:2338225-2369020 GCA_008086735.1 Cheirogaleus medius | reverse complement strand
GTCGGGGTCGGGGGCCGGAGGTCGGAGTCGAGGTCGGGCGCGCCGGCCCGACTGGGCCTTTCGTTCCGCCTGCGCGGAGCGGGCAGGAGCCGCGTCTTGCGCCCCCGTGAGAACCGGGGCGACTCGGGAAGCGGGCCCGGGGTCTTGCCCGTCGTTCCGGCTGTGTTGGCGAGGCCGGGACTAAGTGAGACCCCGCCGGCAACCGCCCCGCGTTGAACTCTTGCTAGTTTTCCGTTTAGAATGGTGATGTCCACCCGCTAGCAGAGCCAGAGGAACGCATCTGCCCCGAAAAACGGGCGTGGTGGGGATTCGGTAATGTTCGTTGGGCATGGGGATCTAGGTGATTATGCGTTAGCCCAAGTCGTTAGTAGTTGAGGGCGTTATTAAAGGGCGTTTGTTTCCATTTTAAGATCGAATTGGGAACATGAGTGGATGTTGCCCATTTTTTAATGCTAGTGTAGATTGGCCGGAGTTTTTGGCTTTTGAGTTGGGAAGCTGTGCACTTGAACGTGGCGGCTATAATCGGTAAAATTAGCAAATTGGATTAGGGGCGCTCGAAATTGGCTTTGTTGCGTGCGGGAGACTTGTTTGGGGCGTGGCTTCAAAGACCCAGCAACCCCTTGTCCTCCTGGGTAGAGACTGGAATGTTGCATTCTGGGAGAATGCCATGGTTTAACGGAGATAAAAAAAGCCTATGGCCAGATAGTGACCCTGTTTTCTGTCTGCTGCCCTTTTAGGCGAGATTTCAAGAATGCTTTTGGAGGAAGAAAGGTGTTCTGTTCTCCCCCTTCCTTGTTATCAGGGAAGTCTGTGAAGATTTCTGTGGGCAGCTTTGCAAATTAGTAATAATTGCACCGTTTTATATCCCTAGCTAGGAAAATCTGTTTTTCTGGCTACAGTAAATTTCAAGTAGATTATCTTAACTTTGTACACTAACTACAACCCTTACAGTTCTAACCATATGTTGACATAATGATAAACTATAATACCTTGTTAACAAATGGAAAAGTATTCTGAAACACACCTGGCTCCAGGTGTTTAGGATAAGGATTTATGGGTCTGTACAAGTTTTTTCATTATATAATGTTAAAATTATACTCCTCAGACTTCTTAATAGCAGTAGTTCTATTTATTATTCTTAATATAATCACATAATCATGCATGATAGGCACCAAACCTAATTTACTAAATGGTTTGTATTGGTAATGTGTACAAGAAAATCCTGTCATATCTGATGTGATTTATTTTAATCCAGTATAAATTAGAGCTGGTCTTGATTGACCAAGCCACTTACCTTTATGAAACCTGATAGTTTCCATAATTAAAAGAGATACTTTTGAGGGGGAAACGATAGCGAGAATACACCACTGAGAAACTACTCTACACTGTTTAGGGTAGTTTGTATATAGTGGTGTGGCGTGCCATGTAATTTTTTTTAAAAAATTTATTTTTCCCAGTGTGCAATTATTTATATCTTTGGTTTTTCTTTTGTGATTACAAACTTAATTACCTAGTCTTTTTACTTGAGCTTAGGTTCTTCTCTAAGGGTACAACAGTGGGTGGCTGCTTCTTTCCTCCCTCCCTAGTATCATGGAAGTCTATCTTCACAGGAAAAGAACTGAGGATTTCTCTGGGTGGCTTTACAAATTTGCAATAATTGTACTGTTTTGTACTCCAACTGAAATAAACATTGGATTTTGGAAAGACTTTTCCTTACTTGCAGTTTGGAAACTACCTCCATGCAATACTATTCAGGTAGAATCCTCATGTGGGCTTTGATGGTACCTAAACATTTTTCCTTTATAATCAAATGCTGATGAGCCTTTTTCCATGGTTTATGGAGAAGGTAGGGGTGGTGGTAACTTATCTACATAAACGTAATAAGTGATTTAGATATAATTCTTTTGAATAAAATGTTTAAAGCAGCATTTCAAGAATGAGCAGTTACTTTGGTTGTAAACATATGAGCGTATGACTTGCTGGGCTCATGTCAGACTAGCAACATAATAGAATTGTTCTGAGGTTCAGTTTGTTCTGCAAGTAATACTAAATTAGTACTTAACTAGCCACATCCTAAAATTAAAGTTGATGACAGCTTGGTTAAAATGGGTTATGGATTCAGTTTTACTGTGTGCCTGAAAGTATGACCAGATTGCACCCTTTCACCCCCAGCCAGCTGACACACAGATATCCTAAACCAGGGGTCCTCAAACTGCGACTCGCTGAGGACATTTATCCCGGCCTGCTGGGTGTTTTTGCCCGTTTTGTTTTTTTACTTCAAAATAAGATATGTGCAATGTGCATAGGAATTTGTTCATAGTTTTTTTTTAAACTATAGTCCTGCCCTCCAACTTTCTGAGGGACAGCGAACTGGCCCCCTGTTTAAAAAGTTTGAGGACCCTTGTCCTAAACTGTTAAAAAAAAAAAAAATTGGGTTGGTGGTTATGGATGGTTCTGTAAGAATGGGGATGAGAATTGTGACTTTATAAACAACTAAGTGGGGAGGGGTGCAGATCTGTTTTTAAGAATTTTACAAGCTACAGTCATACATATTCTTGATGGTTTAACATTAAAGGTTATTTTGTTTCTAAGAAACTGAATAAAGTTAGTTTTGGATATAGATTGGTAGCTTATTGGAAAATATGAGGTCTGTTAGGTTGCACATACATATATATGTGCAGTTAATAAGAGTTGAGCATGTTTTTCCCTATGAGGACACTTCATACATTATATATTCTTAGATCTTGTTGTTGGCCATGATTTGGTCAAAAGTTAGTTCTAAGTAAAATGCCTTTTGGTTTTGAATTGCACTTTTTTAGCTCCCTAATTTGAGCGTAGAATCAGAATTAAAGGTTGTAGGGAGTACTCAAGATTGACACCAAAGGGGATATAACATAGTTTCTTTGAAGAACTTTTGAGGACCAAAAGCCTCAAATTTTAAACATCCTAAAGGTTCATATGTAATCATAATTGTAGGAAAGACACAGAGCACTAATACTTGGCTATATCTTTTAATAGGCATGTCATGTTACCCAGAGAACTTTCCAAACAAGTACCCAAAACCCATCTGATGTCTGAAGAAGAGTGGAGGAGACTCGGTGTCCAACAAAGTCTAGGCTGGGTTCATTACATGATTCATGAGCCTGGTAAGTTTTGCTATTGTAAAGTATTAACTGAGTTAAAATAGTAATGGTTATCGTTGGCAAAATTTTTTTAGCGACTTTGACTTTCAATGATATTCCAAGGTAATTCTGTGGTAGGTCTGACTGTTTTTTAAAGAATGATTTCTTAACCCTCTGGAGAGGGTTCCAATTTCGTAGTAAACCAAATACCAAAGATGTCAAAAAATAGCTATCCTATTTTAAAATTTGTGTCTTAAAGTATTTTGTCATATGTATAGCTAGAATTCCTGTGTATCTACCACATTATGGTTAAATAAGATAACATAGCATATGAACTCAAATGTGCTTCCTGTATGTGCTTCCATGTATGAATGCCTTATGCTTTTATGTGGTATTAACCAAAAAGTTTTCCATATACTAAATAGTAAAATAGACAAACTTTGGAATTAAATTATATTTATGGATTAACAGTGAATCTAAAAGTATTATAATCTTTTCTACAAAATTTGAAGGCATGCCGTAGAAGCTGAAGTAGATGGAAATAAAGCTATCTTGCTTTTTATTCTTGTTAAAGAAAAATAGCATCAGAAACTCTAAAAGACTCAACTTTCTTGGGGTTGGGTAACATAATTAAAATTCTAGTGTTTTTTCTCTAATACAAAAGCAACTTGAGAAACCTAACTAGATTCCTGTGCCCCACCTTCTGAAATAGTTTATGGGGATGGGCTCCTGGGACCTGAATTTGTGTAAGCTCCTGGTGTTTTTAAATGTGCATTAGCGTGAGATCCAGTAGGTGATTTGAAGGAGGTGTCTTTCCCCATAAACAGATAACCTTTCTCTTTTACTTATTCCTTTTCTTCAGCGTGGGTAAAACTAAAATATTGGAGGGATCTTCTCATTATCGGGTAGTCTTGTTTAATGTTGACAGTGACTTTGAAGCAAAATTCATTTAAGACACTTCGAACCAGTTTTAATAGTGGACTCGATTATTTTGGTTTAATTGAGAATTCCTTGAATTTTTGTTGAGTATATGAAAACTCACCATGGTATTAAAATGATACAAAACATTTTCTTTCCACAGAACCACATATTCTTCTCTTTAGACGACCTCTTCCAAAAGATCAACAAAAATGAAGTATACCTGGGATCGTCAATCAAATCTTTTGCAAATTTAATGTATATGTGTATATAAGGTAGTATTCAGTGAATACTTGAAAAATGTACAAATCATTCTTCCATACCTGTGCATGAGCTGTATTCTTCACAGCAACAGAGCTCAGTTAAATGCAACTGCAAGTAGGTTACTATAGGGTGTTTAAGATAAAATTTCTTCTAGTCAGTTTTTCTCTTAATATAAGTGCCTGTTTGACTTTACCTGTTACTTTTGTTAAATAAAGTTTGTATGTTGCATTTACCACCGTTTTGAAGTTATTGAGGAATGTTTTCTTATGGTTAGTTTGTGACTGTTCAGATTGATTTCAGTTTTATAATTTTAGCCCTGAGGAAATAAAATGATGAATGAGTTTGTAATAGCTTGGTATGATGGAGGTACCATTTAATTCACTTAGGAAGAAACTAAGAAACAAGGGATATGTTTAAAACTAGAGCCAAAGCAGATTTTACTTAGTTTATTGTTTTGTTCCTAGAGAATTAATCTAGAATCTTCAGTTGAACGGAAAAACCCAACTTAATACTGTCTGGGCTACTTCCTGAGTAGAGGAGAACTGCCACTAACTTCTTCTAGCAGTCTTGGGAGAAACCCTTAACCCTGTGTTATCCTTTTCTCCATTTCCTAAGTGGGGATGGTGTTTCCTATAGCATTTTTTTTTTTCTTTGAGACAGGGTCTCTCTCTTGCTTAGGCTGGTCTTGAACTCCTGAGCTCAAGCAGTCCTCCCACTTCAGCCTCCCAGAGTGCTTGGATTATAGGCACGAGCCACCATGCCCAGCCCTCATAGCATTTTTTAAAAGTTAAAAAGTGCTGTAAAACACCTTCATATGCCATATGTATTTTGCATGTATTTAGACTGCCTATTTAGTTAGCTGCTAGGAAAATGTTGAGTTAAATGCCAACATAGGCTAGTTACCTTAGTTGATTGCTATATTGGAGAAAACATAAGACTCCTTCTGTTTAGAAAGGGTGTCCTTATATGTAATCAGCACAATAAGTATTGAAGGTGGTAGTGAGCAGCAGCCTAGAATCTACTCCCAGTCTCCACTGTTACCACTCAGGACACCTCATCTGGAGAGCTCAAGGATGACAATCAGACAAAAATGCCAAAATTAAGCAAACTTCATCACACTCTTAGGGTAAACCCAGTACTGCTGAGAGGGAGGGGTGACAGCCACCCCTCGACCTCCAGCACAGATTACTGCCAGACCCTAGGCTTCTCTCCTGGAGGTCGGGTGTACCCAGGCATGCTTAGTAAACATGTGGGACCCACCAGGACTGAAGTGTAAAGAACTGGAGCTGCTGCCTGCATTTCCTGTGTAAAATAAACACTTTGTAGTGTTACTCAGTCTGCACTGAGTCAGACAGAAAACCTATACTTTTCTCAACCTAATAAATCCTCTACGGGTAAATGGCCTACGTTGCTGGCAAACATTTTCTGTTCCCTTAATCTCCTTGTACCTTCTTTTAAGCTTCAGAGCAAAAAGGAAGTTCCTCCTCCATACACTCTCTCAAAGTATTTGGTAAGTTCTCCCCTCCCGTAGAGCTCTTTTCCACCGGCACAAGTCGTAACTACTTTTCCATTTCTTTCCCATGTCCTAGCACATTTTTAAATGTAGGAATGAAACCGATTTGGCAATTAAATTCCTTTCCGTGGTTACTTCCAAACCTTAGGTTTCCGGGAATTCAGGATGCCAGTAGTCTTGTAGGCTTCCAAGATCTGTAGGACTTACAGGGTAGGGCGTACAATTCCCATAAGTCAACCTTATGAAATCTTAGGGAAATGCAGTCGTGGAGTGGGGATCAGGCATCTCAAGTTATCCGCACAGTTCTGTTACTAGTAAACGTCCTTAAGGTGACTGCTCACCTCAGCCAGAGGCCTTTCCAGGTCACCTTATCCAAAGAACCTTCCTATCTGATGCGGGACCCAGAGAACAGGAGTAAAAGCACGGCCTCTGCAGCATCTGTCGCAGACAGCCCAGCACTGCAGGGCGCACGTGAGGCTCCTGGAGTCTACACTGAGGCCCCAGCCCAGAGGACTCTTACGGGTCACGTCTCCAGTAACCTCCACGTGCCGCTCGCGGAGGCGCAGAGCACACGCCCAGTACTTCCGGCCGGAAGGGGGGACCCCGTCGCGTTTCTGTGACGCACTTCCTGGCGTCCCCTGCGGAAGGGGAAACGACGCGTCGTCTGTCGGGTCAGCCGACGGGCTGGCTGCGGGCCTCACCCCGCGCGGCCTCCTCCGAGCAGCCCGCCATGGCGTCGGAGGGGCCGCGAGAGCCCAAAGGCGAGGTAAGGGCCGCCCGGGCCGGCGGGCGCTCCCTCGGCGGCCTCGGCCCGTCGGCCCGGCTTGCCCCGGGGTCTCGGCCGTGCGGTGACGGGGCCGGCCGGCGGGCGCGGGTCGGGGGCTTGTGACGGCGCGGGGGCGCGGAGGGGGCGGCCGCGATCCCTGCGCCCCGCCCCGGGCCCGCCAACCCCGCCCACGGGCGCGCCGCGTCGGGGTGTGGGGCCACGCGTGCGGGTGACGACCCCTGTCCCGGCACGCCCTGGGGTCGCGGCACTGGGACGGACTCCCGCAAGCTTGCGGCGCTCTTGGGGAGGAGCGGCTTGCTTAAAGCGTCCTAAGTTTTCTTCAGCGTCGTCTCCGCGCTGCGTACTCGACGTTACCGCTGGATGGAGCCCTGGCAATCGCATCCATTAGTTTTAGACTTAAAAACCGTGGATGTAAAATTCTCAGTGAAAGTAAATCTTTTACTACATATCTTAAAAACTTTAAAAAAATTTCAAATCTCAAAGGCTCATAGACAAAGGATAATTTTTCTAGCAAAGCAAGCTTTTGCTTTTTCAATAAAACGAGCACATGTTTTCGTGCAACTTTATTTTGAGACATTTAATGAAATAAACTTCTGCAGTGTGTTTTGGATGCTATAAACATTCCATATCTGTATTTGACTACAGTAATTCTATAGTTCTTAGTTATCCCTGTGTAAAGCTGAGAGAGGTGAAATATCCTTATTCCAAATTTAAAATTGTGGAAGTGGCAGTTGTGGTCCTAACTGTATAATCTGGCTTGAATTTTAGTTTCACTTTAATTGGTTGTCCACATTTTTCACTTGTTACTATTTGGACAACTGGTTTTTCTGACAAAAAAAGGATTTGAAAGAAATTGTTAGCAAACAAATTCTTGTCTCTACTAGGCAGAAGTTTTTGGGCTTAGCATTTCTGGGCCTGTTAGGAAGGAACACTTCTCTTTGGGTTTTTTGTCTTGTTTATTTTTGGTTGATTGCAGAATGAAGCCAAAACCCCATTTTTTCCCCTCAGGGCATCAAGTTATCAGCAGATGTCAAACCGTTTGTCCCTAAATTTGCTGGGCTCAATGTGGCATGGTCAGAGTCCTCAGAAGCATGCGTCTTCCCTAGCTGTGCAGCCACATACTATCCGTTTGTTCAGGAACCACCAGTGACAGAGTATGTATCTTTCAAAACGTCTTACCGTATCAGGGGGCTTATTTCTAGAGTTAATGGTGATTAGGCTTTCATATATGCTAACGCAATAAAATTCTGCAGATGGCAAGAGAATGCTCTTTAGCCAAGAAGGGTCTGAGCCAGCTTAATTGTATCCTGTGCCCCAAACTGGAACTTTCACTCCTTTTTTTCTCCATACTCATTCTGTTATTTTGGGTAAAGAAAAGAGAGGCTGCATTGTATTTATTAGTAGGAAATGCAGTTTCAGGGTTTATTTGTTCATACAGTATATCGTGTATCTAATGAGAGATGAAACGGCAGGAAGTACCAAATAAATATGCTCCTCATATTTAAGGTTTGACATTTTAAAATCTTGTTCAGGGAAGGGACCATGGCTTCCTCTGTGTATAATTCATTGGAAATTGCTGGCTTTTGCTTTCATCTATTTTGCTTCATATATATTCTATGGAGATGGATTTCACAAATTTGGGTTTAAATTCTTCTAAATTAAATTTAAGTTGAAGGAAAGTTTAAGTTTTTCTTTAAATCTTCTTTTTCCTTCTCAAGATTCATTCTCTAGATATTTACAAACTGGCTTCCACTTTTAGCTGAATTTGGAAAAACAAGTGTTAATCTTTCATGTAATTGTGTAGATTTATTTGTAGATCTATTATACCGTCTGCATCAGCTTTAGTTCTTATGTAAGAATCCTTCTGCTTTATGCTCCTTGGATATGGTTCAGACTTGTTTCCTTTTTGTGTGTGTGCATGGTGTGATTAAAAATAGTTTGTACTGCTCATAAATTCTATAATTATATTTGCAAGAATGAAAGTTGGAATGAATAAGAAAATTATTGAGATGTCTGGTGTATTTAGGAAATATTGAAAGTTGTATTTTTTGACAATAGTTGAAATCCTACCTTTATGTGCTGGAATTTGGGATTTGGTAGGAATTTCTAATTTTTCCACTATAGTCTAATCCTGTATTAAGGGGAGGTTGGCATGGGTCTCATTTGAGTTGTTCCCTGGCTTGGGTGGCTCCCATTAAAAAATACAAAAATATACCTCACACACTGAGAAGAACTAAAAGCCATATGCTAGGTGGTATTCCAGTTACAATGGTGGTGGAAAACATTCATATGGCTAAAGCAACATTTTGACAGTAACGTGAGTGGACACTAATCAGAGACTCAAGGATATATAGTACTGAATTTCAAAATTAAGCTTCTTAACCCCTTGTCCTTTTTTAGATTTGATTTTTTAAAAATTGTTTATCAACAAGGAAAAGATAGGCTTACAATATTCAGTCCTGGCAAGAAAACAACTAAGGATGAAGGATGTATTAAACCAAACAGTAAGGGTTAGAAAGGAAAGGAGGCTTTAAAGTAGAAAGGAAATGATGAGACTTCACATAGTTGAGAATCAATTACCTAGTCAGTTCTAATACAGATTAAAAATTGCATTGCTATAGTCAGATTATGTATTATGTCTCTTCCCTCTGTGAAAAAGGACTAGAATTTTCTGAAACAGAACTAAGTCCTCTTTCTTACTTGTTCCACCACATAGCAACCTAAATCATCTGTATATAGCGCCTTCCTTCATCTTTCCTTAAAGGAGGTCTAGTAACCTTTCACAGAATCTGTCCTTCTCCATTACCTTTAACCGCACTGGAAGATACTTCATTTATTCATTTGGAATTAATTATTGAAAGGCTACTGTATGGAAAGCACTGTAACCTAAAGGAGAAGAAGACTTCTCATGAGCCCTGCTCCTGTCTTTGTCAGTCTCACCTAGACTTGAGTTGATGGAGATGAAAACACACATACCAGTCTCCTCCAGATTTATCTTATAGGACAAATATCAGTAGAAGTCATCTGATATGCAGCATTGGCCTTGGAAAATGCTGATTATTTACTGATGTAATGAACAAATAAAAGCCTATGCAAGCAAAGTAAGTTCTCTGCTCCAAGTGATGTCCACAGGTGATGATTTTATTGAGTGTCATAGTATTAGGTCATGGAATATGAAATGTCTGATTTCAAAGCAAAAGTATAGTTTATTGTTTCTCAAACAGCAGGCAGTACAGTTAAAGTATGCACCTAAATTGTCACTTGCCAGCAGCGAAGGAGCCTGGAGAGCGAGCGGTGATGAAGTCATGAAAGGCGTATTCCACCATTTGTTGAGAATTGAATATTTTTCCTTGCAAGAAAGTGGCCTGGAAGAAGTGGTAGGCAGTTGGTGCAAGGTCTGGTGAATACGGTGGATGTCAGAGAGTTTCCATGTCCAGCTCCTCTAGTTTGAACGGTGTTGTTTGTGTGACACATGGTCGAGTATTGTCTTGCAAGAGGATTGGCCTGTCTTTATTGACCAACCTCGGCTGCTTCATCACAAGCATCCTCATTATTTCATCCAATTGGTTGTAGTAGACATCTGCTGTAATCTATGGACCAGGTTTCATGAAGCCGTAGTGGATAATACCAGTGCTGGACCAAACAGACACCATTAGCTTTTTTTTTTTTTGAGACAGAGTCTTACTTTGTTGCCCAGGCTAGAGTGAGTGCCGTGGTGTCAGCCTAGCTCATAGCAACCTCAAGCTCCTGGGCTCAAGCAATCCTTCTGCCTCAGCCTCCTGAGTAGCTGGGACTACAGGCATGCGCCACCATGCCCGGCTAATTTTTTGTATATATTTTTAGTTGGCCAATTAATTTCTTTCTATTTTTAGTAGAGACGGGGTCTCACTCTTGGTCAGGCTGGTTTCGAACTCCTGACCTTGAGCTATCCACCCGCCTCGGCCTCCCAGAGTGCTAGGATTACAGGCGTGAGCCACCGCGCCCGGCCCATTAGCTTTTTTGATGAATACTTGGCTTTGGACTGTGTTTCAGTACTTCATCTTTATCTAACAATTGTACCAAATGCTTGCAATTGTCAAAAAGAATCCATTTTTTATCGCACATAACAATATGGTTTAGAACTGGTTCACCTTTATGTCATGACAGCACAGAAAGGCAAGCCAAGATGATTTCTCTTCTGACATTCATTTAATTCATATGGAACCCATCTATGCAGCTTTTTTTACCTTGCTGATTTGTTTCAAGTGGTCCAATATTGTTGGAATAGTAACATCAGACCTTGCTGCTAATTCACACTTAGGTTGAGATGGATTCACTTCCACTACAGCTTTCTGCTCATCATTATCCACCTTGGTCTCAGGTTGCCCACATGGCTTATTTTCAAGATTAAAATCACCAGAATGGAACTTCTCAAACCATCCACATACTGTGCGTTGATTAGCCACATCTCTCCCAGAAATGTTGTTGATATTTCCAGCTGTTTGTGCAGCATTGGTTCCACGATAGAACATTTGAAAATAACATGAATTTTTGACTTACCCATGCATGGTTTCACAAAAATTACTGTAAAAAGAAATTTGAAAGATTATCACAAGCCACAACGTGTGTTTGAGAGACTGAGGATATACCTTCACAATAAAAATAAAACAAGAGTGTCAAAGTGAAATGTCAGAGACATCAACTGTCAAACTTAGTACTTAAGGAAATCGGACATTTCATGCTTAATAATGTAATGTATCCTTTATGACAAATCCTGTGCAACACGTGCATGAGGGTGTGTGCATTTTGTTTGGGAATTATTGTATACTTTCACTTCTTTCATGCTTACTACAATCAATGAGGTTGGCAGAGAGATGTAATGTTATTTTTACTCATGAGAAACGGGGGCTAGAAAAGTTTGTCCATGCTAATTCAAATAGGTAGTGTCAGAACCAGAATTAGCATTCAGTTCTTTTGACCTGAGTTTAACCGTGGTGTTCTCCAAAACTGCTGCTTTTGACAAGAGGTAGTTGAGCATCAGTATCTTGCAATATATTGTGGAAATTTCAGAAAAGCAGCAGTTGATGTTTTTACGTTAAAACATCAGCTGTGAGAAGAGCTAGCACATAGCCTAGCAGTGTACCACATTGCAAGGCTGAGCACATGGCTCCAGTCAGTTTGGTGGGTGGAGGAGATTCTGGGTCCCCTCGGGGTCCTGGCCTGACTGAAGGGACCATGTGCACAGTGTGTTTGGAAGACAGTAGAGGAATGAGGGGAAATCGATAGGGGAAGCTATCAGTAGATTGGAAGGCTACGTAGTACAGCTGAAAAATTTAGGTCGGTCTACTGGGTAGGAAATAGGGACCATTTGGTGGTATTTTGAATGGAGTCATGATGATCACTCCTGAATTCTGGTTCTGTTTTTAAGGAAGCGGGGCTTGTAGGTTTTGGCCAGGTTCCAGGCACTAGAAATAGCAAAGAAAATACATGAGAGACCTGCTACAAGGAAAAAAGGCACGATGGTCCATACAGGTTTTGGTGGGAAAGATATTATAAAGGTCTCCAGTTGAATACATGAAAAGAATTGTGGGATCATTCATGAGCACAGAAGTTGGAAATGGTGCTGATTTGGGGACTAGATAGTAGGTTTGGGATTTATATGTGCTAAATTGGGAAAAAGTGAAATATTAGGTGGAAATGACCTGTTAGTTGGAGATGGAGGTCGAAAGCCGGTGAAGGTTCTGGATAGTTTGTATTCATGTGAAGTCCTGAATGGAATGATGAGAGTTTCCAACTCAGAATGAGTCTGAAAGGTGAGATGGAGCGGTGCAGAGGAGACTGCACTAGGGAAGGAGACAGAAGAGGGGCCCTGGAGGGTGGGTGAGAACCAGGAAAGGGTGGAGTTTGCAGTCCAGGCAAGGGGAGCTTTCCAAGTCACATGATAGCAGGGCCAGACCTAAATGCTGGTGGGGAGGAAGAGTCGAGGAGGAGGTCCTGAGAGACCTGAAGGCTGTTGGAGGCATGTATTGCACAGATAGGTAGGCAGGTTAGCTTTATTGGGGACAAGGCAGGGTAGGACAGTGCCTGTAAAACAGGTGTGTTGTTCAGGGTCATCTGAACAGTTCGTGACATCGGGAATTTTCCAGACAAGCCATTTGAAGCCTCACCAGATGCTGTGAGTTGTCTCTTTGATATTTTGTATTGTGTGTTCTCTGCATGTTGTTGTGTTTGCACTGGATGGAAATGAAAAATACTAACTTTCCAGAGAAAGAAGGACCAGTGAGGGGACGGAAACCCAGATAACTTGTGCAGAGTGGAAAGCTAGATGGTGATAGAGTCAGAACCCCAACCAAGGTCTTCTGACTCATGGATGGAAATTTTCTGGATGACAACAGCCTTCAGAACCACCATTGGACCCTGCCCTGCCTTTTTTTTTTTTTCTCCTGCTATCAACCCATCTTCTTTGCCCATCTTCTCTTATGAAGAACAGGCTCTTCACTTTCACCTGAAACCTGCCCTCCAGTAGATTTTCTGAGCCACAAGCAAAGTAAGGCACAGAATTTACAGGAGTATATAGGCAGTAGGTGAAGCTTTGAATCTCCCTCTTCTCTACGAAGAACTAGTGCTCAGTGCTCTGTTTGGGGCAGGTGTTCTGGAGGCTGGAAAAATGTCAGTGGAAAAGGTTTGGGTTTTGATTAGGAATATTCATTGTTTGAATGAATTGCCTATAAGTAAAAGATCTTACAAGATCTAAATTTATTACAAAATATGAACTAGCACACAGTGATACAAGGCAATGGATAATTAAGTACTGGATAGAAGTGAAAGTGGTAAACATTCTCCTTAGCATGTTATAGGTAAAGATGGTGGCACGTTTTCTTATTCATTGTAGGCTTTTACTTGTTAGAAGTACGATTTCTGGTAAGTGGTGCCTGTGTGCTTGTCTCCTGACACCTGACAGTTTGAACATCATACAGGATGTGTCATAATTAGGTTTGGATTTTCCTGCCTGTCGGTGTACTGGTATGCTTTGATATAGCTCTGGTAATTCACAGAAACATCTGCTGGTGCTTATTTGTGGGAATGAGGAGGTTATGATTTGAATTTTAACTCAGCTGCTTGGCATTTTCTCATTGTATCAGCTTTTAATGGAAAATGGTTGAAATCTCTAGCCTTGTACCAAATTTGCTTAAAGAAAAATCAGTGTTACATAATATTTCAGTTTAGTCTTGTAGCTTGAATAAATTGAGTTTTCAAAGATGGCATTTTTTTCTCATCAGTTGGCTGTGTAAGTTCCCTCTTAGTGTCCCCTTCGCACTCTGGCCCTGAGAGTCAGCCCCGCACAGGATGTTGTCTTGGGTTTGGAACAGGGAAGGGCTGGAGAAGACTGTCTGCAGGCCCCAAAGGCCCCTGAAGGGAGGCACTGCGGGCTGTTGGGCACCCTCTCAGCAGAGAGGATGGTCTTCTGGGCCATTTTGTCCAGGTTGCTGAGAGAGGCTTTCCCAGTACCTGACAGCAGGGGTGTGAAAGCTGCTGGAGCGTCCTCTGGCTCTGCTGACATTTCTTACAGACTTCCGGCTCGGTAGTGAAAAAATAGAAACTGGTCAGCATCTTTCTTTGCAAGGTGAGAAAGAAATGCCCAAAGGTTTTATTTGGCTTTTAATAGGGACATTTCAATGGTAAAGTGAATGATCTCAAAAATATTAACTATTAAAAAGCTAGAATTTGTTTATTATAAAATATTAAACCTTTTGGTTTATAGTATGAAATCCACAACTAAAATTTACACTTTTATTTAGACAGAAAATATATACTGAAGATATGGCCTTTGGAGCTTCAACTTTTCCACCTCAGTATTTCTCTTCTGAGATAGCTCTTCATCCATATGCCTGCTCTCCCTACACCCTTGACTCTACGCGAAGCGTCTGCTCCGTGCCCGGCTCCCAGTATGACTATAACCAACCCAGTTGTTACCGAGGTTTTCAAACGGTGAAACCCCGAAATGACCACATGTGCCCTCTCCCACAAGAAACGAAAGCTCTATTTAAGGTGAGTAAATGCTATGGTTTCACTGTGTTCATGAGTTGGTTGCTTTAGCGTTTAAAATATAAAGAATTTTGGTAAATTTTTGCATATTTAAGCATTGCATATCTTTCTGTGGTATTTAACCTTTTTAAGAATGATTTGGTCTGATCTTTTTAAAAATGGCTGAATTGTGATTGCTTAATAATTTGCTATTTTAAACCTTTTTTTGTAGTGGTGGTTTTCTTATTTCATGTTGATTTTTAAACTTTCCTGCAGAAAAAAACCTATGATGAGAAAAAAACGTATGATGAGCAAAAGTTGGATGGTAAAAGGGCAGATGGAACTCTATCATCTGAGAGCAAATCAGCTAAAAATTCACGTCATTTGTCTGTTCATGCTGAGAATAGTTTGAAATCAGGTAAAAGTCACCAGCTTTATAGTATAATGCCAGCCTACCCATCTACCCCAGAAATGCTGCTGTTCTTTGTGTGGCTGTTGCTGTGGGGTTGTTCACTGTGACTGTCATTGATGTGAGACCCGGGGCCTGACACAGCTTGAGGGCATCAGACTTCTTGCAATTCTGGAGGCCTTTCCTCCCAGGGAAGGGATTATTGTATGGTACCTGTTGCATTGTGGGCCCTAAAGGTGTCATGACTTTGTTTTACACACAAAAAATTTGTCTGGGATCACATAGCAAGTAGGTGATGACCATAAGCCTCAAAACGTGTCCTTAAATAAAAGCATATTACAGCCACATCCTTTGTACTGTATTTGACCATATTCATTCCTGAAGTAGCTTCTCTGATGTTCTGTTGGAAGACTTTTAATAGGTGGGAGAATTTGACTGTGGTTTCAGTCTCATCCTAAACAATAACTGAACCTGGACATTGTGGTTACTCATTTTGATTTGTGCCGTAGACATGTCTGCTCTGGGCTTGAAAACTCATTCTGGCCTGTGGCCAAAAGTTAATGATTCTACATGATGCCTTGTTTTTTTTTCCTGTAAATTATTTACTACTGTTGTTGGGTTAGAGACATGACCTATTTATATGCTAAAACCTTCTGGCAGTTTATTTACATGTATAATTTATATTACTTGGCATATAAACTTTTCTCTTTTCAAAGACTTTACTCATAAACCATCTGGTACAAGGGAAGATTAACTGTTATCTGTCGTCGCTCTGGCCTTGCAATTAAAGGGGGGGCTTCGTGGTGTGGCAGCCTACCTGGATGATGATCCACTGAGTGTCAGGAGAAAGATGGGAAGAGGTTATGAGTTTTGTGCTGTTTGCCTCCAGTTTGTTCCAGCAAACTGAAAAATGGAAAGTTTATTACTTACAGGAAATTTGTTAAGTCCTTTCGAATTTGCAAAACTCTGAAATGTATTTTAAGAATGATTAACCACTTTGGTACGGCGCTCACTGGCCGCGAAACCTCGCCCACAGCCAGCACTCACAGTCTGCACGGCAGTGTGTGCTGTGCATTGACGATGGATCTGTTTTGGTCTTGTGTGATGAGGAAAGCTTTAAAGCACTGGAAGCTTGTTTTACTTTACAGGCAGCTTTAGGAAAATAACTATAATAACTCCTACTAAGGACTTGTTAAAAGGTCACAGACTCGTAGCAACTTATTAGCTGAACGTACACACTGCAACTGCAGAGATAAAAGCTGTAAAAGTAAAAGCTTTTGGCTGTCGGCTAAAGTCAACGCTTGGCTGTGCGCCTTCATATCACGGCTGCCGGCTAAAGTCGGCGCTCGGCTGTGCGCGTTCATCTGTGGCTGTCGGCTATAGTTGACACTCGTACCGAAGTGGTTAAAGGCCAGGTGCAGTGCTCACTCCTGTAGTCCTGGCATGTTAAGAGGTCAAGGCAGGAGGATTTCTCAAGGCCAGGAGTTCGAGATCAGCCTGGGCAATATAGCAAGACACCATCTTTTAAAAAAAAAGAATAATTAAAATTCTCAGCTGTACAATCAGGTTAAGATGATTATTTCTTCAGCCTTAGAATTACAGTCTGGGGATATGTTTCTAAGAAATGCATCCTTAGGTGATTTGGTCATCGTGCAAACATAGAGTGTGCTTACACAAACCTAGATAGTATAGCCTACTACACACCTAGTCTATATGGTATAGTTTGTTGTTCCTAGGCTATATACCTCTCAGCATGTTGCTGTACGGAGTACTGTAGGCAATTATAACACAGTGGGGTAAGTATTTATGTATCTAAATGTATCTCAACATAGAAAAGGTAAGTAAGAATACAGTATAAAAGATAAAAAATGGTACACCTGTGTGGGGTACTTACCATGAATGGAGCCTGGAAGTTGCTATGGGCGAGTGGGTGGTGAATGAGTGTGAAGGCCTAGGACGTTCCTGTACACTGCTGTAGACTTTAACAACACTGTGTACATAGGCTACGCTAAATTTATTAAAAAGCTTTTTTCTTCAATAGTAAATTAAGCTTAGTTTACTGTGACCTTTTTACTTTATAAACCTTTGAATTTTTAAAATTTTTGACTCTTATAAATGCTAATGTACAGCTGCATAAAAAATTCTTTATATCCTTATTCTATAACTTTTCTATTTAAAAAATTTAATTTTTTTTAACTTTTTAAACTTTTTGTTCAAAACTAAGACACAAAACATACACATTAGCCTAGGTCTACACAGGGTCAGGATTATCAGCATTATTGTCTCCCCCTCCACATCCTGTCTCACTGGAGTGTCTTCAGGGGCAGTAGCACGCATGGAGCTGTCATCTTCGTGCCTTTTTCTGGAATGCGCTCTTGAAGGACCTGCCTGTTGGTGATGACCGTGAGCTTCAAAACATGTCCTTAAATAAAAGAGGTGTGTAGCCTAGGAGCAATAGACTGTTTTGCAGTTAACTTTTTTTTTTTAATAATTAGAAGGAGTACATTCTAGAATGATAAAAAGTACAGTGTAGTAGATACATAATAAACCAGTAACATAGTAGTTTATTATCATTATCAGGTATTACATACTGTACATATACATGCATGTGCTGTAGTTTTATATGACTGGCAGTGAAGTAGGTTTGTTTACACAGCATGACCACACACACACTGTAATGCATTCGTTGCATTGCGTTGTTACAAAGGCTATGACATCACTAGGTGATAGGAATTCTTTAGCTCCATTATACCACCATTGTGTGTGCAATCCATCATTGACTGAAATGTCGTTATGGGGTTCATGACCATACTCCTAAAATTTGCAGTGCATTTTGGTTTCTCTGCATGATGGCCCAACCAGAGTGATTGATACTTCTGGTCATTTATGCTTTACTCTTTTGCAAAGAAGATTAAGAACAGTAGCAAAAATAAGGATGTTTTGACAGCAATCTCTTGCATCAATATCAATAGACTTTCTACTCTCCAATTTAAGCGTAAGTACCAGTCATCAGATGGTATCTAAATTTTTATCCCTACTTTTAATTCTGTAATTACAGATGGTTATCATAAACGAACAGACAGGAAATCCAGAATCATTGCAAAGGGTGGATCTACCTCCAAACCTGAATTTGAATTTACCAGGTTGGATTTCCCTGAACTACAGGGTCCAGAGAACAATAATATGTCAGCAGTACAAAAGCAACCCAAGTGGGGACCTGTCTGCTCCACCTCAGCGGACATTTCTCTCCTAAGAGAAGTGGTAAAACCAGCTTCAGTGTTTTCAGAGGTGAGTTGAGGATTGTTTTCTTTCACTCTCTCTCTCTTTCTCCTCAGTAAATGCCTTTTCAGTTATATCAGTTCAGACACTACACTTTAAATCTTGATGTGGGCTATGAAGTCCATGGAGCTGGGGAGAAGGTATTGGGGGAGGCCTTTTATCATGCATGTAGATCACTTTCTCTGTTATGTGAACTGTTTACAGTGAGGCTGTCACACCTAGCATAGCTATTCTTTTAAAAGAATCACCTAGACCAGGCATGGTCGCTCACTCCTATAATCCTTGCACTCTGGGAGGTTGAGATAGGAGGATTGCTTGAGGCCAAGACTTCGAGACCAGCCTGAGCAAGAGCGAGACCCCCTCTCTACTAAAAATAGAAAAAATTAGCTGGACATGATGGTACACACCTGTAGTCCCATCTACTCAGGAGGCTGAGGCAGGAGGATCACTTGAGCCCAGGAATTCGAGGTTGCTGTGAGCTAGGCTGACGCCACAGCACTCTAGCCCAGGTGACCGAGTAAGACTGTCTCAAAAAAAAATAAAAATTAAAGAGTCACCTAATAAACTTGTTTTTCATTTGGAATTGTAAAAGATACTGTGCCACAGAAGGAAAAGGTTCTAGCAAAGTCTAGCTGCTTTGACAGCCCATTCTGAACATACTGCTCTTGGCATGGCATTCTGACAGCACATTTTCCAATACAGAGAAAAAGACTTTTTAAAAAATGGAATAGTAATATTTAAAACTGCATAGTGTATCTTATGACTTTTCCAGGCTTTTTATCTACATCCCTGTCTTGCTGATGATATAGCAAATTCAGCAAAAGTTATTGCAGTAGGTGCTTTCAGTTTGTTGTCTAATAATTTTAAGTTATACTATATTCAGCATTTGGTCTCAAAATTTACTTCCCCACATTGAGGCATTTTCCTCAAATGGGTTGATTTGAGACTTCTGGGAAAAAATAATACTGGATTAGTAGTCCCTAAAATGGCTTCTGACAAATTTCCACTGAAGGGAGAGGCGGGGTACATGCTGGTAGGAAGGCAAGGAAAAGAAGGATAACAAAACTGAGCTCACCAATTCGCTTACCTCTTGAACTGAGAAAGGATTTCTGTTTCCTATCCTTGGACTTCTCTTAGGTGCCCTGTAAAGACTCAGTAGTAGTGCGGAGTATACGCCATGGGGTAGCGTTTCCTCTGCAGGACCGCAAACTTTCACCACAGTGCTTTCCCATTAGAGAGATGTGAAAAGTCGGCCAGACTGATGGCTGGCTAACAATCACAGTGGCATCAGGCAGATGCGTGCCTGTCTCCTGGGCCCCGGAGTGGCTGTGTGCAGTGGCTGAATAGTCACGGGGGTCCCCATCTTCATCACATGCAGAGCCTTGCGAGCGCCCCACAGATACAGTGCAGGAAGCTGTTTGAGCCTCAGGGTAGGCGCATGGGGTGGGTGGGAGCATGGCTGATTCTTTATATTGAGGTCACCTGTTACATGTGACCATTACATTCTATTATATATTCACACACTTTGGAATTAGATGTCTGCTTTTTGTTTTAATTTCCCTTGTAACAACAGTTTTTCCCTGATAATAACAGTGTCTATAAATGACAGAAAAATATTAAGGAAAAAAGAAAATATAATTGTCGGAAATTGTACAACCAAGAGAAAACCATGCTTAGCACATAATCTTTTTTTTTAATGGTCTGTTGTGGGATTGAAGAGATTTTTCCTCAACTTGGGATTATAAGCACGTACAGCCCTTTATTTGAATTTGTAAGAACTTTTTTTGGCATTTTTCCCATGTCATTGAATAGTTTTTGAAAACAAGTGTTGTATTTGATCTCTCATATTGATATGTATATTTTATTTAACCATTCTTGAACAGTAAGCCATTTCTATTTTTTTATTGGCCTTGGTGAGCATAACAGTTATATTTACTAAAAGAACAAGCTATGTTTTAATAATTTTATTTTTTTAGTGGACTCAGATGTAATGAAATGGCATTGGGAAAATATGAAACATGAATTTTTAAAATTATTTTAAATCCTTTGTGTGCTTAATGGATTCAAATTTGTATTTATCAGTTGACTTACCTCTGGCATTTGTCACTTTGAGTCGTCTTTTGATATACTCACATGCCCCCTTCATATACATACATTTTATGCCTTACGTTCAATGTATGAGGCAGCTTTCTGTCTCTGTAAAAGGGGGCATGCATTACAGGCTTATGTTTGTTTTCTTTGTGGACATTTTGATGGGCTGTTTTGGACTTTGGTATGTGGGCCTAGTGAATGATGGCTTTCTCATTCATATAGGAGGACTGCAGCTTTAAGAATTGTGTGGTGCAACTCGACTGGCCTGGAAAGTTGTCAGTAGCATATTAAGTATTTAAAAAAGGTTGTACAATATTATATATGGTATGATCCCATTATTGGGAATCCATATGAAAATGATGCACAAATGTTTATATCGTAGGCAAAGAAATAGAAGGATACTAAGCTATGGACAGTGGATGATTTTTTTCTCTAAGGACTAAGATTTGGTAGAAGGAAGTAATTTAACTTTACACATTATATATTTACATATTTTGAATTTTTAGCATATATTTTGCAGATTTTAAGAATGGCAAGGGAAGCTATATTTTAAAATTAAATGGTTACTTTCAATTTGAAATAGTAAGAAAATAACTGCTTTGGCTTTTTTTAGTTAAGTAGACTTTATTTTTTAGAGCAGTTTTAGGTTCACAGCAAAATTGAGAGGAAGGGACAGAGATTTCCCATATATCCCCTGCCCCCTGACATGAACAGCCTCCCTCATTATCAACATCCTGCACCAAAGTGGTGCATTTGTTAGAAATGATGAACCTACGTTGACACATCATCATCACCCTAAGTCCATAGTTGGCATTGGGGTTCACTCTTGGTGTTGTATCTTCTACAGGTTTGTACAAATGTATAATGACATGTGTCTGCCATCGTAGTATGGTTACAAAATAGTTTCACTGCCCTAAAAATCTTCTGTGCTCTGCCTCTTTATCCTTCCTTCCCTGCATCCCCTGCCAATTACTGATCTTTTTATTGTCTCCACAGTTTTGCCTTTTCCAGAATGTCATATAGTTGGAATCATACAGTGTATAGCCTTTTCAGATTGGCTTCTTTCACTAGTAATGTGCATTTAAGTTTCATCTATGTCTTTTCATGCTTGATAGCTCATTTCTTTATAGTGCTCAACAATATTCCATTGTGTGGATGTACCACGTGTTTATCCATTCATCTACTAAAGGTCATCTTGGATGCTTCCAAATTGTGGCAGTTATGAATAAAGCTGCTATAAACATCTGTGTGCAGGTTTTTGTGTGGACGTAAATTTTCAACTGTTTTGGGTAATTACCAGGATGTGCCATGGCTAGACCATATGGTAAGAGTATGTTTAGTTTTGTAAGAAATTGCTAAACTGTCTTCCTAAGTGGCTATACCGTTTTTCATTCTTACCTGCAGTGAATGAGAGTTCCTGTTGTGAGTGTTCTGGATTTTGGCCATTCTAATAGGTGTATACTAGTATCTCCTTGTTTTAATTTGTACTTCCCTGATGACTAATGTTTTTGCTTTTTAGGGTGAAATGGTGGTGAAAAATAATCCAGATGAATGCGTGACTACTAATGCTGCCTCCAATTCCCCTTGTACGAGAGGTAAGAGTAGCTACAAAACATTTTTTTTTTAAAATGAGTTTTATATTTTCTAAGTTCATTTTTTTTTAAGACTAGTCAAGTGCAGTACTGAGAAGAGGGGAAAGAGTAGAACAAGGAGTTTGATCTATAAATGACTGTGAACAATTAATTGAGATAACTCACTGCCTTTGGACCAGCCTCTGGAGTTTAAAAAGTTCATTTTTAACTCCAGTGCAATCAAAATGGTTTTTGTTTGAAAGCCTTCTTGAAGACAGCTAATGAATCATTAGTAGCTTAACATTAATGTTAATTTAGAAAATTAAAATAATTAAATGAGAGCCCCCATCCATGCACAAGGAATGTAAAAATAAGAGACGAGAATGCTAAATGAAATATACATCCAGTTAAGTGAGAAATTTTATGAACTCAGGAATGACTCCTTCCTTTAGTATTACCTATTCTCAAAAGTTTTTGGTCTTAGGACTCCTTAATACCCTTAAGAATTGAGAGCCCCAAAGAGCTTTTTTTATTTGGGTGAAGTCTATCAATGTTTGCCCTATTCAAAGTTAAAACAAATTTTAAAAGCATTAATTTGCTTAAAAATAACAATAACAAATGTATTATATTTTAACATAGCATATTTTTATGAAAACCATTTTTCAAAATTACAAAGCTACAGTAGACAGCACTCTTGCTTTACAGCTGTGCAAGTCTTTAACATGTGGCTCTGTAGATCTGCTGTGGCATTTCGCTGCTTTACTGTCCTCGTCCTGCAGCCTTTGGAGAACTCCCCAGTACTCTGGCAAGAGAGAGAGGGAGAGTAGGGAAGGCAGCTAATGGCATTCGTACTCTTGGGAAAACAGATTCGACTCCATAGACCCCTGAAAGGGTCCTGGGAGCCTCAAGCCACACTTTGAGGGCTACCGATCTGTTCTGGACTGGCCAGGAAGTAATATATTCAGGGAGGGTTCAGTAGATTCTGCTTTTGAAATTTTTATAGTAGCTTGTCCTAACAGAAGAAACTTTTACAAAACTATTCCACATTTATCCATAAGGTGTATTCTTTTACATTCTCCTGAGTGATATATATGTGGTTTAGTACAGATCTGTGCTTCAGAGGCCGCCTTGAGGACGTGTAGCTGTGTGGTGTTGGGAAGAGTCTCTTACCCTTGGGGGTAGCCATTGACGGCTGACAGGTGTTCGCCTGCCGGGTCCTGATGGATGTCCTTTTGTTTTGTCTGCATATAGAGTTTCATGGGCACCTAAGGAGTAGTGTTGCTGTTCTTATGCCTGTGTTCTAAAAGAAATAAATTACCAGTTATTGTGATAGCTGCAGTCTAGTGATCTTTGACATCTGATGTTAAAGGTACACATCAAGGTTAGTAGGGCCCAAATTTGATCTTTAGCTCGTTAATTCCGTGTGTTTGCCATGTGGATGTTATTGTGGGTTGTTTTTTTAACCAAAACTATTGTTTGTCTACCCACTCCCATTTCCCCTAGTTAAAAAAACAGTTTCTAGGAAAATAAACCTTACAAGTTAATAGGAAAAAAATTCAGCATGCATGCTCCAAGAAGAAAAACAAGTTTAATGACTATTGTGGTTTCCAAGAGGATGTTTTGAATGATAGCCTAAATTTAGTAATGCTCTGAGCAGTTACCTCATGTAATGCATATCTGAGTAACTAAGGAATTTCTGTTTTACTGTTGAGATTGTTCAACAATTTTGGTTATCTTTGAGCAGAGTTATCTTGGACACCAATGGGTTATGTTGTTCGGCAGACATTATCTACAGAACTGTCACCAGCCCCTAAAAATGTTACTTCCATGATAAACTTAAAGACCATTGCTTCATCAGCAGATCCTAAAAATGTTAGTATATCGTCCTCTGAAGTTTTATCTTCGGATTCTTCCTGCCACAAAGAGAAACACATTGTTCATCCTACCAAAAAGGTATGTATCACTAGAGACAGATAGTAAGATGGTGGTTGCCAGGGCTGCGGGGAGCAGGAAATGAGAAGTTATTTATTAATGGGGACAGAGTTTCAGTTTTTGTAAAAGGAAGAGTTCTGGAGATGGATGGTGGTGATGGTTGCACAATGTGGGTGTACTTAATGCCACTGGACTATACGCTTAAAAATAGTTAAGGTGGTAAGTTTTATGTTATATGTATTATATTATAGTAAAAATAGTAAAAATATATAAAATATAAAAATATAGTAAAAATAGATTAGAAAAATGAAGGTGTGCATCACATTTTGATTATGTTGATCTGTGCATTGGATATTCTCTTTTTGCCCCCAGATCCTAACTTTGAAAGTGTTTGGTTTCTATACTGTAGTCACTAGTCTGAGTCTGTTATACTAGCATCTTGAAAAAGGAATAGATTGTCAGTCAAGTAATGCAAGTGATAGCTTTTAGGTATGAGAAAGAATATACATTTTAGACCTATGGTCTTAAAATATCTGTGAACCATTTTGAATTCTTTAAAGATGTGCTGGCTTCAGTTTATATTCTGGTTTGTAAAGTTGCTGCTGCTTTTTCCCCTAGTCTTTTGTTGAATTTAAATGGCTTTTACCAGTACTAGAGTACTGGTAGCAAATTATTACAGTTGAATTCCACATTTTGTGATCATCTGGTGTACGTTAATGATTTTTGGTTAATTGAAATTTACTTATTATAAGATAGCATTTCAGAATAGATTTTTTTCCCTTAAATAATTTTAAGTTACATTTTTATCAATCACTAGATCTATTTCTTCAGGAGCTTTTTTTTTAAACTGGTATAGTTATTGTCCTTGATTTTCATTGCATAAGGATACATTATTTTAGGTTGAAATGTGGTCATGTTTAGTGCAATGGTTTCCTATCTTTTTGAGTGTGAGGATACTTTTTGATATCCAAAATGTCATTAGCCCATTCCATGCAAATGGTAGCTATGCATTTATGATCTGTTAGCAACAATTACAGCAAAGGTAGACGTGGTGCTTAATTCCTCACGGCGCGTATTTGAGAGAGAGTAGTACACGTAGGTGAAAGACCTTCCCTCTTGCGCACACACTGAACTGGGCTTTCTGTGGAGTCCTGCCTGTCCCTGGGGCTCCCCAGGTGGCTGGGGACAGACTGGACAACAGTCCACTGTCTAGCTGCCAGGTCACTCGCTGAGCCAGTTTAACATTTTAAGAGTTAACAGATTTTTATTTTCCCAGAATCTTTTTAAAAATTATTTTCTTAAATAAAGGTGTAATAAAAATTCGTTTTAGAAAAATTCTAAAATAAAGATAATAAAATTACAAAGATCTAGTTATGGAAAAGGTCCTCTGTCCAACCCCTCAGGGAAACCTGCACTAACAATCTCTCATATGTCCTGCTTCAGGCTCATGAAAATACAAATGAGAGGGATTTCTGTTGTTTTGTTTTTTAAAAACAAAACATAAGCATTGTATACACATTACTCTTAAAACTTGCCTTTTTCACTTAACAAAAGATGGACAGTCCCTCCAGCTCAGTAGATAAAGATTCTTTTTAATAGCAGCTGAGGCTTTTACTTCTGAATGGTAACTTCCCACTGAGGATAAAGCAGGGCCCAGAACAAACAAAGTTCCTTGCCCTTTAAGAGCCTGCATTCTAGTGGGGAGAGACTAGCTATGCAGACAGATCCAGAACATATCAGATAGTGATGAGTGCTATAACAAGAAAACCAAGCAAAGCCAGAGGTTAGGGAGTGAGGGCTAGATAGACACGAAGGAGCAGTCTGAGCTTACCCAGATTCAGGTGTGAGTGTTGGGTGCAAAGGTCCGGGAGCCAAAGCATATTTGAGCTGAAGAGAGGCCAGGGGCTGAAGGGCCTGTAGGAGTGATGAGGTCACGTTCAGCAGGTCTGGGATGGGGTCAGACTTTTGATTGGAAGGCTCCACAGGTGATCTGCTCTGCAGACAGATGTGATGTGCAGAGTAGGAACCGCTGGGCTATGCTGACAGAGATGGCCACCTGGACTTGCGAGGGGACGTCAGGTTGGTGTCAGCAGGATTGTTAACAACATGACCTCAAGCTGAAAACTAGGTTCTGTCCAAACCCACCAGTTTTCAAAAGGAATTAGGCTTGTTACTATTATTTTAACAGATATTTTTTTTTCCCCTTCAGAATTATGCTACTGAATGCTGGCTCTTTAGAAAATGGGGAATGAGGAGCCTAATTCTGAATAAAATTGCCGTGTGATTATACAGTTTTTTATTTTAATTTTGCTGGCACATGGTATTAACTATTCTATCGAATGCCCTAAAAACTGCCGATTTTTGCTGTTTTTTGTTCTAGTCCAAAGCATCACAAGGTGGCAACCTTGAACAAAATGAAGCCTCAAGAAAGAATAAGAAAAAGAAAGAAAAGTCTAAATCCAAATATGAAATCCTGTCAGTTCAAGAGCCACCAAGGATTGAAGTACATTTATATTTATTACTCATGTTGTATGATATGATAAATGGGTCTTTCTTAATAGAAACATGGGTTCATACTGGTTTCCTAAGTAAATATCTCCAACATTTTTTTTAGTGATCATTTTCTTAGTGCTAGAGAAAACAGTAGCCACCCGCTCTCCTCACCTCTTGTTTGGCTTCCCAGCTGTCTCAGAGCAGGCCCTCAGTGAACGTTTGAATGAATGAATATGGTCTGGGGACAAAACTACTTGTATCGGAGTTTAATACTTTGTGTGCCATATTACTAATATTTCCCCCTTGGTACCTGTTCTTTTTCCTTGCTTTAGAATGTTGGCTTTTACAGGGCCTCCTTTTCTATCCAGAAATCTTATTATAAAGTGCTTTACTAGAGAGAAAAATGTAGAATACCATAGACCCATTGTGGGCCCTAGTCAGGAGAATTCCATGGACTTGCAAAAGTGCCTTTAGTTGCTGCCCCGTGACACTCCAGGAGTGTTGTGTCCTCTGAGCAGCCAGCCTAGCTTCTTACTGTTTCTCATGGGCCTGCTTGTTTGCTTCATGTTGCTAAACCAGACCCAGGTGGCCTGGCTGCTGTACAGGCAGAAGGCTCTCAGAGGTGCTGCCCAGGTGCCCAGCTTGGGGTCAAGCCCAGGGCATTCCCACAAACTTGGGGCGAGGGGTACAGTTCCCAAGGCTCTTGGAACATCCATTTCAGAGCAGCTGGGTTACATGTTGAAGACCTACTGCCATGGCAGAGCATTATGGTTTGGGCCAATGAATAATTCATATTTCTGCTTCATGTTTCCCACATAATTCTTTTTTCCAGAGCACCTAAAATACTGATAGATTTACATACGATGTTTTAAAATTGTTTTTAGCAGGCCTCTTGCCTTTGTCTCTTATTTACTAGCATGGGTTCAGCACAAATTACATAACTTATGAATCTGCTGCATCCAGATCTGATGGTTTCTCTAGTGAAAAACTTTTCATCTTTTAAAGAACAGGTGCTTGAATACTCTCACGCCAAGGTGGTCCAAGGTCAGTTCTGTAGACCCTTCAAGTGTACCAAGATCCTTGGTGGCATCCTCTCTCTTTTGGGTATGGGTGTATTAGAACATTGGTCTTTAAATTTAAAGTTGAACAAAGCAGAAGCTCTTATGTGAGAGTTTCACAGCTATTTTGTATCACCTTTGAAAACCTTTGTGGGATCTTATTAAAGACAGAAAATATAAGCAAGGAAAAGGTTGCACTTGGCATGTTTGCATTCTTATGATTAATAAAGAGCTAAAGGGGTATGTGGTTTACTTAGGATGCCGAGGAGTTTCCCAACCTGGCAGTTGCATCTGAAAGAAGAGACAGAGTAGAGTCACCGAAATTTCAATCTAAACAGCAGCCACAGGTAATTTTTAGATTGAAACCACAATTGCTTTAGGCTTAACTTTTCTTGCTTAACTAAACTCTTGGAGAAAAAACTGCTTTTCCAGATTTCTTTGTGTACTGAGACAGGTGGTTTTGTTTTTATTCATTCCTTAATGGGAGAACTTCATCCATTGTGTTGAAATAGAATTACTATTACGCTATAATGTGTTGTCACTTTGGTAATAAAACTACTGGTAACTGCAGTTGGTAAGCCAGAAAGGAATGGGACAGATTGCCTTATGAAACTAATTGAAAGAAAAAAAAAGTTGATTCAGTTTATTTAGGGGAAAAGAATTTCTTTGCAAGGCAGTAATGTCTGACAGAAGAAAAATAAGACAAGCGCCAGAATTTTATTCTGTGCAGTCAAAACAGAAGCCAAAGGGGAAGTGATTTCTCCTTGCACCCTCTCCCCTCCCTGGAGATTCAGGAGGGAGCTTGTGCTTCATAATTTAGATGGGGAATTTCCATGCTTTTAACCATTTATTCTTTAAACGTGTTCATTGTCATTTTGCCTTTTAAAGGAGCAAGATTATTTTCACATTTATGAAAAATAAAATTCTAAATTTTTGTGTGAATTAACTTTCAGCTCATGTGACGATGTGCTTACCTTCCGTGCCTGCAGCAGGTCTCCTTGCCTGCCTTTGTTGTACTAGGTGCCCTGCCCTGGCATGAGCCCTCAACCCGTAGGGTTTTTGGTGTCAGGGAAGAGAGCACTCGACAGGAGAGTGGGATGGAGGTGCTGAAGCACATGGGACACTGTGCCTTAGGACGTACCACAGGCTTCCGTGTACACTTGTTTTTAAGAGATGGGGTCTCACTCTGCCTCCCTGGCTGGAGTGCAGTGGGCTGATTTTAGCTCACTGTAACTTCAAACTCCTGGGCTCAAACCATACTTCTGCCTCAGCCTGCTGAGTAGCTGGGACTACAGGCGTGTCCCACTCCTTCCTTGTACAACTTTTTATACGGCCTCAAAACCCAAATCACAACTATTTCAAAAATAACTTGTTTCAAGTATATCAAACTTTGTGTCTACATTAGTATTATCAGCTGGGTATGATTTGGGCTTGTGTAGACTTCTGGCCATATTGCTATGATTTCATGGCTGTTTGTTGGTTTGTGGAGGCAGTTAAAAAGAGAATGGTGCTAATGAAGTAATAGTACTAACCAAGTAGCCTCACACACAGACTTTTGTAGTCAAAGACTGTAAGAGCCCTGGTGACTTGTCTAGAGATGCACACTGTTAACTTGTAATGGAGATGTAGACAGAAATGTAGGTGACTTAATATAACCCCGGTGTTCTTAAAGAAGGAAATAAACAACCATGGTAATATTGGCAGATAATGTGGGATTGATCTTTTTTTCTTGAATTTTTTTTTATTTTAAGATTTTTATAGTCTCTAAATCTGTTTCATTTTATCTTTAATTATATGAATTTTTTTGTAAAATGAAAAGCACATTTTGTATAATACTATAATAAACTTACGATTTTTGAACTTTTTAGGATAATTTTAAAAGTAGCGTAAAGAAGAGCCAGCTTCCAGTACAGCTGGATTTGGGGGGAATGCTGACAGCCCTGGAGAAGCAGCAGCACTCCCAGCATGCAAAACAGTCCTCCAGACCAGTGGTGTTCTCAGGTAAAGAGTCTTTTCATCTCAGGCAAGTGGGTTAAAGTCTTTTTCAGATAGATTATTTTGTTAATATTTTCTCTTGTAATCGCAAGTTATTTATATATAATCGAAACAGAGTGGTTCTGAAGTAAGCATAGACATAGACCTATGGAGAAGAACTGAGAGTTCAGAAATAAACCCATATATCTATGGCCACCTGATTTTTGACAAAGGTGCAAAGTCCATTAAAAGAACAAAGAACAATCTCTTTAAAAGTGATGCTAGGACATCTGGATTTCCATATGCAAAAAAATAAAGTCATACCCCCTACTTCACACCATAGATAAAAATGAACTGAAGGCCAGGCATGGTGGCTCAGGCCTGTAATCCTAGCACTTTGAGGGGCTGAGGCAAGAGAATTGTTTGAGACTGGGAATTCAAGACCAGCCTGGGTAACATATCAAGATCCTATTTCTACAAAAAATGAAGAAAAAAGAAAAAATAACCAGGCATGGCGGCATGCACCTGTAGTGCTAGTTGCTTGAGAGGCTGGGCCAGGAGGATCGCTTGAGCCCAGGAGTTGTAGGTTGCAGTGTGCTATGATCGTGCCCCTGCACTCCAGCCCAGGCCACAGAACCATCCCTCGCAATGGATCAATGAGCTAAATACAAGAACTAAAACT
This sequence comes from Cheirogaleus medius, assembly GCA_008086735.1. Classification (NCBI taxonomy): domain Eukaryota; kingdom Metazoa; phylum Chordata; class Mammalia; order Primates; family Cheirogaleidae; genus Cheirogaleus; species Cheirogaleus medius. Next base: position 2,338,923 of record VBSM01001163.1, on the reverse strand, counting down.
ATAAAAACTCTTAGAAAAAAATGAGTAAATCTTCATGACATTGGATTAAGCAGTGGATTTTTAGATGGGGCACCAAAAGCATGGGCAACAAAAAAAAAAACATGAATAAACCTTGGACCTCATTAAAATTAAAAACTTTTGTGTACCAAAGAACATTGTCAAGAAAATGACAAGACAGCTTACAGAATGGGCAAATCATATATCTGATCAGAGGTTAATATCCAAATATGTAAGAGCTCCTACAACTCAATAACAAAGATAAACAGTCCAATTAAAAAATGGGCAAAGGAGTTGAAAAGACATTCTCCAAAAAAGACATACAAATGCCCAATCTGCACATGAGAAAATACTCAACATCATTAGTTATCAGGGAAATGCTAATCATACCACTTCCCACCTAAGTGGACTATAATTAAAAGTGTTGATGAGAAGGTGGAGCAATAAGAACCCTTGTACGCTGCTGGTGGGAACATAAACTGGCAGCCCCTGTGGAAGACAATTTGATGGATGGTTCCTCAAAATGCTGATAAATATCTCATTGTGGTTTTGATTTGCATTTCTCTAATGATTAGAGATGTTGAGCATTTTTCTGTATGTTTGCTGGCCATTATCTGTCATCTTTGGAAAAGTTTCTGTTCATTTCTGTTGCCCATTTCTTGTTGGGGTTGTTTGATTTTTTCTTGTTAATTCTTTTGAGT
>VBSM01001163.1:2316374-2333533 GCA_008086735.1 Cheirogaleus medius | reverse complement strand
GTAGATTATGAAAAGAGAGACACTGACAAAGAGAATTAAATTTTCTAATGGGAAAAAAAAAAATTAAGTTTCATCAAATTTGGGAAGTTTAGGGCCATTATTTTGAAAATTTTTGTCTTTATTTGTATGCTTGATGTTATCCTACAGGTTTTTCAGGCTCTGTCCGTTTTTTTCAGTATTTTTTTGTATCTTTTCTTTAAGTTAGATCCTTTCTATTAATTTATCTTCAAGTTCACTGATTTTTCTATCATCAAATCTCTGCTGAGCCCTTCTTCATATTAATAATTTCTATTTATTGAAATCTTTGCTCATTTTTGTTCTAATAATTTGCCTTGACGTATTGGTCTGCTAAGTCCCATATCTGGAGGCACTCAAAGATAGTTTCTGTTAACTGCTTTTTTTGTTGAGTGTGGTTCACCCTTCCTTGTTTTTTTGAATATCTTAAATTTGTGTTGAATACTGAATATTTTGGAGCAACCCTGGATTCTGATTTCTTCCCTTGGAGAGGAGTGATGGTGATTTTTTTTTTAAAGTAATTTATGTGATCTATTAATAAATCTGAAGTCTGCTTTCCCCACAGTGTGCAGCTGCTGATGTCTCTGCTCAGTTATTTTGTTTGTTCTTATTTTTTGCCTGCCTTTCCATGGTTACCCTATGTCTGCACAGCAGAGATGGGTCAGAGGCCATGCTCAAGGCCCCACTTGTTGATAGCTATGTGTGAGCTGAGGGTGCATTTAGCCCTCAGGCCAAATTCAAGTTTGCCTCATGCTCAGTCTCCCTTGGGCCTGCTTGTGGACTCCACCGTTGGCTGGCTTGCATGGGTGGCTGGGAATTGCTTTTGCTGGGCACTCTGCATGCACCCTGTGGCCAGCCAGGATGTGTGGAAAGCCCATCTTTACAGCGAGTCTTCCCTGAACTCCTCCCTATAAGTCCCTGCTGGTCTGCCAGTCCATTACTTATCCACATAAGACAGCAATCTTAGGCTGGCCTCGCTGCCTCGCCCTCCTTGTTTGCCAAGTCGCCACTTTAAATGACCACACTCAATCTAGCAAGCCCCTTCTGGCAGAGCTAGGGCAAGAAGTGGCCTAGGAGGCCTAGAGTCATCTTGGGTGACTTTTGCAAGTTAAACGTTCCGCATGGAAGCAGGGAATTGGACAGGTGAGATTTAATGGGCATACCTGGTTGACAAAACACCAATTATTTAAAAAACATATTCTGAAATTAAAGGAGGTTGGGTAAAATACATTTGGAAAAATATTGATGGTTGTTGAAGCTGGACAGTGGAACTCATGGGGGTTTGTTGTTTACCATTCTCCTCTCTTTGGTATATGTTTGGAAATTTTCCTAATTAAAAAGTAGAGGAAAAAGTATACAGAAATTAACTATTTCCTTTAAACAGTTAATAAGGTATGGAGTTGAGCAGAACAAGAGAATTAAATTGAAATAATTCAGTGGTAATCACAGTAATTCATTGACTATGTGGAGGGATTGCCCCCAACTGCCTGCCCATGGTGGGATTTGGGAAAACATGTTATGTCTAGAAACTCAAGAGACTCAACTGGAAATAGTATGGGTGTCTTATACGGGCCTTGTAAGATAATAGATAGAAGACACATGTACAGAAACCAGGAGCCAGCTTCTGCAAAGGCAGTGCCAACTGCAATGGTGGCGGAGAGGCACTTGTTCACAACTGTAATAGTGAGTAGCAACCACCTTAGAACTATCCTTAATCAAAAAGGAAATCCACAAAATGAATAGACTTTGCTGAGAAACACAGGAGATTTGATTACATGGATAGGAAGGTAGGTCTTCCTAAGTTTTTGATACTTTTGGGACTCTATCCAAGAGATACTTAATTTCATTAGAATCACTGCTAGTGAAAAGAATGTGTAAGAGATTGTTTGATGAAGATGAGATGGGTTGTGGAGACAGGCCAGGGGGGTCATGGGTGACTTCTTCAGATACCCAGGTGAGCCGTGGCCCGGGAGCTGGGCAGGGCCACTGGCAGGTGACCTTGAGGCATTTGTCCCTCTGTGTTTCAGTTGGAGCAGTGCCAGTCCTTTCCAAAGAAGTCTCGTCTGGGGAGAGGGGCCGGCGCTTCAGTCAGCTGAAGACACCACACAACCCCTTGGACTCCAGTGCCCCGCTGATGAAGAAAGGAAAGCAGAGGGAGGTCCCAAAGACCAAGAAGCCAACCTCACTGAAGAAGGTGTGCACGCAATTTCACATATCTATAGGCACTTCTTCCAGCTCTTAGAGTTTTTAGATCGTAAGGTTTTGTTACTCCAACATGTTGTCTCAAGATGTGTTAATGATTCTCAAACCATCGGTGCCTCACCCTCCTGGCCTGACGTGATGGAGCGTGTGAAGCAGGGAAGGCTTCAGCTACCTGAGAAAGGAGGAAAATCTTTTCTTTCTTTTTTATTTTTAACTTTGCAGTGACACAGACCAAAAACCAGAAATGGAGGGAGTTGCATTTTCCTTCTTCACACGTTCCACCCCCATCTCGCCCTCGCTGATTGGAGTCAGTGAACAGGGCACACTTCCGTGGACAGCCGCACATGCGCCTTTGGTTAATTCTTACAGCAGACCCGTGGTGTCCGTGCTTGGGAGACCGCTGAGTGGCAGAACTGGCTTCAAGGCCCAGGTCTCTGCCATGTGTCTGCTCTGCACACCTGGGAGGAATGTGCCGCTCCAGGCCGGGTGAAGGTTGGGCCAGCCTCCGAGACGGGAGCGTGTGGCCACTCTCAGGGCACACAGGCGAATGGCCAACATGTTGAACTTGGGCAGTTTTACAGAAGAGCTTATTATCTCTTAAGTACAAATATTTAGGTGTTTTAATCATTGATTTAATTTTGAAGATTATTTTGAAAGAACGGCAAGAGAGAAAGCAGCAGCGTTTCCAGGATAATGCCGCGAGCCCAGCTCTCACCAGTGACAAAGGGCAAGATGGAGAAAGCGGTGGTGATGGCCAGGCCCCCGAGCAGGTGGACCCCTCAGGTACCGACTCCTGTTTGCACCTGAAAGAGTACTTCTGACTGCGGCAGCCATGAAAAGGATAAGCTGTGCTAAGCATCCTGTCCGGGACAGTCCTTGCACCTTTATGGTGAAAGGGGGTCAGCTGTTAGCAGTCAGGCGCTGTGGACAGTGTTGCGTGTGTGTCTTGGCACAAGCCCTTGCTCCTGTTGGCCATCGCTGGGGGGCGCGTTTCTTTGGTAGCTCCTGCCCAGTGGTCACCCAGTGTTCTACTGGTTACACCCCTGGTGGTGTTGCAGGTGCTCTCCATCCCCGCCGGCCCATGGGCACTGCCTTTCGTGTTTGCCATCCCTGTGGGCGTGGTGTACGTTTTTAAATTCCTTCACTTGGCGATCTGATACTTGGCTTGCATTTTGGTGGTCTATAGAGGTAACCAGGTGGGGAAACTAAAAAATAAATTTTGCCACTGAATTGCACACCTGAAAATGGTAAAATGGTAAATGTTATGTGTATTTTACCACAGTAAAAATTATTAGCAAGTAAACATTGGAGGGGAGGCACATACACAGGCCCATCAGAACATTGGCGTGGCTGTCTGCACTCTTCCCCAAGCGTCCCCATCTGTTTTCGTTGTCCTCCGTAAACTTGTCAGTGTCGTCTGTGCAGGCTCTGGTTGCATCAGTGCAACTGCCCTAGGCCAGCCCTCCAGTGTCCACACGGGGCCCTGCAGAGGTCATTGGATGACTTTTTCCTCTGTGAAGGTCCAGCGGGGACAGATGAATTGGTCTCCTCTACTCCTGCGGTTGAGGACAAGTCAGAAGAGCCACCAGGTGCGGAGCTCCAGAGGAACACGGAGGCCAGCCACCTTGCTCCTGACCAAACTGCCTTCCCCAAGATCCACAGCCGCAGATTCAGGGAGTGAGTGAGTCCCTGGCAGGCAGGGACTGTGGGAAGGCGGGGGCGCTTATTTTCGATTTGGCCTTGATTGTTCCCACCCTTACAGTGCTGGGTACCATAAACCCATGTGGTTGGGCCACACTGCACTTTAACTCTCATGGTTGGAAGTGACCGAGCACCTAGTTCTACGTGTGTTCAGGGAGAGCCTAATCATTGTATCTGTGTCTGCTCCCACTGAGGTTTCTGTCCTGATGACGATGGAAATAGAGCCTTTAGTCCAGATTCAAGGTTGGGAAATGAGTAGGGAGGTGATGGCACGTAAAATTGGGTCCCCCTTGGTGGTTTAATTTTTATGTAATTTCTTAGGGGCAGGATTCTTTTAACCTTGTTTGCTTGTTCTGCCTTCTCTCCTTCCCACTTTTCTTCCACAGTGCTCTCTCCAGGTGTTTGTTTTCATGATGGAGAGATGCACAGGGAAGTGGCCAAGACAGGGACCAGTGACAAACTGGTAGAGGGTGAAGCCCAGAGATTTTTGTCCCTTGCAGTTTGGAGTGGGGGAGGTACCCCAATATTTACCTTTCATAAAATGGAATTAGTGCGGAATTCGGTTGTGATTGGTGTTACTCGTCACAGTGTGACTTCTCATCTGGTGCTATCTACATCTCTTCTCCCTGAGGTTGGGTGGGAGCAGTGCCACAGAGTCGCAGCCTTGGCGGAGTTCCTGATGTTTGACATTTCTTTCAGTTACTGCAGCCAGATGCTTAGTAAGGAAGTGGACGCTTGTGTTACGGACCTGCTCAAAGAACTTGTCCGTTTCCAAGACCGTATGTATCAGAAAGATCCAGTCAAGGCCAAGACCAAACGCCGACTTGTGTTGGGGCTGAGGGAAGTTCTCAAACACCTGAAGCTCAAAAAGTTGAAATGTGTCATCATTTCTCCCAACTGTGAGAAGATACAGTCGAAAGGTAATGGCTCTGTGACGTGTGGGCCCCGTGCACTAGTGCTCAGTACGCTGCCCTCGTGGTCGGCCACACACTCGAGCAGTCCATGCCGCAGGCCTTGGCGCCTCATTTTCTCGTATGTTTTTGTTTTTTACTTGAGTAATTGTTTCTCAAGCGCACTGACCACTGAGTGCCTTACTTTCTGTAACGCAGGAGGGTCATGTGGTCTTGGACGATGGGTATCCAGCCAGCCCACGCAGGCCTCTGACAGCAGGGCATGGTGTCCTTCCATTGTGCAGGGTGCTCTGGAACTGAGGATGGTCACTGGTCACACACCATGAAGTGCTGTGCTTGGCAGCCAAGCAGTACCTACCTAGGACACTTGTCTACTTCACATTTAGTTGTTTTGTCTGTGGTTAACTCATCTGTTCACTCGTTACAGAGGTGGGTTTGTCTGAGTACTTGGCCATTTTACTTCAGCTGGATGGTATACTTTGTTTTGTCAGATACGATGTGCTAGGTGAGATGAGAGTGAACTCTCCTCTGTGACATCTTGGCTCCCAAAGAACTTGCCTGTCCATGCTGTGTCCTCCCCAGATTGAGTAGCAGAAGAGCCGAGAGGAACAGAACGCCATTGCTCACGGACACCCGTCCTGCATGTCCGTCTGGGCTGGGATCACTCACAAGCCCTTCCCTGGCCCCATTCCTCTCTCCTGCGGTGTAAAAGTCAACTTGGCCAGGGTCACACTTTGAGGTGACGAGCCCAGGTCCTGGGGCTGGAACCTTAGAGAGAATCTTTTCCAGCTATCATTTCACATCTGAAGCCTGGAGGTTTCCTGACATGTCTGAAGCCCCCTCCTTCCAGTCCAGGAACACCAGCTGGGGCTCCTCATGCCCAGCCTGGCAGCTTGTCTCCATCCTAGCTCTGCAGGTCTAGTGTCAGCGTTGACCAGAATGTGACAGAGGAGATCTCGGCGACCTGCCTATCTGGTGGTATGTCTGGCAGTGCCCAGAGGCCTTTCTGGGTCACTGGAGAAAATAGGCCACATGCTTCCCTGGCTGTTTCTGTCCGCGTTGTACATGCACACAGCTAACAGGGTCAAGGAGGCCTACGGGGCTTATTAAGGGAAAAGCCAGGCCTGGGCTCCCTACCTTCCCTAGAGACTTTTCTGGTCAGCTCCTAGCCAAATTGGGGGTATTTTTCTCCACATCTCCAAATAAGAGGCTTGTGGGCTACTGCTTAATGTTTTTTTCAGTTTTAAGTATTTATTTGGCAACTTCCTGATAGAGGAAACAGGCTTTACTCTATTTATCCTAATCTATAGTTTGGCTTATCATTCTTGTTTTGTGGTGCTTGCTTAATTTTCTGTATACTTAACATTAATCAAATCCCATGCCCTCGGCCAGCTGCCTCCGTCTCCCCTCAGACAATTGGATACATCAGGCATTCTGCAGTTTCATCTGCTCAAGAAGCCCTCATTTCTGGCTCTCTGCACCCCGGGGATGCCCTTGGCTCTCACCCTGCCCTTGTCAAGATGTACTGTTTATGTTCTTCTTATAGCACCCCCTTGTTTTGCTGGAGCACATCCTCCAGTGGTTTATGATAAAAAGGTGCATGGGAGGCACATTTTGGAGGTCTTGCTTGAAATCCAGAGTCTCTGATTCTTGGTCCTTTGTGATGTTTTTTTGTTGTTGTTTTTTGTTTTTTTAATTTTCCCTCCTTTCTGGGAGTTTTGCTTTGAATTTTCTCCTCCAGTCCCTGCCAGCTCCTCTGGCAACCACGTCAGTGTTTGGGCTTTCTGGACTGGTGTCCTCTGTCCTTTTGTTGGTTGGTTTTTGCTTTTCTTTTGTTTCTTTTGGTTCCATTTTCTTTTAGGACACCTCAACTATATCTTCTAAACTTTTTCATTGAATTTTTTGCTTCTTACATTTTTAATTTCTGGAAGCTATTTTTATTTGCTAAAGATTCCTTTTTTATGACATTGCTGTTGCCTCATGAACTCTCTGAGAATTTTAATGATGCCAAATTCCCCTCCCTGCATAGCCTCTGTTTCCTCCAAGCTGTTTTCTCTGTATTTTTTGGTCTCTCCATGGTGGAGGCTTTTCACACATGTCTGGTGGCCACTTAGTTGTCTGCTCCTATTTAAGAGCTGCTAAGAAGCGGATTCGAAATCTGTATGCATGGCTGGCGTTCAAGGCTGTGAGCAGCATTGTAGGGTGGTGGTTCTCAAACTGCGGCATGCATCAGAATCACCCAGAGGGCTGGTAAAAACAGATTCCAGAGTTTCTGCTTGAGTAGGTCCAGTGGGCCCGAGAGTTTGTACTTCCAGCGGGTTCCTGGGCGTTGCTGCCGCTCTGAGTAGTGCACTCCGAGAAGTTCTGCTGTAGGATGCTGTTGTCTGGATGCTGTCCTGTCAGAAGTGCCCCAGGGGTGTCTCTGTCTCCCCTTGGGCTGTTCACATCCCCAGAGAAGACTTAGTACCTCCTGTTTAGAGGGACAGGCCTGGCTCTTGGCCTTTACCCTGCAAACTTGTCCTCTTGCCACCATTAGAGGTGGGGCTCCATGTCCCACACATTTGTGCCCTGCCTCACCAGAGGGCTGCGGACAGCAGGCTGGACACCGAGTCACCCGTTCCCCAGTGTCCAGCTAGCTCTCCCGACCTGCACTTGGCCCTCGTGCTGCCGGTTCCTGTGCTTTGTGGGACTCTGAGGTCCAGGTCTAGCTATTCCAGGCTTTCCTCTGCTGTTGGCTCAGGTCTCCTAGCTCAGTTGTCCATTTGCATTTCAGCTTTCAAAACTCTGCTGTTGTCTCTCACATTTTCCTGTGGATTCATGTCTTGGAAGCCACCATTCCACCTCTCTGTGAGGACAGAGCAGGAGGCTAGGTCCTTGTCAGCATCGTGAGCATTTGTTATACATGTTAAATAAATGTGTTTGTTTAATCATTGGTTCCTACAGTTTTTTGCTTTGAGGCATAAGGAACTTGATTATTTATCTTGTAAACATTTTGTCAGTTGGGCAGGATAGCCAGCCAATGGCTTGCCGTCATTTTTAAAGCGAAAATTAGTATTACAGCCTTGAATTATGTTAAAGTATGATACTTGCTCAGAATGGCATTTTACCTCATAATTCTGAACTTTTAAGTGGGAAAGTACTTATCTGAGCCAAGCCTCTTGCTTATTCTACCTGAGCTCTTTTGTGGTGCTTCAGTAAGTCAGCTATAGAGTGTGCAACTTTTATCTCTTGCTAATGACAGTGGTTTGAAGGTTGTTCAAGCAAAACAGTCTAGACTCGCATTGCTTGTATGAGGGGTACCGAGGTTCATTGACGTGCCAGGGGGACCCCATAACTCAGCATATAGTGGCACTTGTGGCTGTGATTGATTACAATGAAAGGGTGCAGAGCAAGCAACGGGAAAGGTACACGGACCGGAGTCTGGGGGAGGAAACCAAGCACAAGCTTCCAAACGTCTCTCCCAGTGGAGTCACATGGGAAGTGCTTAATTCCCCAGCAGTGAGCTATGACAGCCCGTGGGAAGTACTCTCTACCAGGCATGCTCATTAGAGACTCTGCCCAGGGTTTTACTGAGGGCCAGGCACACAAGGTACCCTTTGCCTAGCACATAGCTAAGTTTCAGACTCCAGAAGGAAAGCAGATGTTGGGCATAAATCACAGTGTTTGCGCACAGTTGAGGCACAGAGCCACTCTTGTCAATTAGGGTGGTGGGAACCTTCCTGAAATCCAAGTTCACAAGCCTCAGCCAAGGGCCAGCCTGGCACGCAGGCCTTCAGAGGATAGTGGCAAGGCCTGCTGTGTTAGGTTTTGCCTGTGCCCTGCTTAGATAACATTTGTGATTCATTCCTAGGGGCAGGGTGGACACTGGGCTGAGACCCTCAAGTGAGAGACGCACATCCAGTGTTGGGGGGGCTTCGTCAGTCTCTCCTGACAAGTTGGAAATATCTCATTGTAATTATATCTGAGGAACACTTGCTTCACCCCACCTCTGCCCTGTCTCCCCCTTCTCCCAGCCTGTCCAGAATTGCTGTTTTTCTTCAAAGTTTATATCCCAGGAGGTTGCCGCCTCATCACTTTCCATATGATTCAGGTAGATCAGGGGGGCAGGGAGTAGGCAGAAATAAGGGCTGTGGGACTTAGAATCCCATCCAGCCAGACGCACAATGAGGTCCCATTTCCCAAAGGGTGGTGGAATGTGCATTAGAGAATTACCTCTCTTGAAAATGAGATGATAGGTATGTGATTAGGTACCATGTGATACTTTGATAATTGTAAACGGTTGTCGTTTGTTACAATTGTTTTGTGAAGACGTGTGCATATTTTGTAGGTTAAATACCTGGTGTGAGAGGGCAGGTGCATCGTGAACTTGACCACATGAGCCCAGCCGCCCTCCATTTAGCCTTCCTCCTTGCTGAACTGCACCACCCTGTCGAGTTTTTATCAGCATTTTGCTTGCGCGGGAGGGTCACCATCAGTTGCTTGGGATTTCCTGCAAACTGTTAGTTTGTATTCGTCACCGCCCATTTGTCTTTCCGGATGGTCATCTTCTTTTGACTGATTTTTACCTTTTTATAAGTGAGCCCTTTGGATAAGAGTTGCACAGATTTTTCTGGCTTGTTATTTGGCCATTTTTTAAAAAAAATTTTTTGGCTGTATAGAAATTTTAGGTGTTTGGGATAGAAAGAAAAAAAAAGAAAAGAAATCTTAGGTGTTGTATATTATTTTTTTATTTCTTATTTTTTTTATTGCATCTAGGTGTTATGCCATTTCTCAGCCTTTCCACGCCAGTGTTGTTGCAGATTTGTTTTTAAACCTGTGTTTGTTTCCTTGTCCTTGCATGTTTTCATTTCTGTATGTTTAGGCAGGTAGACTAGATTGTGGTCCAGCTGGATCTTTCTGGAGGTCTACACAGTTGTCCAGCATCTTCTCCCCCACTGACTTGGAATGCGGTTCTGCACACGCTCAGTTGCCATTAAATTCAGGTCATTTCTGGACTCTGTGTCACCTTGTTTGTGCTTTCATAAGCTTTACAGCAAGCTTTAACACCTGGAGGTGCTAGCCTGACATTTTTCCTGGTTTTTTTCTCAGAGATATCTTGTCTGTAGTAAGTTAAATATGTTAAAGTTTTAGGTTAATGTAGAGTTGACACTTTATCATTTTGGATCATTCTGTCCAAGAGCATAGATAGATGCCTTTTCATTTGTTCAGATTTTGTATTATGTTCTTTAATAGCATGTTCTATAAATCTTGCATTTTTCATGATGTACTCATTCCTGCCTTCCGTAATCTTCTGTTGCTATTGTATGTGGAGTCATCTCTCCGACTGTGCATGCAAAGCGGCCGCCGTGCAAGTGTATACAGACTCGTGCCAGGCCCCCTCTGCACTTCTCACGCCGTTAGGAGAGCTCCTTGGGTGCCGTTGGTTTCCGAGTGGCCAGGAAAGGCCTGCGTGTGGTGATCCTGTCACCTCCTTCCTCGCACTGGCACCTCACGTGGAAGCAGGCTCAGAATGTAGAGCATGGTCAGCCCTTGGGAGCCAGACCCCTGTGCCCCATCTAGAGGTACCATGTGGGGTAAGGAACGTAACCTGTCTGTGCCTCTGGTTTTCCATCTGTAAGCAGGGACACAAGCATCTATCTGCTTTTGGGATTTGGGGGAGGATACAGGAGCTAATATATGTGAAGCAGTGGTTAGTGGCCTGGCACATGGTAAGTATTCAACAATATTAGCTAATACTCAACGTTTACCGTTAGCATAATGCCAGCTGTGTGTTTTACGATGTTATGGAAGTATCTCTTTTGGAGAGTTAATTCTTCCATGTGGCTGTGACTTGCCATCTTGGTGAAATTTGGCAGGAGCTGCTGACTTGAATATAAAATCATAAGTAGGCATATTGCTGTCTGAAGAAAAAGCCCTTTGCAACTAGTATCAACACCATGCTCCATGTGATGCGTCACCCTGTCGGTTTTCATTGTTTTTGGCCAGGTGGGCTAGACGACACATTGCACACCATCATTGATCACGCCTGTGAGCAGAACATCCCCTTGGTGTTTGCCCTCAACCGCAAAGCTCTGGGGCGCAGTTTGAACAAAGCAGTCCCTGTCAGCGTGGTGGGGATCTTCAGCTACGACGGGGCCCAGGTGAGATGAAAGCACAGGCTTCAGTCCCTGCCTGTGGGAGAACGTGGGGCTGGCAGTCTGTGCTCGCCCACAGCACAGCCCCAGCCCCGCCAGTAGGCTGGTATTGAGAAGAAGCTGCCATTGAGGCAGAACCTTCTCATAAAATGGTGGCCTTTGTCTCCTTGACGGCACAGAGTGTCTGGTTTTGAATTTAGGTCTGGGCTTGCTGCTGACATAGAGGTGCCTCAGGCAGGCCTGAGAAGTCAGCCCGGCCCACTCTCTCTCTGGGGCAGCATCCCTGGCACCCCCTACTGGCATGGGGGCTGCACGGCCCTGAGTTGTCCCTGCTTCCCTGTGGTGGGCACTGTTGTCAACTTTGCAGGGGACCCACATCCTCTCAGTAGTCGGGGGACATCATCTGTGTGCTCTTGTGCTCAAGGACCAGTTCCACAAGATGGTTGAGCTGACGACAGCGGCCCGGCAGGCGTACAAGACCATGCTGGAGAACGTGCGGCGGGAGCTGGCGGGCGAGCCTGGGCCTCAGGCCCCTTCCAGCCCCGCCATGCAGGACCCCAGCTGCTCTGAGGAAGATGGCCCCACAGCCCCCACTGAAAAAGAAGAGCCACACTACAGTGAGTGCTCAACGGGGGGTTTGGTGTGGGGTTGAGTGTCCTCTGAGTTCTTTAGCAGCTTTAATTAGCATCCCCAGGAGAGCAGCTCGGCCATTGGTACTACAAGACTGGCTGTAACAGGTGCCAGTAAGTCCAGCCCAGGCTGGCTGTAATCAGGCCTAATAAGCCCAGGCCAGTGCCTAAGAGATGTTGTCAGACTTTGGAAGTTGTGAGGGTTTGTCAGGGACTACCTTACAATTCAAGTCACATGTCATCCAAACAGAGTGGCCTTAAGGGTAGCTGTATCCAAGACAGGCTTGGAAGGCCAAGTGGGGTTTCTCAAGGTTGTGTGCTCTCTGGGAGGTAAACTATGCAGCTCAACAAGGGGCAGCCTGGCCCAGCAGGCGGGGGACAGCGGTGGAGCCCATGGGACTCCTGCCTTTGGGGAGCTGCCGGGCAGCAGCCACAAGCTCACTCGCGCCACCGCTCTTCTGACAGAGGAGTGATAATGTGTTGATCTGTTTTCTCATTTTAGTTGAAATCTGGAGAAAACATCTGGAAGCATACAGTCAGTGTGCCCTGGAGCTAGATGACTCCTTGGAGGCTTCTACCTCTCAGATGATGAACTTGAACTTATAAGAAGAGAGTTCTTTCCTATGTGTCTGTGTTTTTTGGGTATGGAGGGGAAGGTTTGAAAAAGACTTTGGGGCTTTTGCTTCTCAGTTCTTTGTTGACCTAATGTATTTTGTATGACTGTTGAATTTGGAAATTAACCTGCGTGAAAGGGCACGTGAAGCAGCGTCTCAGGCCTTCAAGACTGCGGAGCCCACCCGTACCTACCATGTGGTTACTCAGATACGCCAGCGGCAACCTGCTCATAAAACCCTGGTGATAACAGCTTTGGCTTTCCGAGCACACTGTGGATCTGGAAAATACTGGAAAACATGGTACTTAGAGTATTTGGACTGCTAAGGAAACTTCCTCTCCGTTGCAGAATAGCTGAGCCAAGTGAGTGAGTTTGCAGAAAGCTGGTGCTATGCTCCTGCCAGCGGGGGACAGGCCACGGGGCACCATTTCCTCCCAGGGAAGGCGCACGGTCCTGCAGGAAGCCACCTGACAGGTGGCTGCAGGGATGCTGGCGTCAGAGCAGGAGGGCTGTAGGGAAAGGCCCGTTCTCAGGGGATGTAGCTTTTCAGCTTCAAGATTTGGGGATACTTGGAGGATTTGCTAAAATGAGCCTCAGAAAAATTGGTTTTCTAACCTGTGACCTTTTGACATTAATTATTCCTTTCAGTCTTCATTTTTCAGAGAAACAATGTGTATTGAAGTTCTTAGATTTCAGTTTAATAATCTACAAATCTTTTCTTTTTTAAATGCACATATTCTGAATGTGGTTTCTGTCTTAGAGGACAAGAGGACAGAGTTGACTTTCATATTTTCCTTGAAAGTAATAAGAGGGCTTATTTATTTTGAATAAAGAGTAATTATTTAATTTTGTTTCAGACTCTGGTGACCTTAGGCTCATCATTGGTCTCTGTCTTACTTGACTGTTCCTTTTGGACACTCTGGCCCTGAAGTGAAGGGGGCTGAGCAGGGGTTTCTGCTGTGCCCAGCCCGCCTAGGTCTGGAAGGAGCGACTGCCGCAGGCTCTGACCCTGCGCAGACCTGACAGGTCCTGGCTCGGCCCGACCTGCGCTGGCGTTCATTGCACTAGAGCCAGAGGCAGGAAAGGGTTTTCACTGCTCTTTGCTCATCAAGCAAGCAGGGTATTGTTTCGGCTTTGAAAATATGGTTGATTGAGTTCAGTCATACCAAATATTGCACCTCTGAGAAGTGGCCTATGACAAGCAAATAGAGTTGGAATGGTGGCATGCTGTGGGCAGGGCTGGGACTGTGTGGCAGGACTAGTGCCTGCCCTGCCATCTGTAGAGCCCGTGCCCGACACGAGCCTAGTGCTGTTTACCCATGCTGCGCTTTTTCAGTGGGCCGGGCCAGGCGTCATCCAAGCACAGAGCCCGCTCCACGTGCTCGTCCTCGCTCCTCGCGCCAGGGCAGCAGGAGCGGGAGGGCCTTTCCTGCGCTCCCGGCCCCGTCGGCAGGCAGCAAGTCGAACGTGGTGAATTTGAAAATGGCAGATTATTTGACGACAAAATTTCCAAAATTAATTTGTGGAGAAAAAAATAGCCTGTCAGCTGCACTCAGCGGCTATAATTTTAAAATTTGACAAATCAAAGCCTCTTCGTACAGGTCTCTAGGTCCCTGGCACTTGTTTTGCTAATCTAGGGATAAAAGCAGCTTACACAGAGAGTAGGTGGGTGTTTAACTCCTCGTTCAGCTTCGGAGAGGCTTCCTTCTCCTCAGACCCGACCACTCCCACAGGCAGTTGCCTGGTTATGCCGTCGCTTTCTGGGGCAGGAAGGGCTCAGCGGAGGCTCCTGCTGCGGCGGGTTCCCTCCCTCCCCGCGCCATGGCGCTGCACGGGGCGTGGCCTGCGGCCCTGTGCCACAGATAGTCGCCCCACTGAACAAAGGGACAGCTCTTTGCTTTTATTTTTTCCAACAGTGCAAGGACTCAAAAATTCATCTTCATAATTAGGTTTCCCAACAGAATATCACATTACAGAAACTGCAAGTGTGTAATTGTTGAGCGTGAAAGTGCTCTAAATATATATTTCCAGGGACAATACAGAAAACAGCCTCAAGGATACACGCCTGGGGCAGACGGCGTTGCACTCAGCAGTCTGTAGCGGCTGTGGCCACACCCCAAGCCAGAACCACAGCGAGAGCTGACGGATATTTTACAGAAAAACATTATGAGTGTGACGGTTCTCTGGGCAGGGCGAGTGTCACTTGGCCAGACAGGCCAGCACGCACCTGGGAAGTGGCTGGCCAGGCTGTGGTTGTCGCTGAGAAGATGTCCGTTACTTGCTGGGGTCACGGAGGAGCGCAGCTTTATTTTTAACAGGGTGGTTTTTATGGTAGACGTGAAGATTCATTCCACAGACAAGAAAGGACAGGCCTATAAGATTAAAGGCTGAGCAGCTTTGGGACAAGTTCTCACAGTGACAGAGTCTTTGGAGAGACAGCTTTAATAATCAGAAGCAGGTATAGCAAAGCACTCCGCAGATTCATGCCAGTGTCCAGAACGCTCAGTGTGGCCCTAGGAGATTTGCATAACTGACCCGTTTGGCTTTTCTGCCTCACACGAGCTCGGTGTCCCATCGCCGGAGCTGAGCAGGGACAGGGCACGCGCTCAAGGGCAGACGCCATGGCGCCTGCACACAACAGGGCCCGGTGTTCTGAGGTCAGCGAAGAACACACAGACCCAACAGATGCCCTCCCAGCTGGCACCTCACGGTCGCTCAGGGTTTAAGGCAAAGCATTTTTATGTAGAGTCTCACCTCCGTCCCGGTGTGTACCTTAGTTCGTGGCTAAATCTGAAGGTGGGAGAAGTGGCAGGCGGGGCTTGATTTCCGTCAGAGGAAGCAGCACGCGGCTGGTGCTGGCTGTGCTGACCCTGTCTGCTGTCGGCAGGTGGAGGGGGCTGCATAAAGCGAAGTCACTAGGATCTTGCACGAGTGGCCCTCAAAGCGTGACGACTTTCTGGAGGAGGAGCCTGTGCCCAGCGCTGTCACCAGAGCTGCTGCTGTAGCTTGTTAGCCATCCTGCTCATGCACTTCTGCCAGACAGACCCTCCTGTTACACACAAGCATCTCGTTTCTTAAAAAGTCCAGTTCTTGTCGCAGGCCTGTGCAGCCCCCAGGAGGGCCCGTCAGGCGATGGCCCGATGGCTGTATCTAGAGCAGGCTGGGGCGAGACAGCTCGCTACCGTGGGTGCCTGGTCCTTCTCTGGGGTTGGCAGTGGCTGGTGGCAGCAGGGTCTGGTCAGGAACTGCCTCCTGGTGGCTACGAGGTGTCCTTGCTACAGCTTTCCTGGAAGAACAACACGGTGGTTGGGCCCTAGACAGAGCAGACGGACCTTTCTCCCTCTGCCTCCCGCTGCCCCCCCCAGACAAGCCCAGGCCAAGCAGTAGCGGCTGAGCCTCTCCTGTCGTGGGGGCCTGAAGGGCCAAGCACCGGGTGGTTTCCACACGGGCGGGAAGGCAAAGGCGGCAGCGCACCTGCACCAACTCCCGGGTCTTGCTTTTTCAGACAAGCACTCAGGGCGGCCAGCCTGCCCACTCCAGATGTGCTGAGAGGGAGGGGTTTTGGGGAGAGGGAGCTCTCACATGCTAACACATGGAGCGATCGATTGTAAATGCCCAGCCTTTGGCTGCCATGTCGCCCCCATGCTCTGAGGCTCTTGGTTTGAGCTGTTGCAGACCCCTACGCTGTGCGGCTGCACACCCAATGCTCAATCTCACTTGGCCTTCTGGTGGCAGTCAAGAAGGCCGTGCTGGCAACTCGGGAACCTCGGCAGGACAGCCTCTGCCTCCATGCAGGAGCCCTGCCTGGGGAGCCTCTGCCGCCTCGGTGCTGGGGCCTGGCCCCCACTGGGCTCAGCTCAGGAAGCCATCTCCCCCTGCCCCAGCTGCGGCACCCTGCCAAGAGCCGCCCCGGGGGAGCCCACCTGTCTAGGGTTCCTGCTCGGCCAAAGCAGCGACTCACCAAGTGCTCTGTCCAGGGGTGGGGTGGCCGTGGGGCCCCGCGTAACCAGACAGCAGGCCCTGCCCCTGCGTCCCCACTGCCTCACTGTAGTCTCCTTAAGGGTCAGGGCCCTGATCCCCTCCAGCCTCGGCAACAAGACTTGGGATTCCCCTGGGGCTGCAGGTTTCAAAACACAGAACTGCCGTGGGGCTGAGAGGAAGTGAGTGGGGCCCATGGCAGGAGAGGCCCCGAAAGATTGCCCGGAGGTGGCGGCTGCCCTGCTGACCTCCACCCGCCTGGGGCCTGGCTGCAGCCACATACCCACGCCTTCCTCCAGCTCTGCATCATCTGGTCGTGCTCCCCGACCACAGCCCTCCAGGCGGCAAGCTCTCTGGTCCACTTCTCCTGGTGGGTTGCTTCTGGAAGGCAGGTAAGGCGAGGTGAGTACTCTGCAGGCCTCCAACGTCCCCCAAATGCCGAAGCCAGTGGCTGCCGTGGGCGAGCCCCAGCTCTGGGCCTGCCTGCGGCCTACTGACCTCTCTCAGGAGCCCAGCCCCCTGGTGAGGCCCCTCCACTGGGCTGAGCCACACTATGAAGGCTCCCAGCCCACTTGGGGGCCAGTGTGTGATCTGAGGTGTCAGGCCTCGCCTTCCTCACCTGTGGCTGCTTCCAAGCAGCTGTTCCACAGTTGGTACCGGCAGCAGCTGCCCTCTGACCTTGCACTGGCACCTTGTGTTCCTGCCTGGCAGAGGGGCTCACTACCATGCCCATGGGGTGTTGCAGAGACCCTGGGTCTCAGAGGGATGGGGCCCATGGCTTCCTCCTTTTCCCTGGAGAGCAGAAGCTGGCTCTCACCAAGGCTGGTGGCATCTTGGGGAGCCAGCATGGCTGTGTTCTGGGGACATTACAGCACTTGCCACTCGTTCCCCACAGCCTCCCACGTGTGCTTCATCCTGAATCCTGATTCGTGTTACTGTGTGGCTGTCACGATGACACAGACCTCTCACAGCCATG
>VBSM01001163.1:2270764-2316274 GCA_008086735.1 Cheirogaleus medius | reverse complement strand
GGGCCTGCTTCTGATTCTGACAACACATGGGGGTGGGGGGTGGGGGCTCACATTAGTAGAGAATCATTTTATTTTCTAAACACATCTGCTGCGTGCAACACTACACCTTCAAAAAACATGATGTGGGGAGGGGAATAAGGAAATACTGAACTGTCTGAACTGTAATTATGCCTTTTAACTCCTGCCTCTTTTGTGTCGAGGGTCCTTACAGTAACTCAGGTATTCAGTTGCCCATATTGAAAGTCAGGTCCCACTTTCCTGGCTTTTGAGCTGTGTGACGTCAGGCAAGTCACTAAACCTTTCTGGGCTTCTGTTTCATCATCTGTGAAGTGGGGATAGCAGCAGCACCTACACCTCGTAAGGTAAGTGAATTAGATGAGGCAAAACATCAATGGGCTTCCGACTGCCCCGGTGCCTGCTGCTTCTCTTCTACTGACCACATGGCGGACAGCACCGTCCCCCAAACTCCCGGGCAGGATTTCACAATTTGCAAGTCACCTTTCATCCTGACAGCCATCTGTGGGACAGAACAAGCAGGGCACTTTACAGAAATGAGAACTGAAGCTCAGGTAGGAGTGAATGTTTGCAATTACTCTTCTCTCTCCTAAACCTCCACTAACATGAGAATAAGAGAACCGTTTAAAAATATATATATACATAAGCTCGACCAAGGACAGACTAGGAGAGGAAACGGCAAGAACCTGAAGCTGGAAAACAGAGGGACAAGCACACTGACTCAGCAGACCCACGAAGGCCGAGTCCAGGGCCGGCACTGGGGAAACCAAGGAACAACCCACAGAGGCGTCCGGCAGTTTGGGCACTGTGCTGAGATGCACATTGCCTCACGGGCTGGCGATCGCCTGGTAGCCCAGCCAAAGGACTGCCCTCCTGCGCTCTAGAAGAAAACCGATTGTTTGGGAGAGCACAGGACAAAGGACTGCCAGGGAGTCCACGCTGAGCAGTGAGGTTCACTGCTGGGTCCGTGCTGGAGGGCAAGGCCTTGCCACTGCACGTGGGCTGCAGCCGGTCAGAATTGCTGGACTCCAGGCCTTGGAGAAAGCAGAAAACTGAGAAGTCGTCAGAATTCTCAGAGCAAAGAAAAGACATGCATTCATGGAACAACAGAATGCAACTGAAAAAACCCCAAAAGCTCTTAGAGATAAAAGTGTGATAGAAATGAAAACACTCAGTAATTATTAAGGCTTGGAGGATAAAGTTGAGGAAAACTAACAAGAAGATGAGGGGAAAAGTAGATGATATAAGAAATGGAAAATTCCAGTACCAGCCCAATAGCCCCACTTCTTAGAAAATAATTCCAGAAAGAATAAAGTGGAAAATATTGAATTTTTTTTTTTAAAAGAGTCCCAGAATTGAAGGGCAAGGCCTTCCACACGTAGCAGGCCTGGCCAAGGCACGAAAAGACCAAGAAAACATGAAATTTCAGTGCTCAAAACACAGGAGGGCCTGTAAGCTTTCGGAGAAGACCAGGCCGCAGGCACCGGAAGCCGCGGGGCAGCACCTCCCAACACTGCGGGCGCCATTCGCAGCCAGAATGACACACTGCCGGCCACCATGCCAGTGCAAAGACAGAAAAGAGACATAGGACCTCAAGACGCTTCCCATGCGCCCCCGGTGAGGTGTGCTGGCAGACACGCTCCACCGGAACACGAAGGAGGAAATCGAGAGAGGAACGTTCCACCTGCGAGGTAAGGTGGCCCCAGGGGAGCGCGTGGCCCCTGGAGCAGAGGGCAAGGGTCGGCGGGACGGCCAGAGGGCTCTGGGGGAGGCTGACGGGGCACTGGTGTCTGCGTTGACAGGGCGACGGCGACAACGGCAGACTCTGGCGTTGAATGCAGGCTGCTGAGAACCAGGCAACTGGAATCAGCACAGTGAGACGGGACAGGGCATCGCAACCTGGTGGCTCAGCTGTCCTGCTGACGTGAACACGAATCTCCACACCAGGAAGACAGGAGACAGGCAGCGAGCGTGTGTGTGTGTGTGCGCGCGTGTGTGTGTGTGTGTGCGGGGTTTGGGGAGGCCGAGTGAAAAGCTAAACCCTCATCTTCCTCAGTGGAAAGCCAACAGGTAATCTCCAAACCAAAAGGCCACCGTGCAAGAGCATGCTTTCAGATCACTTTCTCACTATGTCTGCCATTGCCAACAGTGAACGGTCACCTCCTAGAAAGGGCCGCAGTGGGCGCGGGGATCGCTTACCAGTTCGCATCACAGCTACCTGCACCTTTGAGGTCTCGTTCCCTGCGGAGGAGAAGACGGAGCAGCGATACTCGGTGCTCTCCCGGATGGCGTCCCGTAGCCAGCTGAGCACGTGGGCCTTGCCGTTGGGCAGCGCGTGGGTCTGCACGGGGACGCAGGCCTCCAGGACTCGCCCGTTCTTCTCCCAGACAAAGCGGACGTCCGCAGGACCTGGGGACACACAGACCATCTCCACCTCCACGTCCCTGAGTCCCCATGCAGACCCACAGAAGCTGCCCTGGCAGGGGTCACCCCGGCGAGGGGACCTCTTTTGTCCCAGCTGGACCTGAAGTGATGACAAGTCCCTGGGCCTCCCTTGGAGGAGGCTTCGCCAGTGCCCAGCCTCGGCATCTGCCCACGGGCCTGCTGCCCTTTGACTTCAGCCGCCTTTTCCGCAGCGCGCCCTCAGGGCTGCGCCCACACGCACAGGCAGGCCCGGCCGGCCCCTTTGCTTTCCTGCAGCGTGGTGCCGCTGCCTGTCCTACGGCTTTGCAATCGCATCCTGTCCCGCCCTGGCGCTGCGGCCACATGGATGACAAGCCCCGCACCTCGGCCAGCGTGTGTGGAAGGGGCCAGGGCGCTGAGCGGGGACCTCGGGGCGGGCGTGGAGGGGAACAGAGACCGCTGCTGGAGCACTGGGGTCCTGGCTGGGGCCACCAAGCCCAGCACACCCACCTCGGCTTCCTGCCTCGCTCACACACAGGCTCGGGGCCCCACAGCCGTGGCTTCTACCCCAAACCTCTGCTGTTTTCAAACTCGGGGCTTTTTATCTGAATTACTATTGAAAACTAAAGCTGGGGGCCAACTACTTCACACACTCTCGGTGTATCTAACCTTCCAGGGTGGACCGTGGCTGGCTTCCGCCTGTCTGAGGGACAGAGACCAGGAGAGAGGACGGGGCAGAGACAGCAAGCCTCAAGGAGAACAGGCTGTGTGGCCCACCCTGAGGGCCACCCAGACTCCATATCCCACTCCAGGGCAGGCGAGGTGGGGACCCCGAGCCAGGTGTGGTCAGCAGGTCCCCTCCCCAGTCAGGGCCGCCTTCCTCGGCTGTGAAGTCTCCGTGGGGCTGTGCAGAGACGGACTCAGCCCCCGTTCATGGCAGGCAGATGCAGGCCAGGCAGCTCACTGTGGGCTGCGGGAAGGCCGAGCCCTGCTGAGCTCCTGCCCAGAAGGAGTGAGCAGGCCCCAGGGGGTGGGGGTGGGGTGACAGGTGCCTCTGTCCCTATGGCTCCTGGTCTCAGTGTGGCTTGGGCCAGGCCACGTGTGTACTGTGTGTGTAGACACAGTCATGTATATGCACAGAGAAAAGATCTTAAAATAGCCAAGATACTGGTGGTGTGGTGGGGGCTACCTCCAGATAGATGCCTAAATTTGGGGTTACATTTTTTCTTTATGCTTTCCTGGAGTTTCGGAATTCACTACGACAAACAAGTACTGCTTTTATAATAATGAAAAGGGCTATTTTGAAAGAAACATGCATAAGCTCTGAAGGGAATTCTGAGAGTTTCCAAACGTGTTTTGCAGGCCTGTCCATCTGGCCCCAGCCTAGGAGACGAGCCCTTGTGGGCGGGTTTAGTTTTTTGTGCAGAATTTTTTTTTATACTATCACTCTATATTTGTTTTTCCCACTCAAAGTGTTTTGAACTCCAGCTACAGATACCTTGATCGATCTATCTACAAACACGTAATGCACCTCTCCACACACATCTACGCGCACCCAGAGGCCCGTCAGCTGGGGACATGCATTTCTTTCCCGTGACTCTGCACGTCCTCCGTGACACCACAGTGCACGGCCCTTCCCCAGCTGATGGGCACCCAGGCAGACTTGCATTGTAAGAACCTGTTCTCCTAAGCTGTTACGACCAAGTAATGGGAAACTCTTCTTTGAACAGACACTGAAGTCAGTTCTAAAACAGCCCTGTCCCCCTCACCCACTACACCGCCCAACGGAGACCTGTGTCGAGACCTGGCCAGGGGCACTGGAGCTGGGAGAGGGTCACAGGAACTTCCGGAAGGTCGTCATGACCAAGCCCCTGGGGGTGGGGAATCTGGGTGGTCTGTGCTGGAGCAAATTCATCCCCAAGGCCCCACGGGCAGGGACCGTCCCCCGGCACTCCTGGGGCGTGAGCAGGAACAGGCCTGGACAAGGCCGGCGTGCGGGCGTGCGGCCGCGCTCAGCAGCAGTAAGTATCATTCAAATATTAGTGTGTACTTCAGCATAATAAGACATTAAAGATGTTAAAGTACTTACTTACGTTCCATTTATCCTTTTTTAAACTATCGAACTCTTTCTGAATGCAGAGGAGCGTAAAGAGAGAGGGAAAGTGAGAGTTAAAGTCCGTCCACGGCCACCCGCCAGCACTGCTCTCAGTGAGGGCGGCGGCAGCGCCAGCCGAGGCTGCCAGGCTGCTCTCTCCCAGCCCAGGGCCCTCCCAAAGCCCCACTCCATTCTTCCCGGGCCAAAGCCCCGCGTCCTCCCACCACCATTCATCCATCCCTTCGACAGGGCGGCCAGGCAGGGCTGCTCCCACCAGCACCCCGCAGGCCTCTGTGGGCTGGGGACCTGCAGTGGCCGAGTAGCTGCCAACCTGGATGTGCCACACTCTTCCCATCATCGAGCCAGTGGGTCCTGGTCCTGGTCTCACCCTCAAAGCGGGAAACTGTCCTTCTGGCCCAGAAAGGTCTGTGGTAGAGACCCCCAGGACAGACAACAGCCCCTGACCTGCCTGTCCCCATGCCCTCAGTACGACAGGGCAGCTGACCACCCCCTGCACAGCTCTACTCGGGAGTCCGAGGAGGCCCTGCTGCCTCAGCTCCAGCACCCGGTTCGGCCAGTGGCTGTGGGTGCTGCCCTCTGCCCCCAGTGGGTTAATGAGCCCTGACTTCTGATGTTGGAGTTGAAACACAAAGGACCATCCCAAATCAGCACAACCAGTGCCACCCAAAGTACGGAGGAGCCGTTATTAGCTTTGAAAATGACCCGGGCCTCAACTTGCCACAGAAGATAGTCCTGGCAGGAAGGAAGGTGGGGTCCACAGGGTAGAGGAAGACTCCACTTTGGTTGAAAGATGATACAGATCTATTTCTGTGCATGCATGTGTGATTATACATGTGCTCAGCTTGTATATCCGTGCACACCACCACGCACCTCCATCGATGTGTGTCTGTGTATGCCAAATGCACCGTGAGTGGCTATGTGCGGGTGGTGGGGTTTTGTGTCGCCTGTCAGTTATTCCAACTTATCCTCCAGGAGCTCGGGTTCATTACCTCAGAGGAGCAGCAGGCGCCACATGCTAACTCCGTCTCTCCTGCCCTGGACTCCTTTCCTCTTGTCAGTACGAATGTGCCCCGACTTAATGACGGGGTCACATCCCAATAAGCCCACTGTTAAATTGAAAGTGTCCTAAGTCTAAAAGGCATTTAATACACCTACCTACCAAACCTCACAGCTTACCCAGCCTACCTTAAATGTGCTCAGGACACTCACATTAGCCCACAGCTGGGCGACGTCAGCTAACACAAAGCCTGTTTTGTAAGAAAGTGTTGCATAGCTCACGTAATTGACCAAATACTGTGCTGAAAGTGAAGAAAAGAACGGTTGCGAGGGGACCCGAAGGACGGCTCCGACTGAATGCACGTAGCTGTCATGGCATTGTGAGGAGGGGACCATCTGTGTTTCCCTAACTCTCCGTAACGCGAATGGTCACCTTTCAAACGAAAGGCAGCACACGGTTTGTGGAATCAGTCCAGATTCCAGAACATCCCTCCCACGCTCAGGCCTCGGGCCCTGTGAATGGAAGTCCAATGTGCAATGTGCTTTTAGACAGAAAATACCTGCACGCCCAGTCCCACAGGGGAATTAGGAGGGGAGAGTGAACGGTGGGCCTTGGAGTCGCCGCGGCCCGAGGGCAGCCCTGGCCATCGGCCAGTGTGTGACACTCCTGGAATGTTCTACCATAACAGCGTCCACTGTGAGATGGTTTAGTAAACCCCGCCCTGCTGTGTCACGGGCCTGGGACCTCTTGGGGACTTGGCAGAGGAGTGACCTGGAAAGGGAGACGCTTGCAGCCAGAAAGGCAGAAAATAAACTCAGTTTTGTAGTTCCATCACCTTCGGGGTCCCAGGGGAAGGGCTAGGCCAGACATGCTGCCGTCTGACACGGAACGCAGCGGAACACGGACTCTGTGCCCAGCACCGGCTCCTGGGGCGGCTTTAGAAGGGGGAAAAAGGCAACACATGCCTTAGTTTGGACTGGTCTGGGGGCCTTGGTCACAGCATGCAGTGGCAGGAGGGCCCTCCATGGGGCCAGACCCAGGACCCTTGCAGGGGCCAGCGCCACAGGAAGAAGGGACAGCTCTTGTTCGCTTTCTCCCTTGACAGCAGGTGCCCACGAGGAAGAGACGGCTAGCTGGGTGCAGACTGCAAACCTGCTCGGCCAAGGGGCGGGTGGGGCTGGGGTCCCAGCAGGCCATCCCCGGGGTGCTGTGCTGCCCAGGCGACTGTAAGCGGACACTCCTGCAGGGCCAGCGGGTGGGGCCATAGCCGGAGAGAGCCCGGGAGGGGGGCTGCTGGGCACCAGGCCCTCTGCCTCCCCACCACCAGCCCCCTCCAGCGCGTCCTTCTGCTCACCTGCTGGTGGGGGGCATGTTGTGCGTGTGTAGCGTGGGGTGCGTGGCGTATGCGTGGCGCATGTGTTGCCTGTGTCTGGTGTGTGGGGTGCAGCCCAGCCCGTCGCAGCGGACAGCGTAGTGAAATACCATGTGATGCAATGACCTGGCGAATGGAATGACAGAAAGCTTAGACAGCAAACGAGACGCAGGCCTGTGCAGCACAGCACGGCCGCGCCACAGCTGCGGATGCGCTGAAGGCCGTTGTCGCTCACACGCAGGTGCACACGGCGGGGCAGGTGGCCACTCAGAGCCACTCCAGGTCCCACCGGTGTGCTTGGTCCCCCAGGACTCAGGAGCAGCTGGCAAGTGGCTCCCATGGGCCGCGTCCGGCCATGGAGGCCCTGACGTCTCTGAGCTCAGGGGGCCATGGGGGCCCTGGTCCACGGCCAGCCTTGCCCTCCCAGGTGCCATGCTTAGAGGACACACTGGCCACCTGAAGCTGCCACCCTGTGTCTCACCTGGGTGCTGCAGAAGGGATGTTCCCACTGTGACACCCCCAGGCTGTTGTAGCTTCCTCTCTCAGGACCTTGCTGTCCCCACCCCAGGGACAAGGTTGACCTGTGCCAAGGGCAATCAATGATCTTCCCATCTCATCCTCCACCTCCCTGAGGAGGGACCCACTGCGACAATTCCACTGCCCAGAGGCAAGCGCTGCGCAGAGCAGGGACCAAGTCTGTCGAGGGCTGGTGGGGCACGAGCGGCCCATCTCCCATCCCAGCTGCTGGCCAGGCCCACGACCCTGTCCCCGCCTTGGATGGGCAGTGAGGCGCATGCTCTGGGCACACGGCTGGGCTGGGCCTTAATCTCTTGGCAACGTCCCACGGAACACGGATCCGTCCCACGGATCCCTCCTGCTGGGATGCGAAGCAGCTTGCCGCCAGCCCCCTCGGCCACCTCTGCTCTGTCCGCCTCCCATCCACTACACACGCTGCTAGGCCCTTGTCCTGGAGTCTGTCCCCTGGCCGCTCCTCCCTCTGCAAACACCACAGGGCGTGCCCCCCTGTGTGGACCTACTGGACCTCTGAGGAAGGGCCTTGGCCACGGAGAGTCTCTACCTCTCCGAATGGCTGAGCACATGAGGTCACCTGCTGACCCCCAGCTAAGAGCACATTGGGGCAGGTGGAAAGTCTCCCAGGTAACAGGCAGGCCCCGGGGAAACTGGGCAGGGGCAGGCCCAGCCCCCAATCTCCCCTCCCTGGATGCTAAGATGCTCCCCGAGACACAGGCTCACCCAGCAGAGCTGTGCGTGGCACAGGGAACTAAGGATGCCATACATGTCCCCTCTTTAAGTCTCATAGTCTATAAATACTTTGCTGGGCCTTTAATTAGAGAGTCCCAAACCACTGTAATCACCATGAAAACAGCCATCCTAGGAAACAGAAAACCCAGGTTGAGGTTCCAGACCAGCCCTGCCCTAGGAGGCTCGGGCCCCGCCTGTGCCTGCGGTGAGTCACAGCGCAGTCCCCAACCTGGGCCTACGCCTGGAACGGCTCATCTACTCCTTTGTCGGGGGGTGGTCCCCAAGGCAGCTGAACACAGAAGAGGGCATCCACTTTACCAGAAAAGTCTCTGGGACTTCTAAGCCACATGGTGGCTGGCTTCTGCCGCAGGAAGCGCCATCCGCAGACCCTGACTGAACCGCAGAGCCGAAATGCAGAACCGCGGCTCCTCTGGGTCCACCACACAGCTGTGCCTGCCCCGGCCCTAGCCCACCGCGGAAAGGGCCTAAGCCGCCCCTTCCTCTAAGCAGGTCCTTCCGGGAGGGCTCACGGCCCTTCCAGGTTATGGCCTCAATGGGACAGGGAACAGGAAAGGAAGGGTCCAGATGGGGTCGAATACTTCTGCGGAGAAAGTAATACCCACGTGAGAAGAAGGGCAGAGGGGCCTGGGGCTCAGTCTCCCTCAATCTGCCCACCCTGAGCCTGTGCAGGACCACGCTGCTGCCACAGGCCTCGGGCCCATGGAGCACGACAGACTGTCCCAGCCTGCCTGCCACAAGGCCAGCAGCTGGCGGAGCAGCAGCATTCAGGCGTGCACCGGCCACAGCGACCCAGCTCCTACAGAAGAGCTGAGGTTAGCCCCAGGGCACTCCAGGGTCATGGGCAACTTCTCCTGTCCACTGCCTGCGTCCCCTGCCAGACATGCTGGATCCACAGTGGACACAGGCCACCCCGAGGCTCTTGGAGCTTAACAGGAAATGGGCAACAGCGTAAGACTCTTAGGAGCTTCTGGTAGTTTGTTTAGAGAGGAACTGGCTTTCCTTCCCCCCGCCCAGTGGTTTCCCTCCTACCCCAGGCAGGGTGTAATGTGCACTCCCCTTCTTTCCGTATCTCCTGATCATTACGGTGACCACACACGGACACCAAGACCACGGGAGCTGCCTGAGGCCGGGGATGCTCCTGAAGCATCCTGTTGGCCTCCCACCGGCTTTTGCAAGCAGACACCTCGCTGAATATTTTCCAGTCCAGGGCAGACACCTCCCTTGTCCCAGGGGAGTAACCCGGACTCTCAATCTTTTCTGCTTTTAATCATCATGAAATAAGTCATTAAAACAACTACTGTTCTGAAGCTCTGAAGTTAATTCTTTTCTTTTTAGGCACAGGGTCTCCCTCTGTCTCCAGGCTGGAGCGCAGATCACAGCTCTCTGCAGCCTCCAAATCCTGAGCTCAAGTGATCCTCCTGGCTCAGCCTCCCAAAGTGCTGGGACTATATGAGCCACCATATCCAGCCCGAAGTTAATCTTTAAAGAATTTCCAAATGCCACATATATCACCCTCCAAATTGCTAGCAGAAACAGAAGCAATCCTGAATGCCATGGGTTGGCAAATGGGCCTCTGGGTCAAACCTGGTCCATCAATTTTTGTAAATAAAGTTTTATTGGCACATGGCCCCACCCACTCATTACATACTATCCATAGCTGCTTTTACAGCACAAGAGCAGCAGAGCTGAGCACAGCTGAGCAGCTGTGACAGAGAGCCCATGGCCCACAAGGCCCAGAACACTGACATCGGACTCTGCACCTACAAGGCTGGCTGAGCCCTGCTGTATACTAGGAATAGCTCGTGCTGCTTACGATCTCCCTCAGGAGACTGAACAAGGAACGATGAAAGCATGAGATGGCTCGACCCAGGGACACAGCCAGGACAGCTGTGCAAGGTAAAGGCAGAGAGAGAAGACTGAGTGGCCATGGAGGAGGCCTTGCCCCCGTCTCCCCCACCTCTGGAGGAGAGAGACGGACCGGGCACAGGGACTCACCTGTGGCCTGGCAGAAGAGGTGGAAGGTCCCCAGCGCATGTACCTGCTGTGCCTGGTCACTCAGGAAGGGCGGCAGCAAGGAGACCCGCGAGCTGCTGTCGGGCCCCGAGGCCGGCCAAAGGCTCCTCCGGGGAGAGGAAGGTGAGTCGGGGCCCAGACAGGACAGGGAGGAGGAGCCGGAAGGAGGGAAGGGCTTAGGAGATGAGGCTGCGAGACAGAGGACAGAAAAGAGAGGGGCTGAGGAGGGATCCCAGGAGCAAGTCACAGGGGAGAGAGCAAAACAGAGCAGGGACAGACACGTGGGACAGCAGAGGAGCCCGGCCATGCAGGGCAGCCACAGGGGACGGGGCCACGTGGCCTCCACTGAGCAACGTCCTGCCCAAATCAAGGATAGAAGCTTCTCATTTATTCGGGCACTTTCCAAATGTACACAGTTCAAAGTAGAAAAATAAAAACAAGGTAAATCTTATAAAACACAAATGTTTACACCAAAATGGTCCAATCACATCACGCTGGAAGACGAGACTGTCCACACAGGCACACAAAGTCCAGAGTTTATTGCTCCCTGCCACGGGAAAAAGTCTCCTCTCAACCGGTATTTACACAGCAGGGAGACGGAGTGTGAAATCGACGCGTGTCGAGATCGTACCCCCGTCCACATCTCTGCGACGGCGGCCAGCAGAGCAGGGGCACGCAGGGGGTGCACGGCCACGGCCCGACGCCCAGCTCCCCTCCCATGCGGACGGCTTGGCCAGGTTGATTGGGAAGTCGGACGGGCAGCAGGTGTGGAATTGAAGCAAAAAGAGAAAGCAGTGTTCAGAGAGCCAAAGGCGTCCCGATGACGGTTCCATCCGCCTGGACTAGAGGTTGTGACCGGCAGTCGTGGGCACCAGCCGCACCATGCCCTCCTCCCGGCTCTGGGCCCCGGCCTTGCCCAAGCCCGCCGGGCCACCCGCCTCTCGGGCATGGGACAGACCTCTTCGAGATAGTAAAAAGAAAAAGAGAAGGGAAAAAAATCATAGAAAGAAAGATCTCTCTGAAAATGGTACTTCCCTCGAGGAATAAAGTTAAACAAAAAAAAAAGTGAGTGTGCTCAACAGATGGTTTTAGGTCTACATTTCTAAAAGCAGAAAGAATGCATTTAGCAAAAGTTAAGTTTATCCCTGAGAATCTTAAGCAACATAAGCCATATTTTATCCCAATACATAACAAAATCTAGAAGATATACATATTCTTCTAAATATTAAAACATGTGCTTCAGTAATAAAAAAAAAATGACCTAAGACATGAACACAATCAAAGCAAAATCCTAAAACAATAATTAAGTGGAAGAAAAGGTTCGTGCCAATCTGGACAACAGGCGATAAGTTACCAATCTGATAAACTAAAACGTCATTTCCAATCTGGAATTAATTATCTTTTTAGAGGCTGCTATGAGGAGGGAGGCCCAAGGGATGCTCTTCTCAGCCGGAGGGAGTCAAGCCGCCTTCCCGCACTACAGAAAGGGCTCAGGTAAGTCCGTGCCGTCGCCCACAGGACTCCTTAAAGCGCTCTGACCGACTGTGGGATGTGATGCTCGTCATTTTCCAAAAGGACAAACAGAAACCAAGTCACAGGCTCGACCCAGGAGAACACAGACGGAGGACGGAGGCTGCGGCTCGACGCGGGCTAACCTACGCGGCGCTACACGAGACGCGGCTGCCGAGAGGGAGAAACACAGAACTCCCCACACGTGGGTGCGATGCGGCCGAGGCACGGTGGGGATGCGTGGCCCGCCTCAGTCCCCGTCCGCATCCGAGTCCGCGAACTTCAGCTCACACTTGACGTCAAACGGCTTGTCCCTGGCGGAGAGTTCGTCGATCCTCTGCGAGTCCTCCCTGTCGGTGGGGGCCTTGCTGGTGATGGTGTCCTGCTCCGTCTCGTAGCCGGTGTCCAGGGCCGGCCTGGGCTGCTCCCCGTTCTGCTGGGAGAAGCTCCCCGGCTCCACCAAGGTCTCCTTCAGGCTCTGCTCGCGGTCACAAAAATCCGACTTGGGCTTCTTCTTCCCAAGCAGCAGGGCTGAGCGGAATTTTAAGCAGTGTCCGGGCAGGTAGCCCTGGTAGCAGTTGTAGAAACAGAGGCAGAGGAAGAGGACGAAGAATAGGAGGAAGAGGGACATGAGGAGGCGGTTGTCGCTGGGCTTGAGGTACATGGTCTTCTCCGAGTGGAGCTGGGGGACCGTGTTGATGACGATCTTTGGTTCGCAGGCTGTGCCGGTGGGCGCAGGCCTGGGAGCCGTGGTGGCGGCCCTGGGGGAGCTGGCCTGCACAGCTGGGGTCGGGGGTGCAAAGCCCAGGGTGGACGCAGCTGACACTTTTGGGGCAAGCCGACCGCCTTCCGTCTGAACAGCCGGCGCACTGGGCACTGCCAGGGTCCGAGGGACCTGCTTCACCTCCAGGACGTGCTTGGCGACCACCTGGAAGACCGTCTTGTTCCTAACTCGCTCCTCTGACAGGCACTGGTATACCCCACTGTCTCCCTCTGACAGGTTGAAGATGAGCAAGTTTTTTCTGCCCACAAGACTATACTTGGGGCTCTCAGCCTTCAACACGCCGTTCTGAAACTTCCAGAACACCCGCGCCAGGTTGGACTTCTGGGAGCACTTCAGTTCCGCTGTGCCGCCGTGCTTGAAAAAATGCTGCCGGTAACTTTCTTTAACTTTATCTGGAACATTAAAATAAATGTGCACAGCATCAACAACCCTGTTTGCTACCTAACTTCTTTTAAAAAAATAAGTTAATACCCACAAGATGACACAAGAGCTTCACCCACCGGAGCAAAATGGACTGTTCCAGAACAACTAAGGAGATAAAGACATGCGTGACCAAGAAGCAAAGAGATGAGCCCTGGATGGCAGCCCATGGGGACAAAGAAATCGGAGGCACCTCTGAGCAGCAGAATCCCGTTTCTCACCCCCGCGTCCAGGGAGAAAACATGCCAGGCGGGAGGAGGCTGGGCACACAGGCCAGGCTAGTGTCTGGTGGCGGCACTTTTGAGTCAGACGTGAAATGCTTCTGTTACTGGCTACGCGGGAGTCCAGCCTCTCAGTGCGCCTCAGCACCCTCCTCCTACACTCCTCTTAGTCTGAAGACAGCTGTCTTGCTGGGACAGGCGGGCACAGAACCCAGGGGCAGGTCTGCCTGTAGCACCAAGACCGTTGGCAGTGCCAAGGACGGGACATCCTGGCCTGATTCCACCCTTCCTCTGGTCATGGCGCCGTTTCCAGACAGCCACAGGCATGGGCACCCCAGGGGGAGCCCCGAGGAAATGCCATCCCGATCCCCCAGCCGCCTGCAGACCACTATCTCCGGGCTCCTTTCTCCCCAGGCACGGCAGGCCTGGGCTTTGTTTCGCAAGCCCCGAGCTGAGCAGAAAGAGCAGAGGACAGGAGGCGGGGAGCGCTCCCAGTAAACAGGCACGCTCCGAGTGGCGTCGCAGGCTCCCCCACAAGGAAGGCATGGAGACAGACCGCGGAGCCCGCCACCCGACACGGGACCCCTCTTCCGAGAGGAGAGAGAAAATCAAGATGTACACAATGTCACAGAGCCGAAGCCCCACGGGATGGCTGGCAGGCGGGAGGAGGAGGAGCCACTCACCAGGGCACGCGGAGGCGTCTCCACTCATGTCCTGGATCAGGCCCCTGCAAGACAACCGCACTCGTTACTCACCCGCACGCAGGGGCCATCGCGCGCCGGCGCCCCGCCCCGTACCTGCTGGGGCCCTCGGCCTGGTGCAGGGTGACGCAGGCGGCTGCCGGCGGGCTCCAGGCGCAGTGGGGGTCCCGAGCCAGCACGCAGTCCTCGCAGGTGCCGTGCTTTGCGCAGAAGGCCAGGGGGGCCTGGACCACGCCCGAGTTGGAGCCGGCGTAGACAAACCTCCTGCCCTGCGCGGAGACACAGAACTGGCGTAAGGCTGGGCCCTGCGCCTCTCCCCCAGCGCGCGGAGCCACGGGGCACCTCCAGGGACAGGAGAAAGACCTCCCTAGGTGAGGTCTGAGCAAGCCGGACACCTGGGAGGAGCGCAGGTGAGTGCGGGCGTGACCCTGGCGCAGAACCTCCAAGCTCGTTGCGGGCTCACTGGGCCTTGGGCCTGAATCCCCCCTGCTCTGTCCAGCCGCCTGCTGCCTGGGCCCTCCCACTTCCCTGCACATACTTCTTCTGGGGGAGGAGACTGTTCTGTCCCCACTCCGGTCCCCTCCGTGCGAGGGGGTGCACTAGCCTGACGCCGCAGGTGAGGCGGGCCGCAGGGCACCACCTGCAAAGCCCGACCTCCTCCTGCCAGGCCGTGCGCGCCCCTGGACAGGGCGAGTCACTAGGGTCTGGATCCAGCAGGGGACTGGCCGGCCCGGGATGCCGGGCGGATGCTGCGTGAAGGAAACGCGATTTCCACACGTGTATGCGTACAAGGGAGGAGCACACAGAGGGGAGCGCAACAGATGGCCCCGCGTGCCCATGCTCAGAGCGAGAGCAGACCCGGCCTCCATCCTCTGGTCGCTCGGCTCGGACGGTGCTGGCTTCGGGTCCGGCCCTCAGCCCGCTGGCACCGCCGTGCCGGACACGGGCAGTCGACACTTTTGGCCTCGCTGGAACCGAACTCAGCTGGACGGGGCGCCCGCCTGGAGCTCAGGGCCCAGCACAGGCTGGCCGGCGGCTCGAGGAACCCTCTTCACTCTGCCTGGGAGCATCTGTCTCACCTCAGTGTCCCAGGAAAGCCTTTTGGTAGACATGGCAAGCCTCCCGCGCTCACACGACTCGGTGCTCTAGAGTCAGACGGAGCACAGCCCTCCTCTCACCCCACGCTCTGGGTCAGCTTCAGAGTCCAGCCGAGGTCACGGTCCCTGGTACTGACCCAGACCACAGGCCGCGAGGCGTCCAAGGCCCCAGACCAGCCTGCGTGGATGCAGACGCACGTAACGGACCCCCACGGATGGAGCCTTCAACCGTAGAGGGGACCCGGCCCCGTGCAGGCCCATCCGCAACAGTGGGGGCGTGGGCACATGAGGCCACACACCCACCACGTTCCTGAGGAGGGTGGAGGCTGACGTCCAGGTCACAGTTCAGGGCGTGACACGTTTTGTGGAGGTGTGGAAGTGTTCCCTGGCAACAAAGGCTGTGCCGGGCACCTTCAAAGGGCCAGCTGGGCCCTGCCAGAGACACTGCAAGGTGCTGTGGACACTGGCACAGGGCAGAACAGGTGTCCCTGGGTGGCCGACGGGGGCCCACCTGACCCCTCACCCCAGGGAGAGGCAGGCAGAGGCTGTGGGGGGCGGGGGGCGGGCAGGACTCCCACCCTCCCTGCCTGCAGGAGGCTCAGCCTCGCCCCGCCTGCCCCAGGCAAGTCCCCCCCAGTGGAAATGACTGTGGGGTTTTCAGACGCCCACAGCCCAGCCCCTTGTGGGCCAGACCCCCAGGCACAGAGGCGTGGGAAACAGCAGCACTGACTCAGACCAGGGCCAGAGGTCACGGCACCAGGACGGCGCCATGCGGACACCACACCCCCAGCAGGCGCCCTCTGAGGGGCTCCCCCAAACCCACAGCCCCGGCATCCTCAGGAGAAAGCACCAGACGGGCCCCAGACACCGCCTGGTGCCGTCCAGGAGCGCTGGGCTCACAGGACGCAGGGACAGCCTGAGGCGCGGAGGAGACGTGAGGCCCAAATGCAACGCGGACCCCAGCGCCGAGAAGGTCGCGGCTGGAGGTCCGAGTGACCACGCACCCAGGACGGCGCCCGGCTTAGGTAAACGGACACTGGCTACTGACAGGTGACACGGGCAAAGCCGGCTGGGGGCGCTGGGGAAGCGCGGCGGACATGTTAACTCTTCTGTACATCAAAAAGTATTTCAAGATAAAGGATTTTAAAAACGCAAAGGAAAAAGCAAGCATGGCCGGGCACCGCGCAGGAGCAGCGGGGCTCACGGAGAGCCAGCCCGCCTGCACACCGCGCCCCCCAGTCTCTGCCCGCCTCCTGCCTCCCCTTGCGCTGGCCCGGCGACTGTCCCCTCCGCAGCAGCCCCTGGGCCCGCACCTCTGGCCGCAGACCCCGCCGGGGCGTGTGCACGTGAGGCGGAGCCACCAAGCCCCTTCCCTGCTCCCTGCCGCGACAGCCGCATCCCCCACCAGGCAGCGACCCTAGGGAGTAGCGGCTCAGCCGGCCCTGCAGGCGCAGAGAGGCTGCCAAAGCGCATCTGCCGCGCGCAATCACGGAAGCCGGCTGGAGGAGGCATCTGCGCACCTGTGCTCACCGCACGTCACTCACAGCCGCCAGAAGGCGGGGCCACCCGGGCGTCCATCGAGGGACCAACGGACAAGCCAGATGTGGTCTGTCCGCACAACGGACATCACTCAGCCTCGACAAGAACGGAATTCTGACAGGCTACAAAAGGGAGAAACCTTGAGGACACTGTGCTGAGTGAAACAAGCCAGCCACAAAGGGACAGATACTCTGTGTGACTCCACTTATACGGGGACACAGAATAGTCCCATTCACAGCGACAGAAAGCAGAATGGGGGTCCGGGGGCAGGGGAGGGAGGACGGAGCCAGTGCCTCATGAGCAGTTTCTGTTTGGGAAGACGCATGGCTCTGGAGAGCCAGTGGTGGTGGTGGCTACAACCGCCCAACGTGACTGCTCTTTGTACCCCTGAAGCATACGGTGAAAAACGGCGAAGAGGGTAAATGTCATGTGATGCATCTTTACGGCAGCAAAAAGCAAAGGCCCCACTTGTCATCAGGGCAGAGGAGGTGTGGTGGAGAGGCAGTGCCCCTCCCCCAGGTAGGGCACGGGAGGAGGGTGTAGTGCCAGGCCCTTCTCTGTCCACTGACCGCCCTGGGAGAGGCTGATCGTTGGGGGGTGGGGGGTCAGTCTTTTTACCACTGAACGGCCACTCCTGTTGCCACGGCCACGCAGCCGGACGTTCCAAGCCCACGTGGCCCCAGGGGAAGCTATGGAACCCTGAGCACACAGGATGCCGCCCTGCCTCTCCCAGCAACTCAGTCCTGTCCCCATGAAGCAGAGGCTCCTGTGAGGACAGGCAAGGTGGCTGGTCCAGCAGGGCCAGCATGCGCTTCCCCAAACCCATCAGCTCTCCCCCGTGGGCCCGAGGTCCCTGTCTGACCAGCTGCCTGGTGTGGCCAGGTGACTGAGCTCCGGCTGAGCAGGTGAGCAAAGGACTGACCTGTAACTGCCTCCTACACAGGACCCCCTTCCCCACCTCCTTCTGCCTTTGAGGATCAGTCCAGTCCCCACAGGCCTGGAAGCCTCCGCCAGCCTGGGCCCCTGAGCGACCACGTGGAGCAGAGCCTCACTCCCACCAGTGTCCGCACCGGGGCCGGCCGCTGCTCTAATGGGCACTGCACATATTGGAGACCTTCCGGGTGTCTTCTCCGGTCTGGCTGAGGCGACTGAGCACCATGGCAGCCCCAGAAGGGCATCTGGGTCTGCTTCTTTCCACAATGAGGCCAGGTGGGGCCCGGGGGGGCGGCTAAAGCACTGACCCTTCAAATCTCCAGGGCTCCCCAAACGTTCTGGAGACTGAGAGGCAGAACCAGCACACACACCAAGTCCCTGGCGGCTTGTAACTCACTCAAGCAATGTCATTTCCTTTCTCTTTCTGAATAGAGGGAGGAAACACTGCAGAGAGGGAGGGTAACCATGCACCAGGACTTTGCTGAAAGTTTGTGGGTACAGAGGAGGGGAGAGGATGGAAGAGTCTCAAGGGATGTTTGCAGATAAGCACCAGCATGCGAGGGCAGCTCTGTTCTTGCTTGGCTAGGCAGGGGGGCTCTTCCTCTGCCCGCTGCCTGGGGACCCCATGAGGTGTGTGGAGGCACCGGCAACCCCCTGAAGGGCCAGCGTGGATGTCCACCCGCTCCTGCCCAGGGCCGCTGGAAAGGACCGCGGGTCAAGCCAGAGACTCCCCGCCACCGAGGGCGCGGCCCAGTGGGGCAACGGGCCCAGGCTGACGTGCTGGAACAAGGCTTTAAGAACAGTGCAGGCAGGGGAGGCGGAGTGACAGGTGGCGCCTGGCGCTGGGGGCTTGGCAGTCCCAGGGCCAGTGTTAGAAACTGCATGCACAATTGAGGGCCCGTTAGCTCAGCCGGTCACAGTGTGGGGCCCATGAGGCCCAGTAGGGGAGACCCCAACACAGACAGGCAAGCGTCCTCTGCCAGTCACAGTGTGGGGCCCTCCCCAGGCCAGCTGCCTCCCACTAGTGAGCCCTCAGTAGGACACCTCTTGGTAGGGGGCCAGCCCCTCCTGGGAGCACTGCATAGATGAGGAAACTGAGGCACAGAACAAGACTGGCCTGCTCAGGCTCGCAGCCACCAACGGTGGAGCTGGGGATTTGGGCCACCTGTGCTCTGCTTCCCCGTGCTCTGTCCCTGGCTATGGCACCTCCCAAGGCCACCGACCTGAGATGGGATCACGAACTATTGCCTGGTGGCCAAATCCAGCCCCCTGGCCGTTTCTATACTGCTGGCCAACCATGAGTGGGGTTTACAGTTGTAAATGGTTGAAAAAAAGCCAAATAATATTTTGTGACACAGGAAACTTTTAGGAGGTGCAAAGCTCTGTGTCTGCAATCAGGCACCCTCATGTAGGCCCTGGCCACACTCACCAGGGCTACAGCAGCAGTTAGCAACTGCGGGCCAGATCTCACGGCCCTCACAGCCTCAAAAACTCACTACCTCTACGAGAAAAGTTTGCCACCCCCATGCAGGAGACAGCACCCTGCCAAAGTGGAGAGAGCTCTAAAGACGTGATGTGCCATCTCTCACGGAGTGTCCACGCTGATGACCCAGCTGCAGCCACATCACGCCCCATGATGCAGCCTGCAACCTTGCCAAGCTCAGGACACCAGACTGTGTTTCCAGAGGGCACAAGCCCACCTCACTACAGCCCACAAACCTGCAACAACCACTCTCTGACGTTCTGGCAACTCCGAGAAGAAAGTTGTCTCCCCAGGTCTGCCTTCCCTCTTTCCCAAACTTCAGATCTCACAGCGCATGGGACAGCTTTGTGTGAGACCCCAAGGTCAGCTCACGGGGGCCAGACAGACAGAGGGGCCTGCGGGTGCCTAACTCCAGCTCGGTGACTCCTGGATCACTGGATCACTTCGACTCGCAGCCGCCAAGCAAGGCAGGCCCCTGGCCCAGCCGCCCGCCCGGGTCACTTTACCTTCTTGGAAGACAGCAGCAGGGTCTGGACTGGCTCTTTGTCCTGGAAAAGCTGGGTCTCCTCGATGATGTGCACGTCGTTGTCCAGGCTGACAACTTTGTGCAGGGCTCCCCGGTCTGCGAGGTCAAAGGTACAGGTCAACAATGCAGCCCCAGAAGGAGAAGCCAAGGACCATGACCATGGAAGCCAACATTCTCCCTTCTTCATTCTCTAGTCATTCCCTCAACAAGATACTTGGGAAAAGATGATGGCTTTGCAACCCGAAATCAAAAGAAAAAGCCTTTGGAAAAATAAACAACTGAAATAAACAATCAGACGCTCAAGTGTTATGGGCTATTTCAATTTTTTTATGAAAAACGTTCCATTGTTGACTCCAAAACAACCCTTCATCAACAAAGTCGACATTACAGCATTTGAACCTACATCCCACATGAGGTGACGCCCGAGTTCCACCGGCCCTGGGGTGGTGTCCAGGGGCCCAGCGGGCAGGTGGGGGCAGGGTACAAGCGAGATCAGCCGGGAGGCTCAGAGGGCAGCCATGGGGCCTTGCTAGCCGCCATGGCTCCTGGTCCCCATTCTCTGTTTCGGAAATGCTTGTCTCAGAGCCCACCAGCTAGGGGAGATGTGCCATGTGGCACGTCAGGGCACATCTCAAACCCAGCTCCTCGGCAGGGGACCAGGGATGTGGTCTTCTGCCAGCCGTTAGGAAACACCGGGCTGCTGCGCCCTCCCAGGCCAGCTCTCACACCCGCCCTGCATGGACATCACCCGCCAGCCCAGCCCAGCCCAGCCTGGGCCAGCACTTGCGCTTCTAACAAGTGTCCGGGTGGCCTGGTGGCCACCCAGATCTGAAAGCCACTACATATGACTTCTCAGAAGTCGTTTCATACTGCGAACAAACTGCTTGGGTCAAACTCGAGGGAGACTTCCGATCCACTTATAAAAGACTATTTGGATTTTCTCATTTTCCTAGCAAGACACAGACACACGACCTCTGTCGAGCCTTCAGAACCCACCTGTGCTGACAAACATGACGTCATACACGGTCCCGTCCAGGGCCTGGGTCCTGTCCACCACGATCTGAGTGTAGTTGACATCTTTTTTGATTAGCCTGGGCCTGTTGTCTATCGGGGTTACTGAGTCATCCATCAGAGGGTGGTCTTTGACAAACTGCAGCGTTTTGTCTGGTAAATTCAAAGAGCTGGTGTAGTTGGCCGCCCGCGCCTCGCTGTCGACACACTGCGGAGACAGAGTCATCGGCTGCTGCGTGCACGGCCCCAACAACCCCGCACGGCGCCGCCACACACACCTCGGGCCTTCCCAAGGTGTGAAACCTGGGAACCGCACAGGGACCTCTTTAAAGGAGGTAACCAGTGAATAACAGAGGTGGCCTTTTCCCCGGGATACGAAGACACTGTTACAAAGTGTACCCATGAGACAGAATTACATTTCGTCACACACAATCAGTGGAGGAATTTTTATCCACTTATAAACGAAAACTTCTTACCAAGCTTCTGAAATTGAAAAACAGAACTTACTTGTAGTGTTTCCATGACAAGAGAAGAAATGCTAAACACTGCTAAAAACAGTCCAATTATAAATAGAAAAAAAGATAAAAGAGTGTGCAGGATTCCTTTTCTGTCCCAGCTCCCTGACGTGCTTAAACCAAAATCCGTGGCCAGAAGTGAATGTGTAACTTAACAGAATGCACAGAAGGAGCAATGACATGTTGGGGACAGATGCCCCACAGAGGGGACCAGGACACTCCACTGAGGGCCTCCCACGCTGCCCCGTGAGTGGGCACAAAGCAGCCTAGAAACCTGCACTAATTGCAACACAAAATCCATTATTTCCAGGAGGAAGAAATGTGACTCCTGTGGACCAGTGGGCAGCAGATCTCATGACAGTGCAGAGGCCTCCGCCAAGGAATCGTGTGTTCCTCGGTGGGAAACTAAAAAGGAAATAGACTAAACTGTGCTATGCAAAGTTAATTCTGCAAAACAGCCCATGCGGCGGCACAGCCTTCCTGGCTGGGCAGAACGCAGCGCGGCTGTTCTATAACACGCAGAAGAGAAGACAGAAAAAGGGCGAGCCTGTGCTCCTTGGCCCCCCAGCCCCCACAGACACCAAGCTCGTCACGGAGACGGCCCGGCACCCGCCCAGGGCAGGGAGGCCCCGGCACGGCCAGGCACCCAGGCTGTGAGGAGGCTCCAGCACCTGAACCAAGTCTCACGCTCTGGGCCTTGGAGGCGCAGACCGATCACCGCCACCCCAAGCCCTGGGCCCCACTCACCGCTCCGGGCCGCGGCTTGGGCACTGGGCCATTGTAGCGCACCCACTTGGTGTGGGACTGCTCCACCGTGGCGCTCTGCATGTACTTCCCTTGGGAGAAGACCTCCTCCACTGTGGACAGGCTGTACGCGCACACCGCCGACAGCCCCACGTTGTTCCTGGGCAGGGGAGGGAGGCATCGTGACTGCCGGGCGGCCCGCGAGAGCGGTAGGGCACAGACCCCCGCCCAGACACTTACAGCTGCGGGGTGAAGAGTGCATAGAACACGGGCACCTTCAGGCCCGGGGCCCTGAGGACGAAGACGTCCTGTAGCACGTTGAAGATCAGGCCGCTGTCCGGCTGGGAGCAGATCAGTCTGGCCTTCAGGAAAGAGGTCCACTTCTTCTGTAAGGTCCTCAGGCCCCCCTGGTCCCCCTGAAACCCCAGTGACAAGACGTGGTATGAGGAGAGAGGACCCCGTGAGCAGGCCCTGCCGCCCTGGCACGGCACAGCACTGCCCGAGCCAGCCAGGACAGGGTGCAGTCCCCGGGCCCCAGCCCTGCTTCCCAGCACCAGCTGGGGCCAGAGAACTTCCCCTGATTAAAACACAAAACAAAACAGACAAAAACTCTCTCACTGAAAGCTCATTCAATTCTAGCTAAAACAGCATGGTTGTGTGAGCCTGGTGTCGGCCCCGCGGGGCAGAGGCGAGCCTCCATGCCCACGTTTCTGCTCTCTGCCTGCGGCTCGTGGGGCTTGCCGGCCACTTGCCCTGTGAATGAACACACTTGGGCTGGGTGGGCGGTGGGCAGCCCCCTCCCACTGGACGGCATCCGGCCCTGCAGTCCATCTTGGGCGAGCGCATGGACCGCCCCTCAGGTAGTCAATCCTCACGTCCTTTCCCCCCAGATGACCCCTGCAGTGCCTCGGACCTACTAGGTTCTTCCTTCACACTCGCCAGTGACCTGACAGCTGAGAGACAATCATAAAACACGGCTGTGTGCGTTCTGGAGGGAAACACTGGAACTCTGAAATCTGAATGTAGAATATATTAATAACATTGAAGTCCTTACTTATTTTGGGCATAATGAAAATGCCTCCTCCTTGTCTCTACTGTGATCACAGTCCTTTTTAAATAAATGACTTCGTTTTCTTCCTTGATGCTTTACCAAAGAATAGTTTCTAGCATGTCTCTGGTCATTTGTCCCATCTGGCTTTCAGGTGTCAGGGGGCAGAGGAAGGGTCCTACGCATGGGGCAGATGGGGGCTATGCTCAAATGGCCTCTGCCCAGGAATTCTAACAATTGTGAGGAAAAAAAGGACGAGGATTTGAAGGAAGGCCAGACGTGTGCCTAAGACCTGCAGAGCCTTAGGGGACGAGGGGCATGCTGCGCTGTGCCTCCCTGGCCCCACTCACAGAAACCCCCAGAGCCAGGTAACAAGTCAAGATCAAGGCAGGTCTGAGCCTGGCTTCCTGGTGGCTGCACAGCTGCAGAAGCAGACAGAGGAGAGCTCGAGCCCCGCTGGCCAGCGCTGCCCTGAGGGAGCTCCCTGTCTGCACGGAGCCCCGGCCCTGCAGTGCCCACCCCAACACGCCAAGCACAGGCCTGCCCTGCACATCTGCACTTTGCTAAGGTGCTCTCCTGGTCTGCAAGACAGGGAGTGTGGCAGCCACGGGTCAGGGGACACGTGTAAGATTCAGTCAGTGACCCTGGCTAGAGAAGATCCGGGTGGATGCAAAGCACCCACTCTCTCCCTTGGTGGTTAAAGGAGAGATGTCCAAAGCACCTGCTTCGTGTGCCGCGGGCAGGACACTCTTGCTTCTGTAACGTCCTTATGGTGATCACTACACAAGAAGGGCCACGTGGCAACTCCTACGTCTGACAATTTCCATGAGGGATGCATGTCCGCTGGCTCCATGCTGAGCAGCCAGCATGTCTCATGTGGTTTCCTATGGTTTACCTCAGGCCTGTCCCATCTCGTAGAGAAACTACCACTGGGCCGCTTCAAGATTTCCTAAAATCAACCCCCAAAGCCATTCTCTTGTGCTGAGCACTGTGCCTACAGTTGGTTATTTTAAAAGCATCCTCCCTCCCCTAATATGCACTTCAAACTGTTCTGACAAAGTGTAGTACCAGTTCTCTCTCTTAACTTTAAGCAAATCAGTTAATGTTTCACTCTTAGGTTAAGAGAGCCAAAAGTGAAAATTCCAACTCCGCTAGAACCTGATGAAAACCGTTCACAAAATCTAGCTTTTTATAATCTAGGGGAGGTTTGAGGAACAAATAAAAAACAAATCTCCTAAGAACATCAAGCCAGTGGTTCATACGCAGAAGGTCCAGCGTCCCCTTGGTCTCCAAAAAAGCCACCAGAACCCCCCGGAAAGGAAGGCTTGGACCACACAGGCCCATCAGGAGTGGCATATGTGGCACAGGGCAGTGAAGTGCAAGGCAAAGTGACATTTCAGAGGAAGGTCAGAGGTGACCGATCTTCCGTGCACACCACGGTCGTGGCAGAGCCGAGTGGAAGCAGAGGCGTGCCGCCCACCTTGCACACTCTCGCTATCCGAGGGAGCACCAGCCGGAACACAAACTCGTATTCTACAGACACCTCTGTGAAGAAGAAGTAGACCTTGTCATCCTCGCCATCGGCACCATCTGAGCTTTTGCGGATCACATCAGCAAAGATAAAGCTCGGCTCTGTGGGGAAAGGACACCAGATTATCCCTGTGCACAGTGCTGTGACTGCCCGTTACCCACAGGGTCAGGGTCGAGGCGTTACCCAGCACTGCCTCGGGGGCCTGGCGGCTTTCCTGCAAGGACATCTGGCGTGTGCATGCTCAATCATAAACTTCAGGGTCCAGGGACGATGGCTGCTCTGAGCCCAAACGGCTCCTGCCCTACCTTCCCCAGCTCAGAGAGGCGCCTCTGATGGGTGGTTCTGCTGCACATCTGCCCCAGGCCCACCCCGAGTGCCCATGCTGCGTCTCCCGGCGGGCATGCACTCTGGGGACTGCAGGGAACCAGGCCAGACCAGCCTCGGAAACCTGCTGTATGACAGGCATTTGCTGGTTTAAACAATATGTGCCTAAAATAAACAAACCGCCAGATCTTGGTGACCTGAGACTCTAGCTCC
Organism: Cheirogaleus medius; assembly: GCA_008086735.1. Classification (NCBI taxonomy): domain Eukaryota; kingdom Metazoa; phylum Chordata; class Mammalia; order Primates; family Cheirogaleidae; genus Cheirogaleus; species Cheirogaleus medius. The sequence goes on along the minus strand of VBSM01001163.1, from coordinate 2,291,475 downwards.
TTGGCTGCCCCACCCTGAGACGCCAGCTGTCCTGAATCCCAGGCCTCAGGATCTGCCCCCAGATGAAGAGGCTCTAAACAAACCCCAGGGCTCTGCTGGTGGGCACCCACCCACAAGAAAAGCCCCGATGAACAGCCACAAGCCCTCTGCACGCAGGAGTCAGACATCAGATGTGCTGTCCGGCAGTGACAAGGTACCCAGATTCCAGCCACCCCATGTGCTGGAGGCTGGACACCAAGGAGGTACTGACACCAGCGTCACTCCACACTTTAGCATCACGCTGGAAATGACATGGCCCTATCTGATAAGTTTGAGTTTGCCACGTACCATCAGAGTCTCACTTTCATGAAAGTCTCCCAGATTCATTTGCAGGGAGGGCACGGGATTGGGGTTGGGGAGAAGCTGTCTTAAAGCAGTACCTTGTTAGCAGAGTAGAAAACAAACAAGGTGCCCTTGGGCTCTGGCTGTGGACTCTGAGCAGTCCAGAAACGCCCCCGGCCGCACAGGGGCTGACGCTAGCTCAGGGACCCACAGGGCTCGGAGACAGCAAAAGGAGAGACCACGCAGGAAGAGAGACACGCCTTCTGCCAGCGGCTCTGCTTACCGTTGAGCCAGGGGATTGCGTACTCCGTTCTCAGGGGACTGTGGGAAGAATTTCGGGAGATGATGGGTTCGCTTCCCAGAAAATTATACGATGTCCCAGAATAAAGTTCTCCATCTGCAGAGGCCCCGGGGAAAGAGGAAAAGGAAACCAGCCTCTTAGGATGTGGCACAAATACTGGGACAAACGCTCAGCATGTTGTTCTTTATAACCTAGTTAAGCCACCTGCCGCCGGAGAACACGCAAGACGGTGCCCTGACTTCCTGAGTGCTCACTTCTGCTTCCTGACTCTCCTGTTTTCCTTTGATGTGGATAATTTTATGTCCACGTTCAGCTGCATTTTATGAGTCACTGGGTGATAACTGAACACAAGCAGGTAACTCCCGCATCCAGGAAAATGCTAACGGATACAGCCGCGAGTGCCGAGGCCATAGCCTGAATGGCGAGGTGCAAGACCGCCGTGGGCCGCACGCTTGGGCACACACCTCTCCTGCAAGCAGGAGCATCCGCTCGACACGCCTGATCATCCCAATGGCGTGCACCAGGGCGGATGTAAAGTAATGATCTCTGGTGGTGCCTGGTTATCCGTGAGAACAGTGAATCCAAAAGCCCTGTGGAAGGGTCCATGCAGAGCCACACGCACCTTTTGTGAGGACAGCTGACATCAAAACAAAGCCACGAAGACAGCACTGAGAAGGAAGAGGACCGAGGGTCCCGCTTTGGCATGCCCCCCAGTCCTCGAGGTGACGCAAGCGGAGGGCAGGACTCACCAACCATGACGGACGTGTAGCTGTGCGCTGGGTCAAAAGGGCACCTTCCTTTGCCATCTTCATTTTTCCCCAGAAATTTAAAGGATGTTAAGCTCTGCAGTTGAATAAAAAGAAAATGCATCATAAAATGGCTGAATCTCTGTAGGAATAATGCGTCTGTGCACCATTCATTTTATGGATTTGGCACCACTCAGAGGGCAGAGCAAATGAGCGTTGAGTCCCATGAATCCTGTCCTCTGGAGCTGTGCCTGGCGTCACTCAGCTGGGGTCTGGACGCCAGCACCTTGGTGCCCTTGACGCCCTGGCCAACCTTCAAGACCTCGGAGCCTCAGTTTACCCATCTATAAAATGGAGCTGGCAATGCTGATGGCTCCAGCCAGGGCGAGCCGCATGCAGGACGTGCTCCGTAAGTGACCCAAAGCCCGTGTGCAGAATCTTGGTGCCATACAGGTGGCGTCCAGGCAGTGGGGAGAACCAGATGATGCAATGAACAGGTAACAGAAACACAAAAACGAAAAGCAGCAGGATCCCCACCCCTCTCCCTCCACCAAAGAGCACTCCAGGTGGATCAACGACCTGGACCCTGACAATGGAACCGAGGCGCTGGAAGAAAGCGTGGGCAAGCGTGGCAGTCCTAGGGTACCTTCTTCCGACAAGAAGCCCAAACCCACGTAAGCGAAAAATGCATGGAGCCAACAGCAGAAAGAACTGGGACACTCTCATCCCGGGAGACAACATGACAAAGCTAACAGCAAGTGGCAGATTGGGAGAAATGCCTACAAAGTGACAGATGAGGTGTTCCTGTCCCTGAGCAAGTGACAAGTGTGTACAAATGAGTGAGAAAGAGCCTCCCAGCAGAAAAACGGGCAAAACCCAGCCAGTGACAGAAGTGGAAACCCATCTGGACAGCACAGACAGGAAGACAGGACAGGGCAAGCCTGCCGCAGAGCCAGGGAGCACATGGAGAATGACAGTGGGACCGTCACTGCATCTAGCAGCCTGGAGCCGCAGGAGGAGGCTGGCTGGGCCACCCGAGCGGCAGAGCAGGAGGGGCTCACTCGGGAGGATGACCACCGCTGACATCCCTAACGGGCCAGGTTAAACAGCCCACTGCACAGGTTGTCACTTGTGAGGTCAGAGAGTATGAAGTGGGTGACAACAGACCCCACTTGATATGATCCACTTACTGTACCTTAAAAGGATGTCTGGAGGCTAGTGCACAAATCTAACAGGGGCTGGGGATCAGATGGCATTGGGGAATTACTGTACATAGTTTGAGACATAATGATGAGATTGGAGTTACGCAGGAAAATGTCACTGTTCTTAGGAAATGCTTGGGCAGGCATTTGGGGGTCGTAGGTCATAGTTCAGCAAGCACACACACAGACACATGTGCATACACATTCCCAACTGTGTGATCTAGGTTTGCTAGTATACATGTGAGTGATCGACTGTTGAGTAGGTGTGAAAATTTTTATTAAAAGTATTAGGGAACATTACAGGTCTAGATTTAAACCAAATATATTTTATAATTCAATCCCCTTACCTCAACAACGGACATATCTATGGGATACAGGTTTAGATGACAGTACTTGAAGCTTCCTATTAAGTAGAATTTAGCCAGAAAAATCCTTTGATATGCAAAATGTTTCTACCATAACTGCACTTTTCTTTTCCTTTCTGTGCTGGAGCAAGAAGCAGCATCTGTCTCTGCGGACAGAGGGCCGCGCCAGCCCAGAGTCACCCTCGCCCCAGACATTCCGTCGCGGCAGCGCCCATGCTCAGACCCCACCCCGAACCGAGTGCCAGTGCCAGGTTCCTCAGCAAGTGTCTAATGAGCTCATTATCATCATGTCATTTATCTCTGACTCAAGGTTGGAAAGTATTTCTTTTAATTCCAATTAATTTAGGGTCCGAGCTTAATTTAGGGTTCAAACCAAGCTTTCCACTACAGCACATTTTACATCTGTCAGGTGCTTACTAAACCCAGGGATACTTCACACAACATGTGCTTCATTTTCAATCCTCGCAAGACTTATTTCAAACTCTCCTCTCTCTCTGTTACCAAATTGCTCCTCAGATTATCTGGTTAAAAAGAATCTCTCCCAGCAGATGCTGACATCTAATCCCTCTCTTCGTCTGATTGTGAGGCGTGGGGAAAGGGCCCTCCTAAGGACCCTTATGCGGGGGAGGCGCTGAACGCATCTGGGCAGAGTCGGGGAGGTGCCACCATGAGGGACAGGGTGGGTCCCACTTCCCGAGCAGCTCAGCACACTCACCGCGGGCCTCGGAGGGGTGCGGAGAGCAGTTAAGCGGGCGAGCTGCACAGACGCGGCCGCCCCCGAATGGTGACGCCCGCGACCAGGGTGCAGACACACAGAAGCACCAGCTGAGCACACGGGATCCAGGGCAGAGTCCTGACTGTTCCCACCTGACCCAGACCCCATCGCAGCCAGGCCTTCCTCACTTTCTAGAATGTTCTCCCACCGCGTGTCCTGCAGCCCTGTTCCAGGCCCTACGCTCGGCCATGGACGCCAGGGCCTAGAGGAGCCGAATGGAACCCATGCTCCTGAGCACAGCCGGGAGGGCCCTTCCGGAGGGCCCCGAGCTGCCCCTCCTCACACGGCCGGCCTGAGCCAGTCCTGTTGTTCTGCGGGGTGGAGACACTCTGTGCCTGCCTGGAGCCCTCTCTGCTTCAGCCGCTGACCAGGCTGGCGCGAGCACACTCAACACAGGGACAAGCCCACGGGCCTTACCAGGTGGTCGCAGGCAGGCTGGAAAGCGTTGGTCCCGCACACGTACAGGGCCGTGGCGCCGAGCGGCTGCAGGACGCGGATGTAATTGAGGCACTCCGTCTGTGAGGCGAGACCACGGTCAGCACCCGCCCGCCCGGCACCCTCCGCCTGCCCCTTCCAGAGCACAGACCCGGGTTCACCGGCACCAGCCCCCACACGGGCCAGTGACCCACGCACGAGCCGCGTGCACCTCCGTGGCCTGTCCTGTTGCCTCCACCCCGGCGCTCCTCTTTACCTGCCGGCCTGCGCTGTTCTCGTGTGGCAGGAAGGCCCGTGAGCCTGATCGCACCCTGGGCAGACCTAAACCTTCACTGCCCTGAGTGATTTCATCTCTGCGGCACCCACAAGCTGTCCTGGTGCCTGACGAATACTCGGCAAAGATGTGGTGACTAAGAAGAGCGCCGAGGACTTACCTCGAACCCTACTGAGGACCCCACAGAAAACCCGCTTTACTCCCGCCGGACACACAGGACATGCATTTTGCTGCCGGGCCTGCGGAAGCGCCCACGGCAGGGGCATCCCTCTGCCTTCTGGGGGGGCACCCCCGCCTCGTACACGCACGCATGCGAGACGGTGCCTCTCCTTCCCCACCGAGGTGGCCAGCAACTGCTGAGACTGCCAAAACTCAGCTGTCTCAACCATCATCAAGGAAGACTGGGCTCCTGTGGTCTGAGAATCTGCCCAGCCCTGGGCAGGGACAGGACGGCTCACTGGGTGGCAAGGGAACCCAGAGCTCCCTGAACACACCCCACCCACACTGAGGTGCAGAAGGGATGGACATTTGCCAAAAATCCAAAAACCCCAGCAGCCCCTCTAACCCTAAGGCCATTCACCAGTGAGTGCCATAAATTGTTTCCTATAGTCAAAGGTTCAGGACTTTTGGACAAATTCAACTCATATAAACTTCAAAAACTGTTTTCTCAAATGCCTACTCTGTTTGGCACCTGCTGCGAGAGACCTAGGTCCCGACCCTCTGGAACAGAAGGGATAAGCTTCAGATGCGTCATGGCAACGTCACCCAGCCTGCCGGGACCAGAGGACCGGGACGAAACGCCAGGCCTGTCCCACTCACCCATGTGGGATTTTTTTGTAGCTTAGAAATTACCTGTTTTGATTTCCCCTTTTCTGCGCATTTTGCTTTTTTGTCTTCTGAGACCTTCCAATATACCTGTGGAGGAATGAGTCCACTTCAGCGCATGTGCCCCTTTTAAGAAGAGCTACCGGTATAAAAAAAACCGCACAGTTTAAAAAGCACACGATAGAGTGTATGGCCTGTAGGATTCTCCCGAGATGATCGGTCCTCAGCCGGCAAAGGGGGTCCGCAGGGCGGGCGCCGGCCAGGAGCACCGAGCACCTGCCCGCGCAACCTCACCCTGGAACCAGCCGGCCCAGAGCGGCTCCCAAATTCCCCCCATTCAGTGCAAGAGAATAGCAAGAATTGAAACTACTGAAAGTGGAGAGAATTAAATTATTTGTCAAAAACCTAAACCATGAGTACTGTGAGACATCTAAGTGTTTTTTTCATCCATTCAAAAGTGACTCTGGAGTCCAGTTTAAAACAAAAGTCCCGCCATTCTCTCTGCCGGAGGACGGTCGCTGAGACCCGTGCTCCGCGGCGGCTGGAAGCGGCGCAGACGCGCTCTCTGAGGCCAAGCTCTGCCTGGCGAGAGCCCGGCTCCTGCCACGGCGTCCTTCCGACCAGGCAGATCCACGAAGAGAAACCGTCGGGAGGCAGGGGCCCTCCAAAGTCCCCGTGGGATGGAAAGCGCTGGAAGGTGACAGGGAGAGGCCACAGAGGCGCCCACAGCCCTGCCTCGCCTTCCCTCTCTCAGCGACATTCTATAACTGAGAAAACACACATCTTTCCCAGCCCAGAGGCTCACAGCGGGCCAGGAAGCACTTGAGTGAGGGCCGTGAGGAGGGAGCCCACATGGGCATTTTCTAGACCGACTCGGCGGGCTCCTGCAAGCGCCTGGGCAGCAGACGCCAGCCGACGGGGTGTGCTTTCACAGAGACGCAAGTCCGAATTAGCACCCAGGAAAGCAGAACAAGGTCCCATGAGACCACGGCATTCTTTTGCTCAAAGGGCCTCAGCGTGAAAGACTCTGTTTGCAAAGGAAACAGAGCTCGTTTATGTGTCAAACAGAAATTAAGAAACAGGCTAGACCCTAGAGATAAAAAAAAAAAAATAGATCCGGGGCAGAAAACGTACAGCATGGGCTTGGAACAGACTGACTCCAAGGAGCAAGAAAACTGCCCAAACCACCAGGACCCAAAGAAGCTGCCACCGGCCAAAGATGAAATAGGATTTAACTCTAACAAGTCAAAGCACATAAGATATGTTTACACCCATGAGTTCACTATGATACTAAAAATCAAACAATCAAAGCACTCACTGTTGCTCACCGTTGCCCTGTAGAGGGGCAACTAACTTGTTGTTAACTCGTCATTCTGAAAACCGGTAGCAAAGGCAAAGATTTCAGCAGCTGTCATGCCTTTGCCAAAGGAAGGGGACCCCTAACGGCCCCAGCAGCTGGCGATGGCATCTCCTCTTATGGATGATTCCAGCGCACCAGTGAGGACAGAAAGGCAGGACCAGGATGTCACGTTTTGCGAGCTGCAAGGGGATGTGGTCCGGACTTGGAAGGGCAAGGGCCGCTGAGGCTGAGGAGGAGGAAGGCCAGTCGCCTCGCACGCCCGGAGCAGGTGAGTCTCGGGGCCTGACACCCAGCAGAGGACGTACAGAAGACACAGGCGTGAGACACACACCGTGAGGACTCAGGAGCACACGGGACGGGCTGTGCAGAGTGGTTTTCTCAGGAAGTAAACCGAGGCTGGCTCCTGGAAATGGAGGCTGAATGGACAGGGGTTAGGATTTGCCTCGGTGCCCCTGGAGGTGGCGGACGCAGTGGGCGGGGCTGAATGCCCGGCCTTGGCCTTACGGAAGCCGCCATGGGTACAGGGCTCATGATACCACAGTCTCTGCTCAGGGGCACTCTGGAGATTTCTCCATAATAAAAAGTTCAAAAATAAAAGATGAAAAGAGGGTGGTTCCCCGGGTGAGCTGCCAGCAGACAAATGGGGCTGCGTGGTCACGGGAGCCATGAGGAGGCCCCGGGTGACAAGCCCTCGGCCTGCCACGGGCCAGGAGAGGCCGCTCACTCAAGCAGGCTGTGCCAGGGGAGCGGGGCCCAGGGCATACCTCGCGCTGCTTCTCGGAGATGTTGAGTGCGTTCACCGCAAAGACTGCTTCCCGGGCGCCAACGTACAGGGTGTCCGCGTCCTCGCTCAGCAGCAAGGCCGAGTAGTTGTAGATGCCCGGCTCGTGAAACTGCACCAGATGCACCTCTGCGGGATGCGAGGGGCAGAGTCAGAGGAGGGGAAGGGAGAAAACAGGCCAGGGAGTGTTCTTAAGCCGGCGCCACCCCTGGAGGCCTGTCTCGGTCACAGGAGCATGCCCGGCGCAGCCACATCTGGAGGGCCGCGCACTGTTGCGTCCCGTGCTGGTGCAGCAGAGGTCAGCCCCAGTTGACGCCAGAGCCAGGCACTGGAGCAGGCCCGCAACGCAGCCACCAAGCATGTGTGGGACCCGCTCACAGTCGGAGCATCAGAACCCTGAGCTAGCACCTGACCTCCCTCCTGGCTGCCTTCAGTCCCACTGAGTCCCAAACTCAGCACTCGCAGATGCCTCCCGAGTGGGTGCCCACCATCTGCCCACCCAGCTCTGGCTTATGTGTCTTTAATCACCCACAGGGTAGGTGCATCAAGAATATAATGAATTAGGTGGGACGTGGTGGCTCACGCCTGTAATCCTAGCACTCTGGGAGGCCGAGGCGGGATTGCTTGAGCTCACGAGTTTGAGACCAGCCTGAGCAAGAGTGAGACCCAGTCTCTACTAAAAATAGAAAGAAATTAGCTGGGCAACTAAAAATATATATAGAAAATATTAGCCAGGCATGGTGGCGCATGCCTGTAGTCCCAGCTACCTGGGAGGCTGAGGCAGGAGGATTGCTTGAGCCCAGGAGTTTGAGGTTGCTGTGAGCTAGGCTGACGCCACGGCACTCTAGCCCAGGCAAGAGAGCGAGACTCTGTCTCAAAAAAAAAAAAAAAAGAATATAATGATTTAGCATTTTCTTACTCAGGAAAAACATGTTTTACTTCAAAACCTTTCAAAGAATCAATTTCGGAGAATATATGCATGCATAAACTCAAGCAATTTTCAGTGATCACCACAAATATACAGAACAGAGAAATACGTGACATTATTTTGCTTATTAGGTAATTGCCTCAATAACTACTTAGGAATGGGAGGAGTTAACTAATAGATGCTCAGGAATAATATAAACACATCTGCATTATTTCTGAAGGAGCTGTCTCTTCTTTTCAACTGTCCTGGCATCAAATTGAGCGTGTTCGACTCGGCTTTCCGTGTATCACCAAGAGTCTGCTTTATTTAAGAGCCAGGCATTAATGCTTTCTGTCTCACTGACTGTCCAGCATGGGAGAGATGCACTCAGGGGCTGCGGGTCCTCTCGGTGTGTCTCCGGCCTGTAACCCTGCCCGAGGCAGTGCTCGGCCGTTCTTGCAAGCAACGCCTTGCTCGGGACCCAGTATTTAAGCTCTCAGTGCACCGAGTTAGAAAGACCGGGAGTCCCAACATACACCTCCCAAGAGAGGAGCTAACTGAAGCAAAAGCTAAAGACAGCGAGTAAAGTCATGGCACGAAGCTCGGCCGCGTGTCCTGTCCTTCTCCAGGGACTGGGGGGCAGATGGCGAGTCACTGTCCTTCAGCGACTGGGGACAGACCCTCCACAGCGGCCAGAGCGCGCCTCAAACAGTGGCAGGCACAGGGGCGGTAAGCTTCCTTTCAAGGGACTCCAGTGCAGAAACCAGGTTAGGGGCCTGAACAAGCCTTGTTGAATGCTTCTGGTTATTAAAGCCTCTCTTTAGAGCGGCCACCTAGGCCTGTGTGCCCAGACACAAGTTCCGGGAGCAGAGACTACAGCACATAAAATGCCAGTGTCCTAGCCAGCTGTCTCTGCGTCCCAGCAGTGGAGTCCCCGCTCCACCCTCATGCCACTGGCACCTGCACAAGCTTTAGTGCTCACCTCTGTGCTCCCAGGTGATCCGGGGTATGGGTGCAAATGCCACCGCCGTCCCGGACACCACCATGAGGGCCGTGAGCAGCCCCCTGATGGGGGTGCACATCCTGATTGGAGAGGGGTGGCCACACAGGGCTTCAGTAGCGAAGGCTCAGGGGCAGCAGGTGGCCAGCGTGGGTGTATTCCCACAGGTGCTGCTCAACACCCTAGGACCCGGGCCGGCAGCACAGCCTGGAGCCGGTGAGCAGCGGGGTCCCCGAGAATCCACATTTCCTGGCTCAGCAGGTGAGGAGAGGCCACTGTCACCACTGCAACGTCAAGGGCCACCTGGTGCTTCTTTGCGGTCTCAGAGAAATGCTGGAAGGAAATGAAGAGGCAGTCAAGACGTGTGGAGGGTGACAGGCCTGCTTCTTGTTGCTCAATGTCCCCCTCCGCCCTGCCCTGCCACCTCTCTCCCCACAGAGTCATCTTCTGGGAGCACACGGGCTGGCTGGGGCACGGAGGCTCTTAGGAGGGGACAGAGGAGCAAAGCCAGGAGCCACCAGGACTCAGTGCTTCCCAGCCGCCACCTGGAACAAAACACAGACACAGGGACGGGGACCGGGGGTGGGGGTGTGCGGGGCACCCAGCAGCACGAGCGCCGGGCGGTCTGCCCAGCTTCCGTCCCGCGTGGCCGCCGCGTCCAGCTGATAGTCAGATGGGCACGAAGGGAACGGAGCCCGGGTTTCAGTCTCCCTCGGAGACTTTGCCTCCCTCATTCCGGCAACACTCAGCGCGGAAACAGCCGGGACCAGGGCAGTTGGTGTCTCAACGACACACTTCTTCTCTTAGTTAAAAACCGATTTGGGGGGATGAACAGAGAATGGCTAAAACAGGCAACGAAGTCAGCCTGGAACAAGGATGGCGGTGAGTCCCAGTGGTGGGCATGTAGGTGCTCACTGTAAATTCTTTTCCACTTTGCTGCGTGTGTAAAAAATCTTATAACAAAATGTTATAAAAAGTTTTTTTTAAAAAAATACAGAAATGAAAACAACAAAACTGAGTTGGTTGGAAAACCCAGGAACTATATAACACGGCAACGCCATCCTAGGTGCGGACCTCAGAGAAAGCACCCTGTGGCCGCCAAACGCCGTGCAGGAGAGCGATCTCAGCCACTCACGCAGCGCGGCCCCAACCCAGAGACCACCGCGGGCCCCTCGGCCTGTGAATGGACAGGCCAGACGTTTCCACGGCAAGAACGAGCCGCAGCCACACGCAGGGACGCAGGCGCCTCAGGGACAGCGCAGTGAAGGAGGCCGGGAGCCCTCCCCGGTGGCGCTCAGGCACGGGCGGGGCCGACACTGTGATCTGAGGCCAACTGCACCCGGGTTCGGCACCTTAACAGCCACGCACTTCCACGTCACGGAGCTGTAAGGTGTCAGGCAGAACACCAACACGGGGCTCTGGGTCCCAGCCCCTCTTCTGCCCAGGAGGCCTGTGAGGGACGCGGGAAGCCGCGCCCTGAGCTCCGGTTTCTGACACTTTCTGTCCCCGGCACCACAGCCCAGCACAGCTGGGACGAAACCTCGCTCTGCTTCCAGTCGCTCCTGCGTTCCATGTCCCCCACTTCAAAAAGCACCAGCAGTCGGGGCCCGACTCCCCCACCTCCAACCCCTGCCCCCTACACCGAATTTTCGGGAGGTGCTACGGCTCGGCCACAAGCACATCTGGGACGTGCCTCTCCCCTCCCATCCTCACCTCTCCAGCAGCCTCCCAGCCCCTCACCTGGCCCTGTTCTTGCCATCTGTGCCAGAGACAGCTGGCTTCCTGCCCCGGCACCCGCGCCCCTCCATTCTCACTAAAAGAATCCTGTGCCTACTTGGGTTGGCCTTGAGCCCAGCTCACTGTGTCTCCCAGCTTCTCTGGTAGCAGTTCTGCCAAAGAACTGTAAGCAGAATTTATTAGACAGAAATTCCAGGAAAGTTCCTTAAAGGAAGCTGACTCAGCTAGGAATTGCATTTTTGCCCTCAGCTCTTCCTCCTTGCTGCCTGCAACTAGAATTTGATGGCTAGAGCTCTGGCAGCCACCTTGTGAACATGATGATAAGGGTCTCATTCTAAGAATAGCCAAGTGGAAACCCACAAGATTCTGTGACTTTGATAACATAGTGGAGACTCTGCACCTGCTATCTGCTGTCTATTCCAGACTTACTGATAAACCGTTGATCTCCTTAAATTACTTGTTTCCAGATTTTTGTTATCAACAGATACAATTTCAAACTGATAAAAACCTGCCTACAATCCATTCGCCACACAGGAGCAGTGGCTAGAGTGACGTTCTTACCATAAATTAGATCGCGTCATTTCCCCACATGAAATGTTTCAACACACCCTCCCACCACTCAGAATAAAACCCACGCTTTTCATCGCGGCGGCGGACAATCCCACGCCACGTCCGTGCATCCTCTCCCTCTCACACTCCCTCCATCGCACCGTCCTGGCCCACTCAGAACACTTCCAAATACGTCTGCTCCGGAGTCACCGTGCGAGTCTCACGCACAGTCTCACCGGTCTCCCCGAGAGGCTTGTCCTCTGTGTCCTCGTTAGTTAACAATGGCTCCCAGAAGCGCCCAGACAGGCTCCACATGTAGAAAACACACGAAATTATAGGTTAAATTTTCTGAATTCTGGGCACACATGTAGTTCCTTGCCATAATGGTGTCACGTTTTGTTGGTACGAGTAGACCCACCTGGCCTACAAAGCTGTTATGAGAATTAGCTGATTTGTGATTAATTTATCAGATGACCATCTTGGAGAATAGTACGCTAATATAACTAATCAATGAGTGTCTGATAATGATAGTGCTTCCTGTCCTGACACATGACGGGGACCCCAGCTAGGCCTGAGGACGGCAGCCTGGCCCCGCAGAACCCACACCAGGGGGAGGCGCTACATGGAAGCCACCAGCCAGGGCCTGCCCACGGGGACATCCCATGCAGGGCCCTGCTGTCCCCGTCATTCTTGACGCTCATCGCGTGTGATGACAGGCGCGGGGAAAGCGTGATGGCACTGACGACAAGCTGTTGACAGAGTCCCTTAAAAGTTCCCATTAAAAACTATCCCTCCCGCCTTTTGGAACAAAGTTCCCTGGCTTTTTAGGGGCACGGCCTCTCTCCCATTCTGTGTGACAGACGTCACGCTGCCGGTGAGAGCTGGCAGCAGCCAACGTGGCCACCCGGTCCCGTCGTGTCAGGGAGACCAGCGCCCCGGCCTGGCTGCTGCAGTCCCGGCCCAGTGAAACCCGACGAACTGACACTGGCTCCCTGAGGCACACCCAGTCCTGGGCCCAGCCAGCGCCAGGCCACGCAGAGTGGGACAAAGCAGAGGCGGCCCCCTCGTGGCGTGTCCCCCAGCTGGGCACAGGTCCACACACACAGAAGAAACGGCTATGAACAGCGAAGAACGAGAGAAGGGGACGGAAAGAGACTAGGCACAGAGACGGGAAAGCGTCCCTGAGGACGGGTGCGGACCGGCCAAGACGACCCGGAAGGAGCCGCGCGGACGGCCCGGGCGCAGCGAGTGGACGAGCAAACCCTGGCGCAGCCAGGCAAGCGAGCGTTGCGCAGTGCTGAAAATAAACCAGCTAGCAAGCCATGAAGAGATATGGAGGAACTTTTAAGTTCTTATTATTAAAATGAAAGAAGCTGAAGAATCCGAGATCTACACACCGTGGGATTCATACGACAGCACACTCTGGAGAAGGGAAAACTATGGAGACATTCAAAAGACCAGCGGTTGTCAGCGCTGGGGGCAAGGGACAAACAGGCAGGGCACAGAGGATTTTTTAAGGCAGCGAAACTACTCTGACGGCGGACACACGTCATTACAGATCGACCCCAACCCGCAGGACGTGCACCACCACAGCAAAAGCCAGCCCTGGGCTCCGGAGCACAGCAGGTCCACGCGGGCTCACTGGCCGCAGCCCGGCGCCACTCTGGGGGGCTCTGACAGTGGGGAGACTGCTGGGGAGACAGGCGCATATGGGGAGTCTCCCAGTTTTGCTGTGAACCTAAAACCACTCTAAAAAATAAATTCTTATAAAACCAGAAGAAACAAACAGCCCCAGGCAGTGGCTGGATCACAGAAGGAGCCCATCTGAGGGCCCCTGGGCTGGGCGGCTGGACATGTGGGTGTCCACACCAGAAGGCAGTTCCCAGCTACGAGACATGAGGCCTACAGGGTGTGGCTCATTTGGGGTCAAATACCTGAGGCTGAGTCTCTATTGTAGGGAAATGGTTTGTAGAGCATCCAATTCGCCAAAGCATTTTGGGAAAAACTAAAGGACAACAACAATTCCCATCTAGGTCTCTCCACTGCAGTGGACCCTCTGGGGCATCCCAGTGACATGCTGTAGCCCAGCTGAGAACCCAGAGCAGGAGAAGGGAGAGTTTCTCTCTTTGGAAACTGGTGTTCAGAACCCCGAGATTCATCTCAGCTCCCTCCTGAAACCCACTGAAATGACACTCAAAAAGGACACAGACTGTGGGGATAAAAACAGAGAGAGGTGGCCGGGCGCGGTGGCTCACGCCTGTAATCCTAGCACTCTGGGAGGCCGAGGCGGGAGGATCGCTTGAGGTCAGGAGTTCAAGACCAGCCTGAGCAAGAGTAAGACCCCATCTCTACTGAAAATAGAAAAATTATTTTCTATTTTCTCCTGGGTGTGGTGGTGCACGCCTGTAGTCCGGTACCTGTGGTCCTGTCCAGGCCGGCACAGGAGACCTGGTGCCCTGAAGCCTGAGGATCCTGGGAGAGCCAGGGAACATACGGAAGCTTCCAGAAAGAAAACAGGCCACACAGAAACCGCCTTTCCGAGGCCCCTCTGAAAGCCCAGAGACAGCCAAGCCGTGTCACTAAATCCACGGAAGATGCTTCTCACCTAGAATCCTCTATCCCTCCCATCCATCGACCCGTGTGAGGGAAACAGGTGCATACCTGCGGGGCCTCCACGTTCTTGCCTCCCTCGCACTCTTTTTAGCTCCACGGAGACAAGGGAGCTGCTCCCGGGTCTTCTCAGGAGAGGAGAGGCCCACATGGGCGGCTGGCCTTGGGCAGAGGCCACCCACAGCATGACGTGCCACAAAGGCAACTGCTACGGCTCTGGCAGAGTCTGAGGATGGATTAGCGACAGACACACAGATGAAAAAATGAAGCAGTTTTCACCCCAGGGGAAGCCAGAGAGGTCCCGGAATGGAGATGTAATCAGAGTACTTATGGCCCATTGTGCAGCCCTGGGGACCAAGACTGTGATAACTCCAGTGGGAAGATGGGGGCAGGGAGTGGGGAGAGTGGACAAGAGTCGGAAGATAGCCATTGTCACCTCCCATCAATACAGCATCTAAGAGGGGAGAGTCAGGAAGCAGAGGTGTAACCAATTTGAAGGAAGACGAAACTGCCTAAATGGCTTTACCAAAAACGGCTAAAGTAGTTGAAACTCTGCCTCGGGGCAACAGGAACAGGGCAAAGGGACTGGCAAGTGCTGCTTTCTCTCATAAGCTCTGTCAAGAGCCATTTCACCTTAAAATTACATGCATTAGTCACTCTGATAAAATGAATCAACTTAAAAAAAAAGACGTCGATGCTCTGGTTCCTCGCAGCCTGGGAGCGAGCAGCCCGGCGCGCCCAGAAACAGCGGCACGACCCGCGGTGCGCAGCCTCCCTTCCAGGGCCGGCAGGGGTGGGGGGTGGTGGTGAGTGCATCTTCTATGTGCAGCCTCTGTCCTGGGAGCAGCCACGTTTTGGGGCTCAAACACATGGCAGAAATGGGGTTACACACCACGCAGTGCACACATGCTGAGCAGCAGCATGGCACTTGGTATAGGATTTGGCCAGCCTCTCCCGCCTCACCCCTCCACCTCCTGCACACTCCTCCCCTCCTAAGGCCCTGGAGGCCTCTGCACATGCTGCTCCCTCTTCCAGAATGTTCTGCCCCCAGGAGGTGCTGCTGGGCTGCCCCTCATCCAGCCGCCACCCCCGGCCACCACACTCCAGCCCCCTCCTGCTCTGATGTTTTCATAGTGCTTGGCAAAAGGGCCTGAAAATGTCAGGCACAGTGGGAAACACAAACACAAACATAAGACACCAACAGTGGAAAGTTCCACACAACAAAATCTCTGGAATGAACAGAGATGCCACATGAATCTTGTGACAACATTCACGACCAAACCTCCCGGAATGGTTTCGCCATCCCAGAATGAATGTGCCCGAGATAATACGTCCAGGTGAGGTCCAGCAGGTGCCTTGGTGCAAGCCAGCAGCACCTTCTAGGTGGTTCTAAATGATTACTAAGGGCTGTCAGGAGGAACCTCTGATGTGTTCACTGGGTTATTCAAAGTGGTTATGGGGGAAAGAAAAAACCTTTTTCTTAATCACCTTCACCTTGGACCAACCCAGACACTGCCGAGGAGCACGGTGAACATGAAGCCAGCAGCACAGGTCCACCCGCGCCTGGCTCCAGACCCCATCCTGAGGACAGCGATCGTACGACCCGCTTCCTGGCTGCATTTTCATTCAGGTCTGCAGTATATTTATCTCATCAGCAGACACCCATTCTAGACGGCCTACAGCAGACCCTGCCTTGCATCCCAAATGGTCTTCAAACCATCCATGTGAGTAGGCAAAGGTCAGAAAAGGTCCAAGCCACACACAGCTCCTCCCAGGGAGAAGGAGGGGGGCTGCACAGTTTGCTTTAAGGACGTTGGAAGGGTTTGATCTTTTTTTTCTCCTTTTTCAACAAGCATGCATTGTTTCATAGGATTTAGAAATTGCTTTAAGCAAAGCACACAACACACCCACACAGATCCCTGGCCCTGCACGTTCTTCTAGGAATAGCGGTTTCATAATCACTGATGGGATGTCACATTAAGGACCTCACTACAAATATTTAAATTAAAACAACCAGATAAAATGCCATTTTGCTGGCTTTCTTGAGCATTTCTGAGAAGCAAAGATATCCCACTGGGAGCTGAACCTTATGAACGTGCATTTTGCCGACAGTGTGCAATTGTCATTCTTCACACTCAGACAGGAGGACTTGACGCGGAAGCCCATTAGAAAGACAGGGTTATGAAATGTCACTCTGGTTACTTACACGTGACTGTGCTGCTCACACAGAGAGCACTAGCCCACTTTAAACAACTCGCAGGGGGCTCTGAGCTCCTCACTCCCTGCCTGACGGCGGCACTCTGCCCCAAGGGGTGTGAGGCAGGAGGCCAGAGCAGAGAAAACAGGAGTACCCAGCAACCAGTGTGCACGTGTGTCTGTGTGTGTACGTATGTGTATGCGTGCACCTGTGTGTGCATAATGTGTGTCTGTGCATAAGTCCATACATGTGTGCATCTATACATATCTGTGTACGTGCGCACATGTGCACGTGTCTATGTGATCGTGCATGCATCTGTGTATGTGTGCATGCCATATGTGTATATCTACGTGTGTGATGTGTGCATACATGCATCTGTGTCAGTGTGTCCACGCGTGTACGTGTGTGCATCTGTGTATGTCCATGTGCTACTCTTGCAGCATATAAATTCTGATCTAGTGTTGCATCTCAGACGTGAATAGTGACTGCCAGCCAGGGTTCTGGAAGGCAGGAACCAGGGACAAAAATGCCCTCTGGGGTCCGTCCAGCCACCTGTGTCTCGGCTCCTTCCTGGGATCTGCTGTCTGACAGCTGGGGTGGATCACAGACGGTACACCAGTCACACTACACAGAAGGTGTCAGCACTCCTACTGGCAACAGGATGCTAAACCGACGTTCAAGCACCCTTGCCAGCACCCCAGGGAACCGTGAAGGGGATCTCGGGCACAGCTGTGCACTAGCGGACCTGACACAGGTGGTTGTCACCCAGATCTCCGCCCTCACAGCTGACAACTGACTGGGGAAAGCGTTCCAGTTTCTTATTTCTAATCTCAGTGGGTCTTCCCAGACAGGATGGGGAAGCTTGACTGCAGCCAGGACAGTGCACACGGAGCCACCCCCATCACCTCCGAGCTGGGGTGGGCAGCCAGGTGCTGGGGGCAGAAAGCAGCACAGCCCTCCCCAGCCGCGCTGCTGCCTGCCCACCGGCAGCCCGTCCCTAGACGCCCCTCCCCACCCGCAGGTACAGTGCTGAGGACACCGCCTTGCAAACTGAGGAAAAATGGCCTTATCCATAACATCAGGAATCAGGAATGGGTTTCAAGAGCCCCCTGGTCACGAGCGTAACAGTTGATTGTTCCAACTTCAGTTTTCCTAGAAATTCAAATGATCCCCAGAGACTGGCACCAGCTCTGCAGGGACCCGCTCAGCCCAGGAGCCTCAGGCAGGGACAGACACAACCTGCATGGGCGGTGGCAGGCAAGCCACAGCCGGTATGTCTCAGGCACGCTCCAGCCCCTGGTCACTCCCCACGCCCGAGCGCTTGCTAGGTGCGCTGTGTGCTGGATGGAAACCCAGGGAAGGAGACGGAGGGCTGCAGGCAAGATGGACACGCAAACAAACCCGTCAGCAATGTCGACAGGGCAAGTGTCATGGAGGACACGGCAGAGTAGACAGGAACTGGGCCTTTCAGAGGGGAGTGGGGCCCCTGCAGCAGCAGTCACCATCGGAGAGATGCAGAGTCACACCGCCCTGTGACATCGCTCCACTCTTTGGACTAGGATGCAGAAGACACTGCCTCTTTCTGGAGGGTGTGTGGCAGCACACGTGTCCTTGGGCCCAGACAGACTAGCCCTCGAAAAAAATAAGATAATCTTCCGCTGGGCTGGCGTTGGCCTGCTGCCCACCCAAGAACAGCAAGCAGTCTCCAAGGCTGGACACTGGCTCCTGGGGACAGTGTGGGTTGCACCGGGAAGTGGGCAGCCGACTCCCCGGGAGGACTGTGCTAACCTGTGTCCCTGAAGAAACGACGGTGTCCTGTCTTTCAATGGTGATGCTGTGGTCTGAATGTGTGTGTCCCCCCAACCCATATGACGAAATCCTAACCCCGATGGGACGGGTTTTGGAGCCTTTGGGAGGTGATGAGGTCATGAGGGTGGAACCTTCGGGAATGGAATCACTGCCCTGATAAAGAGTCCTGAAGGGCTCCCTCGCCCCTTCCTCCAGCCGGGGAGAGCGAGAAGGCACCGTCTACGAAGCTGGAAGCCAGCCCGCCAGACGCCAAATCCGCCAGCACCTTGATCTCGGGCTTCCGATTCTCAAGAACTGAGAAATACATCTCTGTTGTTCATAAGCCACCGGTTTATGGTGTTTTGTTTGAGGAGCTTGAGCTGACTGAGACGGTGGCTCAATTCGGGGTCTGCTGCTGCTGCGGGGAGCAGAGCACCGGATGCAACACCCCCACAGAGATGTTTCCAGAAAGCCAGAGGACGACATTCACACGAGCCTCTGAAACGCCGCTGAGACTGGCTCTTGAGCCCCTGCGTGTGACCTGTGGAGTGGGCAGAACCGCGCGGGCCATGCCGCGTGGAAAAGTTTTGCTTTCATTGGAACTGATTTGCATTCTTCGTTTTCCTCTACGTTGAGCTTTCCTACCTCCAAATATAACTCCAAGGGTGTTTAACTCCACTAAAAGAATGTAAATTAAAATAAAACGCCCGTTTATTGGCCACAAGGCCGCCCGAAACTTAAAAGATTGCTGCTGGCCAGTGCTGGGGAAGGCGCCTCGGGGGTTCTGAGTTTTCCCAGTGTCCCGCACAGCCCTGTCCCCAGCAGCTCTCGGAGAGCAACCCGCAGACAAGCCCTGCACCAGGCTGCGTGGGCGAGAACCCCGCGGGGCCGTGACAGGAAAAGCTGACAGCCAGGGACGTTCCTCAGGCGGGGGCTGGCGACAGGCATGCTAGGAAGATCCGTGACTGGGACAGAGACGGAGGCAGGCGTCCTCGCACCGTCTGAGAGCGCACACCCCTCCCCGCACACACCAGAGGCAGCGCAGGGCGACTCGTGGGGTGCAGCCCACACTGCGTCGAGAGAGGACACGGTGATCTGCGCAGACACACACGCACAGGGACACAGACGCACGCACACAGGCGCGGACACACATCCGACTGTTAACAGTGATTGCCACAGGGAGGAAGAGAATAGCCAGGAAACTCAGTTTTTCTGTTTTTTTAAAGAAGAAATTACACTTTTATATTGCTTTGTAAAACAAAATTTTAATTCATTAAAAAACTAAGTCTCTCTGAAAATTCGTGTGTTAAAATACAGAAGCAATTGCGTGCCACTGTGCGCACTCGAGTCGGCGAGCCGGAGGTGAAGCCTCCACCGCCCGCGTGCGGCCCGTGCATGTGGCTCCCGCGCGCGCTGACCCCTCCTCGGTTTAGGGAACTGCTTTCTGCCATTTCTTTGAACTTAGGCTTCTTTTCCCTGCATATACTTCACGCTTTTTAGAACAGCAAAGTGCAACACAGCAGGAGGGGCCGGTCCTGGGCTCTCACGCCAGAATTCTCTTCCTACTTAGTATGGTACAGAGTGGGTCAAATTGTCCCTGCTTCAATTTTCTTACACCTAAAGATTCCACAGTATGTCTCTTAAATAAAAAAATGATGAAATCCAAAGACAAAAGAGAAAAAAAAAAACTAGGGAAAAAAAACTTGTAATGCAAGTGCCAATGCTTGGAAGTCCTAATAAAGTGATCTAACAAATGTAAGAAAAACAGAAGCTCAATGGACCAGGTAATGAGGTAAAAACAGATGCATATAACCAGCAAATAAGCATAGCAAATGCTGTGTCTCCCTGGCAGTGCAGCTGTGTTTTGTCGCCGTCCCACGTGCAGGGACCAGGAAAGTACACGCGGGCAGCAGGACCCTTCAAACGCAGCAGAATCGACCCCCTCTCAGGGCCCACTCATGACACACGAGTAGTATGAAAAGCAGGAAGGAAAGATGGGGGTTCTCCTTTTGTTTCAACAAATTAACCTGGTTATCTCCCTTTCCTCTAACACTCAAAATACATGGCTTGGAGTGGACCGGAATTAAAATCACAAGATGGCCCGAATCCAGGACCGGGAAACATGGAGAGCCTCTTCTTTCACCGCACCTTGCCAACTCCCTCCCCGCATCCCCAGAAGAGAAACGCAAGCTTTCTGGGGCCTACACCAGGGCTGAGCCCCAACAGTTGCAGAGATGCAACAAGCCCCGGACTCAGTAGGGAGGAGAGTGAGCCGAGAGAGGGAGCGAAGAGGAAAGAAGTAGGAGAGTGTGGCAAAGCAATGGGAGAAGAAAGAAAAATACAGACCAGCCCTGGGGCTCAGCACCTGCCTCCCTGTGCTGACCCCAAGGGAAGCAGCCAAGTCCAAACCAATCTCTGCCCCAAAGAATGTGCAGGGACCAAGTACCCGCCCGTCTGCCTACCTGAGGCTTCTAAAGGTATCAACATTTCTATACTGAGAATATAGATCATGAAACAAAGTGATTTTACCTATATCTT
>VBSM01001163.1:2242054-2265564 GCA_008086735.1 Cheirogaleus medius | reverse complement strand
CCCCATGTCCCCACCCTGCCCCACTTCCTTCATGCCCTCAGAGCCACCAGGCAGCTCCCACCTTGCTCAAAAGCCTCTGTTGCTCTCCAGGACTCGCAGAGGAAGGCCCAGCCCCCACCCTAGCATCCCCCAAAGTAGCCCTACAGTTTGCTAGATGCACGCTTTTCCGCCCTTTCTGTGGACCTTGACAACATCTGTGGCCTAGGCCCAGCCCCCCAACATTCTGAACTGGCAGCTCCCTGGCGAGCCCAGGACCTGTCTGATTTCAGAGCAGCCCACGTAACTGGATCCAGGTCCAAGAACCAGCCTGCACCTCGCCCAACGGCCTGCCTTTCCCAGTGTCACCAGGCCTTGCTGCCTCCACTGCACGCGTCCCTGCCACTGTGCAAGTCCCTGCCTGCCACCAACGCCTACCTGCTGAAATCCTGGCCTTCCACTCCAGCTCAGTTCACAGGCCAGGGTGACCACAGACCTGTCCTCTGGGAAATAGCAGCCTCAACCAGACAGGCTTCACTCACTGGGTCTCAGGGAAAATGCAAGGAGGAAGAAAAATGAATAGGAAGGGGAAGGTGAGGAAGTGACCATCCTGCTGGCCCTCCCAGGGTCGGGCTGAGATCTCCCCTCGGGGCACTGTGTAGCACTGACAATCAGGAAGGGCTGTTCCTGTTTCCCACCTTTGTTAACTCCCTGCGGCGTGCACCTACTGACCTATTTGACATCCGAACAAATCCCTCTCAGGGTGGACCAAGAGACCTGAGCAACCAGAGCCCACCAGCCTGCTGTCCAACAATGGGGCACGAGTGTGACATCGCAACCGTGTGGTCTTGCTGGCTGCACATACACGCCCCGACCCAGTGTGCCCCTCTGGGGACGGGTTTTATGGCCCTGCCGCCAGGAGGAAAAACAGGCTCATAAAAATGCAATGGTCTGGAGCCTCTGATGAGCGCCTAGACTCACATGCGTTCCCACAGGGGTCCCCAGGGCACAGCAAGAAGGACCAGGACACACTCTCCATGGGCTCGAGATTGCATGGACCACAGAGCAGTGCTCTCCAGTGGTGCTCTGAGCTGATGCCCCACACATTGATCCAGCAGCTTCCTCCTGCAGGGACACTGGGGCACAGATAGGTGCTTCAGAAACGACGGCTCCTTCTTGTTACCATTTGCTAGTGGTAAAAGCAGCACGGAATCTGCCAGAACCATCCGGAACCCTGAGCTGGTTCAGGATTGTGGGCTGCCTGGGGTGGCATCCTGCACCCAGAGGTTCCCTCCAAGTGTCCACAGGGGGGACACTTCAGTTTCAACAGGGGAACAGACCTTCCTCCAGGCTGGGGTCCCCCTGCCCCACTGCCCCTGTCCCCAGCCCAGCTGCAAAGGTGACAGGGAGGCCTCCCCAGCCAGCCATGGTGCGGCACGGCCACAGCGTCAGGCCTAGGAGCCTCGGGACAGGCCCAGGTCCAAGTGAAGATTTCTTTTTTAAGACTCAAAACAACAAAAGGCCGCTCTCTTTGCTTTCATCTTCAGTGAGTCTTTAAAAATATACATCAAAATTATAAAGTTAGGCCAGTGTGACCACAGGTTGTAACCAAAATCGAGTTGGTTGGGGCCTGAGCCAACACGAGGCTCCCTCCCAGGCTGTGGCCGTCGCCAGCCTCAGCTCAGCGTGGCAAACCCACGGGAGAATCCACGCACTGCAGACAAAGCTCCTCGAGGGTCCCAGGTTCATCTCACTCCTGGCAAGAAACAACAGAACGTGCACCATCCCACCATCTGGGGCGGCCAGCTGCCACATCAGCACCGACTGTGAACTCTTTAAACCTGTCTCACCGTCGTACGCAGACGCCACGTGCAGACAGCCGCGACTCCAATGCACCGGTCCCTACATCCTCAGTATCAGGGTGAGCGACTTCAACGGGGATCGTTATTTTGAGACTCTGCGGCTTCTTAACCATATTCAAACCAAAGCAACCCAAGTCCCATCAACAGTGGGCCAAGTGATGGCGTGGGCGGTGGCAGGTGTCACAAAAGCACTAAAAATGAAACAGCAGAGTCAACCACAACAGCCAGCTCTGACGGGAAGGAGCAGACACACAGGGCCACACCTGGCCCTGGAAAGACCTAGGCTTGTCCCCAACGGGGATGCATCACCATTCTCCTTTTGCCACTAAGACACTCCCTGTACAACTGGCTCCATGTTGAGGGCCAGAATTTCAATTAGTTTCCAGTTTCCAAATAACCAAATGACCCCCCAGAAAAATGTTACAAGAGCAGTATTGGGTTAGAGGCTGACTCACTGTAATCCAGCGAATTATAATCAATCCCCTAATCTAACCCCAAATAACCCACCCTCCCTTGCAGCTCAAGGGAACTGACATTTCCTCTCCTCCCTTCCAGGTGCTTCCTGCCCAAGCGAGGCCGCTCCTCAACTCCCTACCTGGGGGGTTATAATGGGGGAAACAAGATAAAAGGATACAGCCACTCGAGTCCGTCCGACCCCAGATTGCTGCAGACGCTGCAAGAAGGCTGACTGCAGATGGGGTCGGGGTTGTGAGAGCCAGGTGAGGCGACTCTCTTGGAGAAACACAACCCCTGCCTCCCCTGGATGGCAGGGGCCAGAGGTGACCACTGCTGTCCTCCCAGCATGAAATGAAGCCCAAGTAGGGATCACTCACTGAAGTGACCAAGGGGACCCCGAATTCCAGGGATTCACTGTGCAGCCTCCAAACGGGACAGGACTTCACCCACGTTCCTTTGCACTGCGAACCGGAACCTGGTCCTGTTTGGCTGGAATCCCCTGTCAGTTTCCCCTCCAGGTTGACTTCAGTCAGGCCGACTTCAAAGAGCCTGGGCGTCAGGGGCTGGGGCCAGCAGGGCCTTCACCAGGGACTGTCCTTCCAGAGAGCAGCCGTTCCGCGGTGGTGAGGGTTCTTTTCTGAGCTGCATGTCCCCTTCCAGATGATTCAGAATGTGTGAGACGTGGTGGGTCACACGTGGGGAGGGCTGGTGAGTCACCATCACCGCCGCCCATGCACAGTCGTCTTCCAGGTCCAAAGCTCCGGCAAGGGGCTAACTGGCCACTGCACTGTCTCTTTTCTGGCCCATGAAACAGGCGTGTTTCCTCCCAGGGACTAGCTGTGCTCACCACTGGGGACCTGGCAGAAGGACACATGGACAAGGCAGAGCTGTCTCCCCATTTCAAGTCGGGAGCATTGAGCCTCACAATTCACAGGAACACACATCAACTGAAAGATTTAGAAGTTCTACACTCTTACACCAAGATAAGCTGTGCTGCCCTCCCCCCCACAGCGGCTGTGCCTACAGCTGGACCCATGGCCCGGCCACCCCGTCCCTGTCCAAGCACGAAGACATGGCCCTGAAGGAGCCTCAGGAGGCTCGGGCCACTGGCCAGACCACAGCCAGATGTGCTGCCGGAGAGAAGCCCGCCCCGGGCAGCGCAGGCCAGCGCCGGCCACATTCATGCCCTCTTCCCCAGCACCCCAGGCGTGGGGACAGATGCAGGCAGCAGGGTAGAGGCTGGGCCCAAACACGGGTCCTGAGGCAGCACCAGCCAGCAAAAGGGCTCCACACCGAGCACCGGAGCACAGACGGGGGCCCGTTTCAGGACTTTTCGGTAAGAAACATATGCATTCAAAGGCTGCGGAAAGTCCGATCACCAGGCTCCACTCACCTGCTGTCTGGTCACGGGATTTATTCCGCTGTTAGAAAATGATGCGTTTCCGCTACCTACGGAACAGCCCGTTCCGTGCACAGCGGCACCGCTACAGCTCTGGCCATGCAAAGAGCCTACTCAGACTCAAAACAGCGCCTGCCTTGCGATCCTCCCGCCAAGAGCCACACAGAAGTCATCCCTTCTAATGCCAGCCTGCGCCAGACCCTGCCATGAACACGTGCTGCCGTGAGAAACAGGGCTTCGGGCCTCTCCCGTCGGCCGGACCCCAAGGCCTCGGCAGGAGGCGCCTTCTGGGGCTGTTCCCGCTCCAGCTCCCACCCGGCTGGCAGAGCGCCCTCTCCTCCGCCTCTGCACGGAGCCAGGGTGGCCACTACGGAGGGCCGGGGGTTCCTGCAGGTGCACTCTTGAAATCTGCCCTGGCTCAGACACTACGGCTGTCCCTTCTCACCTGCACATGCCACCGAGGCCGTGCGGCTGCCCTCTGACCACAGCTGACCCACTGCAGGAGGATGCGGCCCTAACGCTACACGATTTCCTGGGCAAGCTGTTCTTGACTACCTCAGTGGTCACAAGTTCAGCGAGGCGCCCAGGCCACCACCAATTCTGGCTGGCACCTGCTATGGCCCACATGGCTTCTTTCTGGGCCACACACTGGATGCCACCTGGTGCTGCCCAAACACCATCCCTGCAGGGGAACTTGAGCCTGAAGGACTCAGGCCAGACCTTCGAGACCCGTGGGAGCCAGGTGCCACGAGGCAGCTGCCAGAAGGGAGGTAGACACCCTCAACAGCAGCGGCACAGGTCCTGGTGCTGCAGACACTCACTCGCTGGATCCTCAGAACCACGGAGGAACTGGCCCCGTCAGCTCAGAAAGGAGGAAACTGAGGCACAGGCAGGGGGCCTGTTCAAGGTCACACAGCACTGACCAGCTCCCAGCCCCTCTGCCACCACAGGGACCTCTCAGCCAGGCCACCTCTAGGCGCAGGGTGGTGGGCACACCCCCAAATGATATGTCACCCAGAAGAGCAGAAAAGAGGTCCCAGCACAGGCTGGCTGCAGCACACAGGGAAGCAGACGCTCCAGACTCCTGGGTCCCCCTTGTCAGAGTCAGTATAGTGCTTTCCCCAGGCTCTGCCCGTCGAGTCCCTCAGGGCTGCTGGAGACCCTGCAGTCACCACGGGCTCTGTGTGACCGCTCCAGAGGTCCAGAATACAGCGAGGACAGACGTGAGTTCCTGTGTGGGGTCTCCCCTTCCACACTCGGTCCTGGCCTTGGTCACAGACGCACGTCCAAGAGCGCGCACGGCCACGCAGTCCCAGCTCCTTCCCCGGATGCCAGGCGCCCACGTGGCGGCCTGGGTGCAGGCCGTGGACAGAAACGGCCTGTGGGCCTGGCTCTGCCATCCTGGCGGCTGCCCGGCATGCTCCCGTCACCAAGGAGCCTTTGGTCTTAGCTTTGCTCAAAGGAGACGACACTGAGGGAGCATCAGCTTCCCCATCACGGCAAGTGCCTCCGAGGCCCAGGAGGGAGGCAATTCAGGTCGCCCAGAGACGATGACACAGACACCGACAACAGCTGTGGGTGTGGCACAAGCCACGTGTCACGTGCTGACTTCTCACAGGGCCCCTTCCAGCAGCTCTGCAACCGGGGGCCATACTGTCTCCATCACACTTTCACAGATAAGAAAACCAAGGCTTGGAAACTTCCGGAAGCCACACCAGTGTTGGGGGCGAGCCAGCGTCCGACACTCAGCGTCTAACCCAGGGTACACCCCAACCCCACCACAGACCTGGAAAGGGAAAGCTCACACCCGAGGCACAGAGGAACCCAGGTCGGCCAAACCCAGTCACGCACCTGGGCCGAACTGCGCTCATTTAAATCCAGTTTATTATCAACATCTCAAATTTGCCTCAAGGGAGGAGTTCAGTGGGCACTTTATAAAGAACAGGTTCCTGGGCTCTGGCCAGACCTCGGCTGCACAGAACCTCCAGGCTGCAGGACGGGTACCCACCCCAGGAGGGGCAGGAGCGTGCTACTCCGCCTAAATGCACATGCACAGGCCACCCAACAGCGTGCGCTGTGAGTCCTTGGCTAGCTTTAAAAAAAAAGCATAAGAAAGAAATTAAACAATTCACAAACCAAAGCCCACTCAGTGGATTAAGAGTGGCCAGTTATATGCTCAGAAGAAGGCGGCTGCAGGTTTCTGCTCAGCAGGTTTCTGTCAAACGGGGTAATATGAAAACTCGAATGATGATAAACCTCGGTAAAACCCTGTAACTGTAAAACCTGTTCCCAGAGTTGCAGGTTCGCCCTGGCCAGCGGGCACACAGCAGCAGTTGCAACCTGGCTGAGCAGGACAGGCCCCAGGTTGGGATGGCAGATCACACTCGAAGTGTCTAAAGGTGACAGAAGGCTCTAGAAACATTTCAGTCATAGGGAGAGGAATTACTGGGAGGCCAGAAAATATTCCACAAAGCTGCAGAACCAAAAGGAAGTTTTAGCAATACTCCCCTAATGCACAGGCCGAAACCCCTCAGCAGCCATCACTCCTCTGCACCAAAAGCCAAGAGCGTCTTGCCAGACAGCCCCTCGCACACACACCTGCGCTGAGGGGCGTGGACCCCACTGTCCAGGTGGGCTAGACACCCCCAATCTTCAGTGGGACAAAACCGACTGTGACTGCCTCCCTGGGGCCAGCTGCTGCCAGCTGCGAAGCCCCACCCAGGAGAGGAGCCAGTACACACCAGTGGCCGGGCTGGCAGGGCAAACAGTCACATCTTCCCAGGTGGGGAAGAGCGAC
The DNA here is from genome assembly GCA_008086735.1 of Cheirogaleus medius. Classification (NCBI taxonomy): domain Eukaryota; kingdom Metazoa; phylum Chordata; class Mammalia; order Primates; family Cheirogaleidae; genus Cheirogaleus; species Cheirogaleus medius. The sequence goes on along the minus strand of VBSM01001163.1, from coordinate 2,259,074 downwards.
CCAAGTCACGGCTCACCGGGGAAGGCAGGAACGGCCTCTGCTGTCCGGAGGGAGTCTGACAGGCTCATTTCCTTGACCTCAGCAATCCCACAAGCTCAAAAGGATGCCTGCCCAGTGTGTTTATCCCACAGTGCCTTAACAGTAAAAAATCCATGCTCCAAATACAGTTAGGAACTGGTTAAATAAACAAGCTATGCCGCAGCAACCATGCAAGTCCATGTTTACTGACAAGCACAGATAAACACAATGTACTATTAAATGCAAAGAGGAGAAGATAAAACAGCACCTAAGTGCAAGCTTATTCATGGAAAAAAACCAAGACAAATAATCCTGAATGGTCACAGCCAGGGGAAGGGCAAGGTCTCCCCGTGCTGACTCCTCCTGCCGGGTCCTGCTTTTGCAGGTGAGCTTGCCGGGGGCGTGCCTGAGACACACCTGCACACAAAGGTGGAGCAACCTCCAGAAGGGACACCAGAATGCCAGCAGTGCTTTGTTCTGGGACATGGAATTTTAGGGGCATTTTTTAAATATCTTCTTTGGATTTTCCTGTATCTTCTAATGTTTTTACTATAGGCATTTTTCAGTGTTGTTCTTATAAACAATTATGCTGCTGACAAACAATAGTAGTTTCCCCAGATTTTCTCTTCTGATGGTTTCACCCCAGTCACTCCACAGCAAATGAGAGGGGCCCACCCCCCCCCCCAGGCTCATCCCTGACTTACTCTGGACACATTCCCAGCTCTTCCTGCAGGCAGCTTGGGGTCTGCACAACCCAGCCCTTGCCTCTGGTTCGCCGCCCGTCCTCCTCTCGTGCCTGAGTCCACGTGTGCTGCTCTCTCGGACGAGTTCTCACCCATCCGTTTGTCCCCCCACGGGAGTCGCAGCCAGCAGGGCGCTGCAGCCCACCTCCCGGGCCAGCCCCAGGCGTCCTCGCCAGCCACTTAACCCTCTGCCACTGGGTTTCTGCCTGTGACGGAGTTGGCCTCAAGAGCTGGCCTCAAACGGTGCCTGGCTTATCTATAACATCACTCGACACAGAAACCGTTAGCTACTAATATCTGTAGTAATATTATTAAAATTTACTACTGCAGAATGGCTTGGGGTTTTCAAGCCCCCACCACCACAGCCGCAGCCTTAAAAATCAGCTGTCCCCAGTTTGGCATTTTGATCTTCTTACAGTGACATTTCCCTGGAGAAGCTGATGAGGCAGGGCAAGAGCCTGTCCCAGGCACTGACTCTCAGCACCTGTTACCTGGAGAGCACCTGACCACGGGAGAGCCGACTCCCCCAGAACGACCTACTGCCCAATCTGCGCTCAAAACGGTCTCTGGCAGAAGACCCAAATTTGTATTCCAAAGCACCAAGACTGAAATGATGCATGGAGGATAGAATGAGGGGTTGCACAGAGCCAGCCTGCAGAAGCCAGGACAGGGAAGCTCGCCCGCTGGCCACGTGCATGCCTAGGGGACGCCTTCCCAGGTGCCAACACCAAGGGCCCCGGCCCTCTGCCTCCAACTCCTCGCTCACCACCAGCTACCCAGGAGCCAGGCCCACTGCAGGGTGTGGAGCCTCCCACAGCACCTCCCCAGCTGCGGCCTGCACATGCATTTGCTTGGAAATCTTCTTTATCAATACAACACTCTAAAAAGGTTAGTAACTGGTGTGAGTCAGTCCTGGCCATCACCAAGATCACTATCTCTCAGAGAATTACCAAGTCAAAAGGCCGCCTGCCTGCAGTCTTGCAATTGCAATCTTACCTGTGGTTGCCTCTGGAGAACTCAGTACTAAGTGGTTGGTGCCTCAGAAGAAATGAAGAACCACTGGAGTCTATAAAGGGAAAGGAAAGCACAGAGCAACATCCCACAGCTGGGCGGCCTCTGAGCTTCTGTCATGCTCTGCTCTATCTGCCCTCCAGCCAACACCTGCTTGGGGCCACCAGGTGCCAGCCCCATGCCAGGCTCTGGGGTTCGGTGGCAGGCAAACCCCGCAATCCCAAGGCTCTTGCTCCCACGATCCTGACAGTCTAGAGGGAAGGAAGTGGATCCACAACCTCACACAAGTACACAGGAGCAAACTGCATAGGGGCTTTCCACAAACGCTGCATCAAGGCCGGGGGCCAGTAACAGGCGGCCTGAGTAGGCAGCGGCCAACACTGACCATGGTGGCTCCCTGTGCTGTTCTGGTGGGCTGGTCCATGTACCTGGAGAGGCAGACAGGACCCCTGGGGACTCGGGAGCCCAGATCTGAGGGCAAGAGGCTGTTAACAGGTGGTGATGTTCGGGGCAATTGTCGCTGCTGCACCAAGGCTCTGAAACGCTGTCGCGTGGGGGGTGCCCCTCCAACACTTGCATCCTGACGGCAACACTAAGACCACCCTGCTCTCTGTCCTCCTGTGCCCTGCCTCCAGCACCGGTCACAGCACAGCGGGGCACATCTCTGGGGACGTGCAGAGCCCAACAGTAGGGGAGGCTTAGGTACTGCAGGCAAATGATGTTTTCCGGCCACATGAAAACGAAGGTAAAATGCAAAAACACTCACCATGTACTCAGGAGGTGGCCAAGACCAAAAACCAGAGTTGGTGAGGACATGGAGAACTGGAACTCTGGGACCCCCGTCGCCATGGCGCGAGCACGGGAGCGCTGTCGGGAGTGCATGGTGGCTGGGAACGTGGCAGGGCTGGCTCCGGAGCTTGCTAAGTGCCCCGGCACATCCTGGGCAAGAGGATGAAGACCAGCGCCTCACGGGGACGCCACGCTCGCTGCCGGTGGGGCCTGAGTGCCAACATGTGTCAGCCCTGCTCTGGGGCGTGGATGCAGCAGTGACCCCCAGGCTGCTGCGAGTCCCCCACGAGTGCAGCCACAGAGACAACCACGGGCAGACAGACAGACAGACAGACAGACTGTTGCTACCATGTGGGGCTGCATCTCTCAAAGGCTCTTGGTGCCAGTGCACCACGCACGGGTCGCACCACTGAAGCTCCAACCAGAGCTATGCCGCTCCCCTCTGTGTGTCTGACATGGGACGCTACGCCGAGCTGCACGAGACCCTGTGCAAACGTGGGCGGAAATCTGTCCATCAGCCGCACGCCACTCGGTGTGCCCGGACTGTGCCCTGCAGGAGCTGCCGGCCGACACACAGAGCATGCCGCGACTGCCGAGCAGTGGGCACTGCACACGTGACGTCGTCTCCAGCTGTGCATGTTCTAAGACCTTGGCCCCAAAGCAGCAATAGCCTGTGACAGTCCATGTGGTCACCTGGTGCCAGCCAAGCCCAGCCCGCCCACCCAGCTCCACGATCCACAGCTGCATTCCACCCCAGCACAGCCGCAGGAAACAAGTGGAGGAAAGGCCAAGCCAGGCTCCAGGAAACTTCCAGAAGGGAAGACATCAGCAGAAGCTGCCGGGCACCTTCTGGGCTAAGACTCACTCTCCCCACAAAGGTCTGCCCGCCACAAACTCCAGGCTGACTTCCACAAGGGATCTGAGACCAGCTGGAACACAATGTGTGTGCGTGAGTGTGACGTGTGGTGTGCGTATGTGTGAGTGTTTGGTGTGCCCTACGTGTGGTGTACGTTTGCTAGGTGTGGCGTGTGTGTGTATGTGTGTGTTGGGGGTGTGTGTGTAAGGGGGTGTGGTGTGTTGTATGTGGAATGTGTGGTGTGGGGGTGTGTATGTGTGGTGTGTTGCATGGGTGTGTTGTGTGTGTGTATGTGTCATGTGTGAGGTGTGTGTGTGGTTTATATGCGGCGTGCATACACATGCGTACGTATATATTCCGAAACAAATTAAGAAGTGACGAAAACCACATTGTGCCCCAAGGCGGGGCTGGCGTGGCCTGTGGGTCAGAGAGGAGAGGCTGACCCGGTGGTCCTGCTGGCTCGTGCGGAGAGAGGGATTTCCTCTGCATGGGTTCCGGAAAGCGCTTGGCGTGGCCTTCACCCAGAGCACGGGCACGGACAAGGTCAACACCACCTTTGGCATAAATGGTGACAATTTTTCTCCAGTTTGTTCTCACGTTAACCCCCCCCACACACACACACACATAAGCACACAGACACACACTCTTAGCACATAATGTCTGATCACTGGACTCTAATCTCTACCCAAAACCAAGTTCACAGGTCATGGGCATGGCATCCTGCTGACCCAACCTGATCAGGAGCAGGAGGGAAGTGCTGGCCTAACGCTTAGACCACTGCATTTTCAGGAATCGCCCTGAACACGCCAAAAACACCCATCCACAGAGGGGAAAAAGACCCACTGGACTCACTCGCAGAAGGCGCATCTACAGCTGCACAGCCTGAGAAGCTGCGTGCCACGGCAGGGCTGAGATGCTGACCCAACCCCCAAACACATCAGCAAGAAAAGATGTGCTCCTGCATCCCGAGGAGCAGCCGGTGTTTCCCCACCTGCCGGGTTAAGTGGGCGCAGCACCATTCCATGGGCAGAGGACGGCGTGGGCCCAGCAGAGCCTGGCTGGGGTAGGGTGGGGCGAGCTGCTGCAGGTCCGGGGGCAGGGCAGCAGAGCTCCTGCAATGACTACAGTTGACAGCTAACGACAGCCCTCGGCCCCCTGTCCTCTTAGAGCACTTGGCAAAGAGGTCCAGAGAAAGCACATTCCTGCCGGTGCTGACAGTGCTACGCCCCTGCGCCTTGAGCATTCTGCACCTGAAACCCCTCACCACCCTCAAGGGCACCATCAGTGGCAAAGCTGCAGGGCCTCCGCACAAGCTGGCGTTGCTGGGCACGTTCCACTTCCTGGGCACCCCAGACAGGAAATGCTGGCTTACTTTTAAGCCTGTTCACACGGCCCTCTCTTTTCCGCACACTCATGGCCTGTGGCCCTTGCCTGGCCCGGAAAGCAGAGACGACCCGTGCTCAGCACACACCCCAGGAAGGTCCCCTGGGCAGGGAAGGGTGCTGGATAAAGGGAGAGCAGCTAAGCATGGTCTGCTGCCCTTTGACATTTGGCCAGGTTGGCCTGACAATTTCTGACCACACCTGCCCCTTCCAAAGACGGCTCCCTCTCAGTGAGCTGGGCCGAGCAAAGCCCTTGCCATACTCCCTGTCCCCTCGCTACAGGGTCCTCCAAGATGCACACCCTCCCTTTTCTTCCTGTCATCAAATCCTACCTGTTCTTTGTGAGTGGGCAGGATTCCCAGCCCCCCTGGGCCACTCTCCATGCTAAAGCCACACAGCGCCTGCAATGCAGACAAGGCCACGCACGGCCTGTCCCGAAACAGCAGCAGGTGGGCACACCTCGGCCCTCAGCCTCACAGCCCCACTCAGTTCGCACGAGCCCTCCAGGCGACCCTCCCGCACACCACTCATCTGTATGAGGCAATTTCACCCCAGATTCCACACTTTGCTGCTCATTAAGGGTTTTGTCTTCCTTGCCTAAGTAGCTGTGAAGCTCCTTTAAAGATAAGACCATGTCTTAAGGGAGTTGTATTGGTTTCCTATGGCTGCTGCAAAAAGTCACCACAAACTTAATGGCTCAAAACAACAAAATGCATTACCTTTCAGTTCTGGGGGTCAGACATCCCGCACAGGGCAGGGCTACATCCAGGGGCTGGCTGTGCTGCTTGAGGGGCTCTGGGGAGAGTCTGTTTCTTTGCCTTTGCTAGCAGCACCTTCTAGAGGTTGCCTGAACTCCTGGGCCTACGGTCCCTTCCTCCATCTTCACACCAGTGAGAGGGACCAGAATATGCTTCCCCAAAATATGCCACTTCGGTATAAGGAATATTTTGAGCTGAAGGCAACTGACACATTGCCACCCACCAGGCTCGTCGCCCGCTGCCCGAGAGGAAGCCAACGCACCGAGACAGCAGGGTCTGCAGCAGAGATGAGTTTAATCTGCACAGTGCTAAGCGGGAGGCAGGAGAAATTTCTCAGATCCAACACCCCGAGAATTTGGGAGACAGGTTTATTAAAGACAGTGTGGTGTAGGCAATTGAGTCTGCTAATTGGCTGGGTGTGGGGCGGAGCCACAGGGGTGCAGAAATTGTCTTCTTTGCTGACCAGGTTCTTGGGTGGGGGTCACAAGACCAGTTGCGTCAGTTCCTCGGTATGGGCAGCTGGCCTGGGTGGGTCAGCCAATCGCAGGAATGCGGGCCTGGAAGGTATCTCAGAAACTACCCCTGATTTCCAAAAGGTGATGTTTATCTATGGAGAAAGCTAAGAACCTTTATGACCAAAAGCTGTGTGGCTCCAGAGTGGTAATTACAGAGAAGCAAAGGGGGGGGGGGGACAGTGGCTAATTATTGTCATTATTTTTAGCTAGGCCTGTGCCTTATTGTTGGCTAGGCCCTTACCACAGTGCTCGCCTTGCCCCCCTTTATCAATTTGCAAAGGCAGTTTCAGACATAGGGAGATCTTTCTGCCCTCTTCCCTTCTGCCTAAAAGCAGGGCATAAATTTCCCTCTATAAAGGTGACATAAATTTCCATTTGTAAAAGGGCTCCCCTCTCCCCTACCAGGAAGGCTGAAGATGACGAGGAGATAAGTCTGCATGACATACCTTAAACAACTATTGTCTACCTTATATTTATTTCCTGGTCACCGTCCCACAATTATAGCCCCTTGGAACCCAGACCCTTTTCCTTTGCCTAGTTACTTCTGCAACTTCCGCACAGCTTATCACTTTTTGTTACAGTGGTATATAAGTCCCTGAGTCTAACCGGTTCTTTGGGTTTTCACTTCTTTTCTGTGACGCCTCATGCATTAAAAATATTAAAGTCTGTATGTTTTTCTCCTGTTAATCTGTCTTTTGCTGGTTTAATTCACAGGCTCCAGAAACAGAATCTAAGAGGGCAGAGTAAAAGTTTTTCCTCCCTCCACCAGCAGGGAGGGTAATGCCTTCTCTCCGCTCTGCCCTCCTACCTCTCTAAGAAACTGTGTCACATTTAGGGCCCACCTGGAGAATCCAGGATAATCTCCCTACCTCACATCCCTTAACTTAATCACATCTGCAAAGTCCCTTTACCATGTAAAAAACATAATTCACCAGCTCCAGTGGGGAGGAGGTGGGTGTCTAGGGGGGCTATTAATCAGCCTTCCACAGACCCCTGTGGGAGTTCGTACAGCCACGAACTTTTGAATTGAGCCTCCGGAGTCCAGGGCACGAACAAGCAGGGGTGGCAGGCCAGCCAGGCCAGGCCCACAGACAGCAGAGGTCCTGTCTAAAGGGGTGGCCGCACCTTCCAGGCTATGGGAATGTGGCCCAGTATGGGCACGACTCCTGATTCCTTGTTTTCTAGAAACACAAGATTTTAAGGTAAGGTCTCCCAATGCTAGGCAGTAATTAATATGTATTTTTTAATGCTAGGAAGTCTAAACTAAACCTGTCTGCCTATCTGAGGGCTGAGTTAGCACTGGCATGACAGCTGAGCCTACCTGGGCCGCCTGCAGGAGGGGGGAGGGGCATAACAGGGAGGGCCCTGCAGCTGCACACCCCTTGAGGCACGTGGAAGATGGAAATACAGCCCCCCCTAAAGAAAGTAGAGATAAAGGCAGCCATAAGCAATATTAATTTTATTTAGTTTTAATAATATTTGTCAATGCCAGTTGGGTAAAAATGCAAATGACTGTTAACAGGACCAGGAAAATCACAAAGAGACCAGCACATTCCATGGGAATCTTGACTTAATGAGTCATTCAGATGCAAATTTTACCCCAATTTTGGAAGGATTACAAGCACCCCCATTCACAGCCCCCATTCCCATGTAAATTCCAGTCTGAGGACCTGCCCTCAGCAATCCCTTCTGGCAACTCTGCCTCTGAGTTCTCAGGTTTTTTCCCCTGGGGCTTATGAGCCAGCAGGCAGAGCTTTGATGTGTTTCTGACCCTGTCCCCTCCCCCCCAGCCTGCAGTCCCTGGCTCTGTCACTCACTTGGGCCACACTAGCCAGGGTACCTGCCCTGCACCTCAACTCATGGCACCCAGCCACCACGAGGCCACCCCAGGCCTACGTGTCAGCGAAGAACCTGAACTACAGCCACACCTGGGACTTTATGCAGAGCAAGTCCCTCAGGTCCGACCCACCTGGCCCTGCCCTGCTGTTCCAGCCCCAGACAGCCCTGTCTGGGCCTGGGTGCCCGCCAAGGCCACACCCAGGCACAATGCTCCTGCCTTACAGAGCGCCCGAGAGATGGAGAAACGAAGAGGTAAATGCAATTTAAATAAACAAAAGGAAGGTATGGACTCCTCTAGCCCCCCAGGGGCCACATCTGCTATGATGTGCCCCAGAGAACGCTGAATCGGCTGCCCAAGAAAAGGGCCCAGGGACAGCCCCAGGTCAAGGGAACCCATCCCCCCCATCACAGCCACAGCCTCGGCCTCAGATGCCTGCTCACCAGTCACAGACAGACGGACCTTGTAGACCGTGTCCTGTACCTTTTTTGCCATCAAAGCCCAGACGTGCAGAACTCTGGGGTGAATTCTGTAATGTCCACCCAAGCATGTTTCCCCCCGTCCTCCTGAAGGGTAACCAGTCATCTGGGCTCCGGTCACCTCTGGGTGAGAAGGCAGGCCTGCCCACTCAGCTCTCCCACCCAGCCCTGGTGAACAGGCAGCAAGACCGGCCGTGCACACCAGAAAAACCAAGCCCTCGCCTCCGCCTAACCGGCCTCACCTTTCCTGGGCTGAGATCCCTGACCTTCAGCTGGCCCCTGGGGAGGATGGGTGCTCAGGCCGCCATCCAGCCCTCACGCAGGGCCTCTGCCCACCTGGGATGTCTGTCCTCACCTCGGGGGTGTCAAGGGCTCTGTTGTCAGCAGGGGCACCGCTGGCCACAGGCGCCTTCAGCATCCATGTCAAGGCCCTGCTGTGAGCCTTCCCTGCAGGCTGTGGCACAAGCCGGTCCCATTCTCCTCCCTTTAAACGGCAGGGCTGTTCATCGATGTGGGCCCGATTGTTTTCCTGTGTGGGCTAATTCAGGGCTATGTGGGGCAGGGCCCGGCTTGGCCAAGGGAGGAGGAGACAGGCCGCCTGGGTGGCTACTGGGGGGGCAGCCCAGGGAGAAGGGGCCCTGCAGCCCAGCACCCCCGCCGTGCATGCCAGTGTCCACCCGGGCAGGGGCAGGGATCCCACCAAGGGCCAACCTCCTCGGTGCCCGAGGTCCACGCAGGCCCAGCCACTGCTGTGGTCATCCAAGCACCTCAGGGCTCCAGGGAGGGATGGGCGAGCTACTCTGCCTCCCAGGCTCTCTCTGCACAGGGCCCCGGGAGTGGGGGCTGGAGGGGAGGGGCAGGTGTGGTCAGAATCCCACTGGCCCTGGGCAAGTCCCTCGGGCCCTCTGAGCACCCAGGTCCAGCGCGGACACAGGGATCAAACAAGCAGCCCGGTCAGGAGGCGGCAGTGAGGGCAAAGTCGGAGGTAACGTGTACAGAGCTGCCTGATCCGGGAGCCTCTTTCTCTTTTGGGGAGACCTTTGTGACAACATACCCAAGCTTCTTCAAGTGGGGAGACAAGAAGTAGGAGACCCGGGGGCCTCGGCTGGTGCCGGCCTCGTGCCTCTGCAGATGCTGCGCCCAGGCTGATGCGGGGACGCCTTTCGGAGAAGAGCTCGCCTCGTGTGAAAGCTGCATCCAAGAGCAGGCAGGTTTTGACACGAGAGCCAGGAAGCTGCAACTCCCAGCCAGCAAGAGACGGGATCGTGAAATTAAGACAAAACATCAATCCATCACGATAGGAGCCGAACAGTGTGCCAGTCAAACCCACAACACTTTATTCTGCCCATTCTGCTATTCATGAGAGACAAAGACCGTTTCTGACTCAAAGACATTTCGAGGCAATAAACTGGAGGATTCTTTGTGCTCTTTAACTAGAATGGAATACAATTTATGCATTTAAGAACTCCCGTAAACCCGACAATATGCTTTATAATTTTAAGACCTGTTTACAGATTTAGAATACATGAGTTACCTGGTTTACAAAGTAGGATTTCTTCGAATACTCTTCACCTTTAAGATCTATCTACTGGCTGAGAGGAGACCACGCTGGTCTGGTCGCAAATTGCCCAAGAGGATAAGGAGCCGTGAAGGCAATTTTCTTAAAGCAACAGTAATATTAAGAGAAACACTTGTGCTTGGGGAAAAATATTTCTTCTATGATTAGAGACTCCACACACACACACAAATAAGGTTTTCAATTGACCAAAGAGAGGCTAACGGTTTCAAATACCAACATTCACCGCCCACATAAACAGTGTGATGCACAGTTTGATTCCATTTCCATCTGCAAGGTGCTAGGTCAGCAGACGACTGATCTAAGATCACCTCGGCCCATGGGCCCCAGAGTGCATCAACGGGGCAAACTGATTTACAGTAAATAGCAAGAACGAGTGTCTATTTTTAAAAGCCTACACTATATTTTCTCTTTACCAAAAAATAAAAACGAGTGAAGAACCCACTGTACAAGTTTTGGCCCAGTGAAAACTGGCCGACCTACAACCAAGCCCACCACATCTTAGTGTCAATTTTAAGTATTAATTCACTCTACTTAGCAATTCCACATCACTGCACCGAGCCTCAATCCACCCTCGCCACAACCCCAGAGTGAGCACCAGCTGGGTAGGGGCTGTGCCTGGGACCTTGACCACAGAGACCCAGCCGGTCGCAGTCTCGGCAGGAACAGGCCACACAGAGAACCGAGCTGTGATGAGTGGCTCAGTGTCCTGTGTCTGAACCTGACCTTCGGCCAGTGAGCCGCCTAGGCTGCAGCGCCTCTGTCCACGCCCACCCAGGACAAGCACTGGAGTCCCACTGGCTTCTCCCCTGCAGACCCAGCCTCAGCTCCCTCCCTGCCCCCGCCAGCGTCTGGTGGCCACAGTGCCCTCCCTTGATGTGCCCCTTCTCCCACCCCAGCCACCCCACCTCTATGGTACAGCTGCACAAATGTTCCCAAAATCCAGATCTGGTCTTGACATGCTTCTGTGGAAGATCCTTCAAGGGCTTTCTTCTGCCTTTTGATTAAAATCCCAACCTTTACCCCAAACGATGTAGGTCGATGCAGGTCATTGCCTGGCCACCTCCCAGCCCCACCACAGGCTGGCCCATCCTACCCACCCTGAGCCCAGAGCCTTCCCTTTGCTTTTCTCCACCTCAGCCACACGGGGAAGCCCCTGCACCTCCAAAGCAGCCAGGCCCTTCTGGGTAAAGTGCCCTGGTCTGCCAGAAAAGAGGAGGCCACTCCCCACTCTGAGCTCCCCGGCATCGCATGCAAAACCTATTCACACCCCTCTGCAAACACTTCCTAAGTGCCAGGCACCACCGAGTGCCAGCGAGCAAAGTGGGACTGGACCTATCCTCAGTGAACTCATCCAGTGGGTGAGACACGCAAATGGCGTGTGCATGTGTATGTGTGTGTGTGTGTGCATGTGACAACACACTCTGCTAAGTCCCAAGCAGGGAGACGCAGCTGCCGAGGGAGCTGCAGGAGACCAGCCGGCCCCGGCAGGGTCAGAAGCTGAGCGTGGGAGGCAGCCCCGAGCCTGACCCGAGCAAGGAGTCAGAGGTGCCCACAGCACGCTCAGACCTGACTGCCATAGCAAATTCTTGCCCACGGAGACAAAGTAGCATGTAGCTTAGCTGTTTGTCAGCTCCCAGAGTCGTCTGACCTGCTCACCCAGCCAGTCCTTCTAAGAACAACAAACCACTCCCCGGGCAAACTGCTCCGTCAGCAAACCACCCTCAGGCTGGCTTCCTGCTCTCTGCCGCTTCCTGACCCAGATCCTGAACTATCACATCCTGAATGAGTCCCCTCCCACTCAGACCTGCCACCTACACCGAAAGATCGGCCTCATAAGGCCCTGGGCCCTCCACAGACGCACGCCCCGACCCCCACACGCAAGGACTCGGTCACACGACATCTCCCTCACGGCTCCACGAACTCGGCACGACAACAGGGCGGGCTGCGCAGGCAGAGGCAGCGGTAGGTCGGAGGTCCCGGGGTAGGAGAGAGCCTGATGCACTTGGGATCAGCAGGAACTGACAGCAATGAGCTCCGGCTGAAGACATCATGGGGCCACATGGGGCCCAAGGCCACATGCTCGGTCATGCCCAGATGGCGGCAGGGTCAGAATGCCACGGGCCACCAGGAAGACGATTTCCACTACACTGCGCTCTTCCTGGGGTGACGGCTGCCCTTGTCTGGGGACGGTGGCTGCTTCCTCCCTGGGTTCCCTCAGCACCCTGTTTTCTCATTTCAGCCCCAACACAGTCCAGCCACTTTGCTCTCAGCGCCTGGGCCCCACCTAACCCCTTCCCACCCTCCTGTCTCCCACCCCCACCCCCATTAAGTTTTGGCCTCTGATCTGACAGCCCCTCACTGGGCACCCATCCCCTCAACCCACAGGTGTGTCTAAACATTTCTTCTCCCCACCAGCCTGTTATGTAACACACCCGAATCTTGTAGGTTTGCAAATTCGTGGACCAGCAATGGTGAGGCTGGCACCAGCCAGCTCAGTGCATTACTTACCCCTCCTCGGCCGTCCAGCACCCAGCGAGCTGGGGCTGCATTTCCTTCCCTTTCCCCAGCCCAGGCCATATCCCCAGACACAGTCTGCTGCCCCAGGGTGGCCTGGGTCAAGGTCAGTGGCAAGAGCCCCCACTCCAGCTCCACCGGCCCACCCAGCAGACAAGGAGGGAGCTGCTTGCCAATCTCCAAGAGTCTTCTGCTAAACGCAACCACTCTGCAAGGAGAACATGGACCTCATCTGTTAGGTCCCAGGAACACAGGAAGAACGATCAGGAAACCAGGCAGCGGCAAACCCTCAATGGAGATGCTCCGCAGCATGGAGGGGAGATGGGCAGGCGCAATCTGAAACTGTGCATCAAAATGAACCATTTGCCTAGCCAGGGTCATCTTCCTCCACTTGCTAGAAACACAGTTCAAGGCAAAATCTGAAAAGACAAATGAGTTTCACTTCCTCAGGCCCCCAGCGGCTGGCAAAGAATCAGCCCTCACCCCCAGCCCTGCCACCAAGAGCTGCCAGGATATAGGCATGGGGGGCACAGGCTCCTGCGGGGCTTACGACCGGCCCCACCCTAGAATGGCTCGGCGCCCTGACAGCGCCCGTTGTGGCCCTGTCACCCCATGTCCTTCCCACTCTTTCCAAGGGAGAAAATGCCAGATCTTGGCAGACATGAGTCAGTGCTTGGGGCTCCAATTCACATAGGCCACTATCATCTGCAAACCCTGTGCCTGGGTTGGCCAAGGACGAGCCTGTTGCCACATAGTCTGTGACACTTGGGGGACTGGAGCAACAGAGGACGCCCATGAGGACCAGGCTCAGCAGCAGGCGGGTCCCCTACAGCCCTACAGCACGTCTACACGGCTTCTGCCCACCCGGGGCTCGAGCCACCCAGGTAGAAGGCCAGCTCCTCTCCCCAGGAGGTGATCAGAGCCCACAGCCTGGCCCCGTCGACCCCCCAGAGGACTTCCCAGGACTTCACAGGTGAGACTTCCCATGCGGCGGCAGCATCAGGACCACACACCCGACACCCTGGACAGAGGCCAGGTTGCAGCAGCTCTGGAGGAGAACGGTGCCAGGGCTCGGTCTGGACACACTGAAGCCGCGGGCCGTGTCGGAGGCTGGATAAAGAACTTGACCACCTCGATGCCCACGGGGCCCAGCCCACAACCCACTTCTTGCTGGCTTCAGAGCAGCTGTACCAGGGCCCGGTTGTTCCCGCAGAGCCTCCAGGCGCCTCACAGACTATGAGCCCTCCCTGCAGAGCGAAGCCTGGACCCCCACCTGCCAGTAACCACCACCTGGGAAGCAGGCTGGGACAGCCACCGCCACCAAAGGAGGATCTGCCTTGGCCCGCCCACCCACGCCGACCTGCACCAGCGGCTTCCTCCTGTCCCAGTGGTTAGTCCTGTATGGGTCAGGCACCTGAAACTCTCTCCACACCTCCACCCACAGCCGGGCAGGGCAGGGCCATGAGAGGGCAACAGCAGGCCCCGACCTCACTGGGCTCCGTGTGGGAGGGGCCCACCGACTGGGCATCACCATGAGAGCTCAGGCACAGAGCACGTTTGGGGACCGTGAGGTGCCAGCCACTGGAGGGGCCCGGGCAGCAGCCCAGTGTACACCCTTGGGGGCCTAGGGTCAGGCACAGGCACCTCCAATAAGGCAACACGCCTGCCCACTGCCACACTCATGCACCCAAGTGCAATGGTACACACTCAGGGTATAGTAAGTAGACTGAATAAACAAGGTTCTAACCCTGGAACCTGTGAGTGTGACTGGATGCAGAAATAGGGTCTCTGCGGATGAGACTAAGTTGAGGATCTTGCGATCATGCGGTAGCCCCTAAATGTATTCTCAAGTGTTCTTGTAAGAACCCACATACGCCCACCCGCCATGGGCGGTCAGGGCACCCATGCCAAGAGGAAGCCCGAGCTGGGGGCAGGTCCCTGACACAAGGGGTTATCTTTTCACAGCCTCCCACATACTAGACTCGCTTCGCATGTGTTGCCCTGGACGCTACACGTTCACTGATTTAATAATCTTTTAGAAATTCTACCTAACACAGATGTAATTCTGCACCCACCGGTGGTCTGTTCTCCTTCTCACCGGGTCCTCCCCTCCCCAACTCCACATCCTTCTCCCTGGGCCCCTCCGCAGCCGCTGCGCACCCACCTTATCCTCCTCTGCGTGTGAACACACACGCACACAAGGAACCCCGCAACCACTGTTAAAGTAGCATTTCATCACGCATGCAAAGCTCGGTGACAAGGAATCCTTTGCCGGCTGTCAACACGCACTCTAAAGCGGCCACCAGTGGGATCCGGGCGCGTGAAGACAGACAGGCCGGTGGAATAGCATGGAGAATCCCCAGACAGAACCGCGCACGTGAGAGTATATAACAGACGACAGAAGTGACGTCCAACTCACTGTCAGAGGACGGATCACTGACCAGTTAGCGCGGGCACACCGGAAGGGAATAAAACTGGACTCCTCCCTCCCTCAAGCATCTTACTCCATGTTGTATGAAAGCATTCTAGACACATGCTCAAGAGTTTAATTCACACACATAAAACAACAAAACTCCTGCCAGAAAATCAAGAGACAACCCATGTAATCTTAACAAACACTGGTACCCCTGAGACACAGAGAAGAGAGAGATACACTCCCCCGTAAAATGATTTAATCTGTATGCCAAGTGATACACTAATACAAGCCATTAGCAAACAGCAGAACTGGGAATAAATGTTATCAAAGCAGGAGAAAGAGGATCAATATTATAACAAATAAACAGCTCCTACAGATTGGCAAGAAAGACGAACGCCCCAAGAGAAACAGGGTGAAGGAGGACTGCAAGTGATTCGCGGAAGGATCCCAAATGCCACACATCGATCGTGGACATTTAACTCACCAGGACTCTGGGAGACACCAGAGTAACAAAACTGTCCCTCTGCCGCTGTGCGCAGACCCACAGGTGGGAGTGACAGAGGATGCCGCTGCTGAGAGAGGGCGCGGGAGGAGGGCGCTGCGCACGCTCCCGGGAGGAGATGAACTGTTAGATCCTTCAGGAAACCAACCTGGCAAGATCTATTCAAACAAAGAGACACACACCCTTTGGCCCACGAGTGCCACTCCCTGAAGTCCGCGCCTCGGAATGACAGCTCCGGAGCGTGGCAAGAGTATTTACGGAAGCACTGTTTATACTGACCATGGTCTTCCCGTGGCGGCTCTAACCAGCGACCACAAACTGGGCGGCTTAAAACGACAGAAATGTATCCTCTCTCAGCTCTGGAGACCGGAAGTCTGAAATCAGCCTCGCCAGACCGAATTCAGGGTGCGCGGGCAGAGCCTCGCTCCTCGGCAGGCCCCGCGGAGAATCCCTTCCCAGCCTCCTCCAGCGTCGTCGGGACGGCAGGCGCCCCTCGTCTGCGGTCCTGGTCAGTCGGGGCTCTCCGGGGAACAGAGCCGGTAGGACACGCACAGAGGGGTTGGCCATGAGGAACCAGCCCCCGCAGTGAGCGAGCATGGTGTGGCCCAGGCAGAGCCGGTGCTCCGCTCGCAGGCAGGCAGACGGGGGGCTCTGGGGTGCTCTCTCACTCGGGGAGGTAGGCCTCTCCGTGCTGCTGGGGCCCCCGCCGGATCGGATGAGCCCCCACGCTGGGGAGGGCCGGCTGCTCCGCTCTCACGCAGAAGCACCTGCACAGACACAGCAGAGCTGCCCAGGCGGACGCAGAAACCCTCCCCGAGCCCATCACCCAGCCCCGTGCCCTCTTCACGGGGCCTTCTCCTCATCCCCAATCTACTCTCCCTCTGCCTACCTCTTGCAGGAACACTTGAGAATGCATTTAGGGCCACCAGACAACCCAGAACAATCTACCCGCAAAGGCCCTATTTCTACATCAGGTCACACTCGCACGTTCCAGGGGTTAGAACCTTGTTTCTTCCGAGGTCATTATTCAGTCTACAAGGCACACAGAAAAGCAAAATAACCCTGAGACCGAGGGGCTCCGAGCAGGGCCTGCCGAGGAAGAGAAGACGCACCACCCGTCTGCACAACGAGCACAGGGCGGCCTCTCTGCGGGCACAGAGGACGGCGAGGCACAGGCTGCTTGCTGCCCGAGACTTCTGCAGGGCTCCGAGGTTTCCTGCCCAAGGAGTAGCCCCCTTCGACTGTGTCAATGGGGTGGGCCGCCCAAGACCCTGGTAGCCACACCTTTTAAGACGAGGCAGCAGCAAGCGGGATCGAGGTATGATAAGGTGTGCCAGGCTTGCCCAGGGCAGGGAGGCACCCCGTCCCTGGACCACCCCCTACCCATGTCATACCCGGTCAGAAAGTGAAACTGTGTCTGGGCCTCGGGTGGGCTCCTTGCCCACATTCCTCACCCTCTGCGCCCAGCTAAGAGGCTCCACAGGCTCAGCTAGAGGTGCCCCTGTGGGACCGGTGCTGCACCCCAAGACTGCAAGAGACGAGACGAGACTCTCAGTCCCCGAAGGCTGCCGATGTCCCCACACCTCCTCCCTTCTGGCCCTGCCCTGTGTCCTACCCCCCC
>VBSM01001163.1:2203368-2242044 GCA_008086735.1 Cheirogaleus medius | reverse complement strand
AGTCTGTCCATCTCACCTCCCACCCCCCAGACCAGCTTTCCCACCACAGCCACTCTGAATCTGACCCTCTCCACGTCTGCACGCCTGCCTGTCTGCCCCCCAGTCTCGATGGCGGCCCCCTGAGGGCCAGCACGGTGCAGGAGCAGGTACCAGCACGTCTCTACCAGACAAGCGGATGGATAAACGAGGACATTCACAGGTGGGCCTGCCCCTGCAGAGCTCCACACTCCGGCTCCAGTCAGCACCCTCCCCTGGAGTCAGGCCTCGGATGTCTCCCCAACTCCAGGCTTAGGTACCCAGTAGTCTCTTCCCCTCTGATAAGCGCCCTAAAGCTTCACATGTCCCCAAACTATAATCCGCATCTACCAAAACACACTTCCCGGAGAGCCCGGGTAAAAGCTGCAGTGGAGCCTCTGTCTTTTTAACTGCTCAGGCCAAAACCTCAGTGCATGCTCGCTCCTGCCCCAGATTTAACCTGGCAGCAGGCCCTCTGGCTCCACCTCCAAATAAATGCCCAAGGGAGCCTTTCCCCACTGACGCTGCTACACTGTGACCCGAGCCACCAGCCTCTCTCCTGGACCACCTCGCAGCTTCCTAAGTGGGTGCCCGCCCTGCCACAGTCCATTCTCCCAGCAGCCTGGGGACTGCTCCAACCTCCTTGGCTCCCGCTACACTCTCTGTCCACCACCTCTCCTCTCACCCCCAGCCCTCCAGCGTTCCCTGAACACCTGGACACGCTCCCACCTGCCTCGGGGCCTTTGCACTGCTGTTCTGGTGTGTGACCCACTCCTCCCCCCACACAGGGACGACACCTGCCTCTGCTCCATCAACCGTCCCAGTTCCCCTCCAGAACCCCCCCCCCTTCTTTATTTCTTTTTACCCATCGCCACCTACCTGCTCAGGGCTGACCTATTGACCTCATTTGAGGTCTGTCTTCCCCAATGGTAGAACGCTGTTTCCTCTGCTGAGGCCCCACTGCTTAGCCATGGGGACCGGGTACAGGAGCTCAGTGAACTGTGGAGTGACCACCATGCAGGACCGGCCTCCCTGGGGTGACGTGGGATGGAAACAGGCAGGTGGCACTGTCTCCAGGCCACCCCACGCCAGGAATGCCACAGCTCTGCCTACGCCGCTAGGAGCCCGCCTCCACACAACCGCGGCAGGGCAGCGTACGACTGCGAGGCCTGTGCACGGGACGAGAACGTGCTGGACGCACCCAGGAAGCCGCTCAGTGAAAGGCTCGCTTCACGGCTCCACTGGCAAGCATGACATCATTGCCCGCATGTCCACTCTCCGCAAAGAAAAATGGGCCCTTTGAGGGACATAAATAGCCCGGCCTGATGCGGGGGTGCCTGAGGGTCTTTTCCCAGGACTCCGGCGTGTGCCCCGCAGCCGCACGCACGGCAGCCCGTCCGCCGGACTCCAGAGGCTGCCAAAGCAAGTGCATGTCAGGGCGACGGAGGGCACCCAAGGACCCTTCCTCCCATGGGACGCGGCCCAGGGTTCATCACACACGAACCGTCACTGGCCACTGCGTGCGGCTGAGCTTGCCGATCGATGTGTTCAGGGTGCGGCCGTGACATGGAAAACCAGCCACAGGTGTGCTGTGTGTTTCTGTGCCCACAGAAACAAAGGAGACAGAGGCTTGGATGACGCGGCGCCTTTCAGGGAGGCGCATGCTCCTCCCTGAGCACGGGCCTGAGTGCCCTGGACGGGAAACACACAGTCTCAGTGGTGAAACATGTTTCTGTGAAAAGGCCCTGCGGAAACGCAACAGCAACAGCACTTAAAGCTACTAAAGATTCCCACAGCCGGACACAGTTGTTGCCAGTCAGCAGGGCCCTGCCTGTCGGAGTCAAACCCAAGGGCGCCCAACAGCTGTCGAGACCTGAGCTGTCCACACGCATCCCGGGAGAGCTGCATGTGCGATTTCAGTTTCCCTAGAACGCACGCTGAAAGAGTGAAAACAAACAGGGTGTGCTTACTTTAGTAATATCGTCTCTAACCCAGCACACATCCAAAACACGACGGCGCTGCACATCATTCACGAAGCACGGCAGCTGCCTTCTGTGTGCTGAGTCTCCACAGCCAGCTGTGCGTTTCACACTCCAGGTGCATCTCGGCTCTGACCAGCCGCACCCACAGCGCCTCGCGCCGGGCGTGGTGTCGGCTACGGTCCGGACGGTGCACGTCTGAAGCACGGAGACGCAGCGCCCTCCATGTAGAGCGGCTGCTACAAGGAGCCTGCTCGGATC
The DNA here is from genome assembly GCA_008086735.1 of Cheirogaleus medius. Lineage (NCBI taxonomy): Eukaryota > Metazoa > Chordata > Mammalia > Primates > Cheirogaleidae > Cheirogaleus > Cheirogaleus medius. The sequence continues at coordinate 2,239,789 of VBSM01001163.1, read as the reverse complement.
TAAGTGTGCTGAGGATACAGCTGCCGGTCACTGTACATGGACCCTTGGCCACCTGTAAGCTCGTCTAGATTAAATGGCTTATCCTCAAAGCTAGGCTTCTGAGATTAAAAGCTCAAACTTTTCACCATTAATCAGATCAGCACCCGCAGGATCCCAAGGGCCCGGTGGGGACAGGGTCTTGGGCATTTTTCCAGGTGACAGCCTCATGGGGCTGCAGTGGAGGACCAGATAGAACCTCCCGGGCGGGCCTCCTAACACTTGCAGAAGTAATTATCTCCCACTGCAGTGTCATTTAATTAAATCTGCAGCAGATCTACTCTCAGCTCTGAGAGACACAGAACTGTACTGGCTAAAAATAAAGCCGGACCCAGCTCGCTGCAGGTGCGGCGGCCCTGCCTCCGGTGCGTGCGGGGTAAGGGCACAGCGGGACTCCAGGGCGGCCGGGCAGCACCCAGGCAATACACTTGTTAAGACTACAGGATTGTGTTAAATTGGAAAAAAGAACTAGAAAAGCCTATAACTCAGGCGGTGTCAAAACAACAAAACTCAAAGTCATTCACTTTCTGCATTCATCTTCTCCCCATAAACACATGCAAGTGTAAGAGTTTGAAAGGTCTAAGAAAAGAAACCACAGGCAAGACACAGCATAGTATCCTGTGGCTCCCTGGTTCCCCATACAGATGTCTAAGGGAATCTGTCCTCCACCCTCGGCAGAGCCCTTGGGAGCTGCCGACGGGCGACGGCCCCCTGGCTGTGCCCCCGGCCGCGCCCAGCAGGCCCGCTGCACCGTCGACCAGTCTCAGTGGCTGGGCCTCCCAGAACTGTCCAGTCCCAGGTGGACACACAGTCCTGAGGGCCAGCTCCCTGCAGAGGCCATCCTCTCTCCAGGACCCTGGGTCACAGAAACCAGCCCACAGTGGCTACGGGAAGGACAATGCCTGCTTTGTCCGCGAGCAAAGCCAGCGAGGCTGTCTGAACGACACGGCCACTTCACAGTGGGAAACAGCCCTTAAAGGTTATTTTTGCTTCCTCTTCAACACAAGTTCTAGAATATACGTCTTAATCTTCCTAAGTATTTCCTTTTCAAATGGCCTTTTGTAAGCAGACTACTTATGATGTGAAAGCTACAGCCAGGGGACATCTCGTCCCTCACACCCAGCAAGACCAGGAGAGCTGAGGTGCCCCTGGGGTGGCAGGAGTCACACCTCCGTAAACCTTTAATCCACGTCTCTGGGACCAGGCACAGGTGGGGTGCGGGGTCTGAAGCTGTGTCTCCCCTAGCTCGGTGTACTGATGGGGTCAACCCCCCACATTCCCACCCGCTCCTTGGGTCCTGCCTACCCTGGTCCCTAACCAAATCAAACAGAAAGACCCCTTTGACGGCCTCTCCTCTTCTGACTCCATCTGTGCACATAAATGAGCCGGATGCAGAACTGCACAGGTAGCTGCTGGCTGCAGATGGTCCCTCCCGGAGCTGCCAGGGGCCCTTTGGAGGCGCAGTGAGAGTGTCAACCCTGGTTTCAGTTTGACAGCCACCCACAGGGCCTGCAGGGTGGAGGCTGAGGGCAGCATCCTCCTGCCCTTCACATGCACCCAGGTGCCAGGCAGCCACTCACTCTGCAGAGCACCAGGGAGGCCGAGATCCTGCACAGCACGGGACGGGCTCCATAAGGCTCCCCGGCCCCCACGGCCCCCAGCCAGCCGGCCCCCCCCCCTGTGCGCAGCATGGGCCGGGGAGCCCCTGCCCTCCCACGCCTGCAGGTGAGGAACTGAGGCTCGAGAAGTGCCCACCGAGGCCAGGCAGCCCCGGGAGGCGGGCGCCAGATCCCAGTGGCTGGGAGGGGTGGGGGACAGGCACAGCTCACGGCCCTACAAGTGGGTGAGCATGCCACTTCCCCACGCTGTGCCTCGGCGCCCTTGGCCAGTCTCTCCAGGGCTGCCTGGACATGCTGGTGCACCCATCCCACGCCGTGTGCGGCGGGCCCCGCGTGGGCTACTGCTCCACAGTCTCAGACAACACGGTCCCACACGGGGCTCCACCCTGCAGAAGAAAGGGGCAGGAGTAGGAACAGGGGTACGGCAGCCCCAAAACCCACCAAGCCACTGCCTCCCCCAGGCCTCCCTGAACACGGGCGTAGCAGCTGTGAGTTTGTGAGACAGAACAGAAGCAACTGACCACCAGCTCCTGCAGATCTCTAGGGTGGGGTGACAGACCACCTTCAGAGACCCAGGAGGAACTCTGGAGCGTGCCTGTCCGGGCAGGGCCTGGCCTCACAGGCACCTCCCTGGCCCAGCCCTGCCCCTCCCAGCCCGGGGAAGCCAGTGCTGCCCCTGGGTGCTGGGCTAGAGCCGAAGCCCAGCATCACCTGCCAGGGCCCTCCCCTGCCCTGCCCACTTGGACCTGAAGATGTCCTCTGCAGCCACATCCCCCAGACAGACCTTGAACACTCCAGGCAGGACCACTCAGGCTTCTGGAGACAGACTTTCCTCCTGGGCAGGGCACACAACAGACAGGCATCACTGCTGACCGACACAGCAGAACACCCACGCGAGACCTTCTGAAGAGTCGATTCTAAAAAGAGCCATCATTCTCAGGCGGATTTTGTCACTTACCTAGTGATCGGTGTCATCAAACATTTCAGCGCACGGTTTCCTCCTACTGTCTGGTGTCAGCAGAGTCTGAAACAGAGTTCAAAAAAGAGACATGTTAGCAGAATCAACTTTGGACCAGAATCCCTTACAACACAAATTCTACTCCAGCTGTGCTCAACATTCCCCCAGGGAATCCAGGAGAACATCAGCCTAGAGAGAGGTCAGTTACAGGTGCAGCTGGCCTGGCCAGTGAGACCAGAGGAGCATCACCAGAGGACAAGCATTAGCAAGAACTGGGAAGGAGGTGGCATCTGCACCTTCCCTGACCCCGCCCAGCTCCCGGCTCCTTGGCCCAGGCAGGCGCCAGCGCAGCAAGAGCCTGTCCTTGGTACGGCGTGCAAACGCAGGACCTCAGAGCGCAGGACGGAGCAGGTGGGCCCAGGCCTCACCCGGAAATGGTCTGACCCACCACAAAGCCATCGTCAAGAACGGTATTTTATCTATTCCAAGTTGTGAATTACAGAATGTCTTTGTGAAAAGCCACATTTTAGACTGAAAAAATTCAAATTTGCCCTCAATTCCAACATAGGCATTTTGTTGTTGCTGCTGTTATTAAATCAATTAAATTTTTCAGGGTCTTTATTTGGAAATGTTAAATGACAAAATTAGTCCCTGTGTGTAACTCGGTGCTTTACTGGGATCAAAAAATGATGGCTCTGCAAAACAGAATTAATGTGTGAAAATACTTGTCTTACTATCACTGCAGATATTGGCTTTTAATGGTTTATTTGGAAAGAAAGGAAAGAATGCTCAACATGATTTGCTTCTTTACCTTCAGTATGAACTGTGAGTTTCTGAAAAAAAAGCATCAAGGTTTCCTTTTCTTTTGTTGTATGTAACAAATATATGTTAATATGATATATATGTTATATTTAAAAAAAAAAAAAAGAATGGTATTTTAGCACAAAGCTTCGAATCAGCCCCTAAGTTAGATTCATATGCTAGTTAGTACTCAGAATTCCAACAACTTTTAAGTTTTAAAATTAATTACATACTTTTTAACCAAAATCAGAAGAGGAGGAAGGAGAGGAGGGGGAGAGGGGGGAGAGAGAGAGAAGAAAAGAAGAAACCAAAAAAGTAGCAGAATTTGGGAGGGTTTTAGATAACCTTAAAAGTCTGGGAGGGCTTCCTGAGTCACACAGGAGGGAGGACAGGAAACAGCAGACAGAGCACAAAGGGCTCCCGGCCCTGGGGCAGCCAGCGAGCCTCCCAGGGCACCCAAGCCCGGGCAGCTGCAGGTGGCCCTCAGGGGAGGGCTGTTCAATGTCAGCGATGAGGAAGGAAACACAAATGAAAGCAACATAGTCATTTTCACCTTTCAGGTGGGTACTGACGTAGAAGGATGAGCCATCAGGGGAGGAGACACGGGACCACCCTGCCAAGACACTTAGGATGCTGCTGCGGCCACGCTCCCACTCAGACACAAAGCTTCGCCAGCAAAGCCATGGAAACTGCCTCGCTGTCCAGGCTGCCCAGACAGTAAATACAGTTTGTCCAAATGCCAAATCCTATGCAGCTGTTACAAAGAAGGAACTAGGAGGTCACCTTTCATGGAAACGGTCCTGCACCAAGACAGAACGGGGAGGCAGACCTGCCAGGGTGGGCCAGGGTTGCATGGTGTCTGTCCTCCCACGCAGGAGCTACACAGGGGACACGGGTGTCTGGGAGGACGGTCAAGAGGGTGCTAACAGGCTTTCACGCTGTGGAGTGGTCCGGGGGTTGGAGAGCAACTCGGTCGCTGTGTTTACATGCTTTGTATTGGTGGTGTTTTGTCCTGCTCACCACGCAACAGACATGTGCCACGGCCCCCTGCTTAGCAGTTCCCACTTGTCTTTAGGGAAACCCCAACCTGCCAACCCCACATGGGGCACACACAGAGGAAGGCCGATGCACGGCTGGTCATGAGGCTCCTGAGCCCACCCAGAGGACACATCTGCCACACACATGCTACACACATACTCCACACACTCACATACATATACACCCATGCACACTCACATACACACCATACACACAAACATGCATGCTCACACACACACACACCTATGTGCACACTCACATACACACCCGTACACACAAACATGCATGCACAAACACACATACACCTATGTGCACACTCACACACACAAACATATATATGTCCACACACATATATGCACATATTCAAACACACTGTGCATGTGTGTGGTCCTTTTCACTTTCCAAGGGGGTATGCAGCCCAGCACCCCCCACACACTAACACACCAGAGAAACAACCACTGCCCAACTCCTCAGTGACCCCCCGAGCCTGGTCCTGAGTCATCGCTACTTCCTGGAGACTCCACATGCCTCTGGGTGGCGGCTCCCACACCGGAGCCTGCAGCAGAAGCCCTGGCAGGGGTGCACATGCTAGAGGGCTGGGCCCCAGTCAGAGCGCCCGGTCCTTTGTGGGGCTCAAGAACGTTCATTTCTAATGATTTGTTTTTTTAAGAGACAGGGTCTCCCTCTGTCACCCAGGCTGGAATGCAGTGGCACAATCACAGCTTACTGTAACCTCAAACTCCTAGGCCCAAGCAATTCTCCTGCTTCAGCCTCCTAAGTAGCTTAGGACTACAGGTGCGCACCACCACACCTGGCTAATTTTTAATTTTTTATAGAGATGGGATCTCACTATGTTGCCCAGGCTGGCCTTGAACTCCTGGCCTCAAGTGATCCTCCCACCTCAGCCTCTTGAAGTGCTGGGATTACAGGCATGAGCCACCATGCCCGGCCTCTAACAGGTTCTTGGGTGCTGTTGCTGATTCGGGGCCACGCTGTGAGAAGCACCGTCCAGTGAATGGCATTTGGTCACGAGGGACAGCTTCAGGAGGTCAGGGAATGGACCAGGCTTGCTTATCCCTCAGTGAATGCCTTTGTCCCTTCCACAAGGCAAGCTGCATCCAAAGCCCCTGGTCCTCCTTAGTGTGCAAAGAAGCAAACCACTGAAGAAGGTGATTTCAGGGAGTGAGACACACAGTGAAAACAGAAACCCACATGAGAAAGTGCCCGCAGCCGTGTGCGGGGGTCTAACTAGCACCCCAGGGACCCCGTGCCCCTGCAGCATCCTACTCTGCCCCATCCAGCCCTGGCTCCCGAAGGGCACTGCCCCTCCTGCCCCCGCAGGCTGCGCAGCTCAAAAGCACCTCCCGAGAAGCAGGGACCAAGGTCCCCAGCAGGTGGGACAGGCCTCCACTAAGATTCCAGGGCCTGGCTGAGGCGAGAGAGCCTGGGTCAACGACGCCAACCGCAGCACCAGGCCCCATTCCGTCCAAAACTCTGGCTGACAACCGTGACGACGCTGATTTTCCCTGTGCTCCTGGAAAATAGTGACAGGCAAGAAATCCCCCACCCTCTCTGTTCCAGAAATGGTCCCTGCCAAAAAGTCCCTTCCCCACAGGACCGAGCTACAGCTTGTCATACCCTGTCCACCTGGGACGCGGCCAGACACAGAAACCCGCCAATTCCCACTCTGCGCCTCATGGTGACCAGTCACAACAAAACCCTTGCAACCAAACCCTGGTTCACTCTTGTCCCTGCTGCTGCCGCCACCCCCTCGGCCTCCGGGGCACACCTGAGCCAGTGCAGCTTCTCCTGAGAACAGGCATCCTCTGATCCCACCGCCCGGTCCCACTCCCACCCTGGTCCTTCTCAGCCTGGTCTACGCCTCCCTGCCAAAGAGAAACCCTTTGGGCCTGATCCCTGAGATGCCTGAGACCCCGCAGTAGAGCGCAAACAGGCCCGTGCCCTATGTCACAGCCCTTTCTTGGAAAGTCTCTTCTTACCATGTCCGGATTTCTTTTTCATTTGACAACTGATTACAAATGACTCAAAGCTCCAAAATGTATCACACCTGTGCAACGAGGCTGGACACACAGGTAAGAGCTTTGATTTCTGCTTCCTGCAAGACCGGTGCCTCCCAGGTTTACACAAGGTCTCATCAGTTCCGGGGTGTCGCTCAGGAGTGTCTGAGACACACAGCTGCTCCTGGGGGCCGGGGGGCAGGGACAGAGGGGAGAAGTGACCCTTTCCCAGACACCAGGCATCCTACATGCCCTGGAGAAGCCGTCCCCTCAAACATGGAGCTTGGCACGTTGGGTGCTGTGCTGAAGTCACCTCCCTACAGCAGCCCGACAGGGACATGACCCAGGACAGAGCAAGCTCCCAGGACGGGCGACCCCCACCCACGCACACAGTCATGCTCGGCGGTGCTCCCATGAATGCCCAAGAGTCTTTTCTAAAATTACTAAAACTAAACATGTAGGAGAGAACGTGCATCTCACTGGCAATCAGAAAACAGATTAAAACAAGACGCCGCCCTCCCCCTGCACAATAAACAGAGAAAAAGACAATGAGACTGGGGGGGGGTGCACCCTCCCCACGGTCAGTGGGAAGACTATTCCAGAAAGCAGCACCAGGGCATCAGGAACCTCACAAGGGCCAGTCCTAGCTGTGGGCAAGGACAGGGACAGGGACAGGTAATCACAACAAAACCCCTCACTCCGGTATACTCCGGATAATATGAAGCCGAAAATGTCTAGAGAGAGGAGTAAGTAAATAAAGTACAGAAAGTACCAGACTGGATCCAAACTGTGGCCGTGCATCATCCAGGTACTCTACCTCAAGAGACGGCTGCAGTTCTGAGCCATGACTCAAACAACAGAGGAGGCAACGGTGACCCACCACCTGCTGGGACGAGTGTGGGCACACCAAGAAAGCTGCCAGAATAAGCCTCTTACCCCGACAGAGAACAGACGGATAGAAACTCCAGAGTCCTGGGGCTGATGTGTGTTTCTTAAATAACGAATGAATGAACGGATAGTTTTAAGGCCAGGGTGAGTTCTACCAACCCGCTTTCCCTAGTTGCTCATTAAACTCGCTTTGGGTTAAGAAGGAGAATTCTCAAACTTTGCTGAAACCCACTGCAGGGCGTGGTGCAGAAATCGCCCGGGACGGTCTGCACACCCAAAGAGAAACGCTCAGAAATCACTCAGTGTCACCGCCTTGCAGATCCTTAAAGCTTGATGTCTCGCACGTGTCATGTTGGGACACCTGGCTACCTTCAGCCCAAAACTTGGATGTGGTGCTATTACAAGCCACAGTAATCAAGATCACTGCCTGCACGCTACCTTACGGAACAAAGCCCAGCGAAGCTGGGCCCTGCAGGGACGCGGGCTCCCGGGGAAGGGTCACCAACGCCTGCCCTGCATGACTTCGGTGAGCGGCAACGGGCAGTGGGCCGGCAAAACCGGAAGCGTGTTTCCGCTGTGGCATACCCGCATAGGAGAGCTGCGTTTCTCCCACAAGATGGAAGTTCTGGTGTGTCTTTGGTTGTTGTTGTTTTGGGTTTGCGGGGTTTTTTTTGTAAAAGATGAACATTTTCTAGTTGAAGGACTAAAAGTGTCCTGATAGCTGTCTACAGGAAACAGCTAAGCCCACTCAAAACAAGCCACAACTCCTCACATTTAAAGCTGTCCTTGGTCATGTACCAAAAGCAGGACTAGAACAACGCGCTTCCGAGCTGAAGATCTACTTGCAGCTCACGCCAGCACCTTCGGCACGAACAGCAGGCCCTCTTCACAGACGGGGGTCGGCGCCCAGACGCCGGGTGTGCCCCCCGGGCTCCTCGGGCATTCCACGGCCAAGCGCCGGCCCTTCTCTTGGTGATCCAGATCACGGCCACGGCCACCCTCTGTTGCTGCTGGCTTTTCATTTCACTTTCTCGGGGGGTGGGGGGCGCTAAGCTATCAGCATCAACCAGTGTCAGAAGCAGATTCCACACCACGGTCTCTGTGTTGTGTTTCAAAAACCAAATGAAGCCAACTAGAGCAAAAGGGCTCAACCTCAACTCCTGTGGGCCCTGGGATGCTTTCTTCGCTTTCTACCTTAAACACAGGCTTCAGGGTTCTGCAGGTATTTGTCAAATTTCAGATCCAGAACGCCGATCAGAAATGGAGGGTGTGAGTTACATCCCCAGGAAAACTGCCCGAGATGGGCTCACGAGCCGCGCTGTGTGCCCCTCCCCCCTCTCTTCTCTCAAGGCACTGCACGCTCAGGCGACCGATGACGGTTTGCTACAATCACATTGGAGACACAAAACAAAAAAGTGCGAATGGAAACTGAATTAATTCGCTGAGAGGCCAAGTGTGAGAGAGAAGAGCAAGGAGTGGCCAGAAGCCCTGCTCCCGCCCTGGGTTTTGAGCCCAGAGGGTGCGGCACGTCCCAAGTCGGGCAGCAGGATGCGTGCAGGCTGACTCTGGCCACTTCCCCAGTACCTGGACTCCGCAAGGGGAGAGGTGGACACTCACTGATAAGGAGAGCCCTCCGGGGTGGGGTACAGCACCCCCAGCTGGTGGCAGCAGGGACAGGGAACAAAGGAGAAGCTAGGGACACGGAGAACAGAGCTCACAAACGTGCGGCCACACTGGAGTGAGCCCACCCCGCTGCCACGCGGGCAGTCACAAAGCATCAGACACGCCACGCCCTCGTCCTGCGGGCCTCTTAGGGAACGGGGCTCGAGGCGTCCTCAGCCTCCTGGGACAGGCCTGGGTGCATCAGGCCATCACCACAGGGGCTGCAAGCACCCCCGGCGAGGGGCCTGCTCTCTGCTCAGCTGGCAGGGGCGACTGTAACACAGGCCCGTGAGCTCCAAATTACCTTGGATTCCTTATCTGGATGCATCTCTAGTTTCGGCGCTATGCCTTCCCACGGCCGCAAGCAACGCACGCGCCTCACACGACGCGTGAACACTCACGCACCAACCCGGCAGGGCAGCGAGGGACAGCCCCGAGAGAGGCCCCTTTCAAGATATCACTCAAGACCCCCTGTTCTGGCTCAGACCCACAGGCAAGACTGGGACAGTCCACCCGTGGAAGGCTCCTCCCTGCCTCCATGACCGACGCTCACTTTAAAACGAGCCCTGATTCCCGTGCAGAGCAGACAACAGGGCCCGCGGCCCGGACACCAGCACCACCGTCTGCCGAGAACGCCGGTGGCTCAGCCGAGGGGTGAGGGGCGGTGGCTGTTAAAGGGTCACTTTAAAAAATGACCATGTGTTAAAACACCGTTTAACTCATTACTCGGGAGATGTTACAGCCCCTTCAGAGGAGAGGTCAAAGAATCACAAAATGACACGGGGTTGGCTCAGGAAGGGGCTGCTTAATGCATGAGAGGGTTTCCTTTTGGGGTGCTGAACATGTCTTGGAGCTACACAGAGATCGAATGTACTAAACACCACGAATTACCCAGTTTAATACGGTTAACTATTCCATGTGAATTCTGTCTCATGAAAAAAACGATGCGGAGAAAAGGACACCAAAATGAATTTCCAAGGGACACAAACCCGCTTTTCCCGAGGAGGGCCAGTCAACGGCCTCTCCACTGGGCCAGCCACGTGCACGTCCGTCGTGTTTCCTGCGACTCACTGCGACTGCACGAAGACAGACAAGCCCCCGACAGTCCACGCAAAGGCTGCTTATTCCTGAAGCCGGCGTGGAAAGAGAGGAGGGGCTAGAGACTTAGGAGGAATTGAGGTTCAGGACCAGGTGACGTCTGGAAGGGGATCGGCACGGAAGTGGTGTCATGAGGGACACCTGCGTTTCTGAGGCGGGGCCGTGTGAGAAGACAGCACGCCATACGACAGAGTGGGAGACTGAGGTCGCCGAGGCGTGGCAGCAGCGTGGAGGCACAGGGGCGAGGCGTGGAGGCACACAGCGAGGCTGGCTGGGGGGCTTTCGCAGTACCAAGGGAATAGATACATAAAACACTAAATGATACCGATGAAAAACATTTCCCCTGATTTAAACAAAAAGTAGGACGACTGCTCAGATCTGAGCTCCCATAGTGATGATGTGCATTCATTTTCAGAAACGCCTTTTCTTTCTGCCCATCTGGAATTCTTCCCAGAGTGCCCCCAATGTCTCTGGGAGCCCCTAAGTCAGAGAGGGGGTCACCTTGGGGCCTTTTCCTTCTCCGAGCAAAGCCACAGCCCTAGGGAGCCACAGCGGGCGTGCCCCGGCGTCCATGCCTCCGGGAGACTGCGCGCGTACACACATGGCCACCTGCACAGGCTTCACACACACACCGAGAGCCCCTTGGGACTTCAGTGTGCGTCTCTTCTGTTCAGAACACACACGGCATGGCGTCGAGGGAACACGCAGCCTCTGTTAGCACGGGCCAGGAGAAACAGCGCTCATGGACGCGCAGGCTCTAACTCTCAAAGCAGAGTCAGCTGCGCTTTCCCACCTCACTCAGTGCACACCAAGCGCGATGATGACCACCCGGACCCGGCACGTGTGGATGTGGCCTGCAGTCCTGCGTGGTCTCTTTCCGGTGAGTTCTGTCCTCGTGTGCAGCCGGGGAAGCAGCTGTCAGCTCACAAGCATTCATCACTGAGTGCACATGATGATGGCAGACGAGAGCTCGGTGTCAACTACCAGAACCTTCTTCAAGGACGCAGTTCCACCTCACTGCACCCTTGTTCCTATGTAACTAGAGGGTTCTAAGCCACCTGCCCCAGAAGGCAGGGCCCCGTAGAGGGTTTTGTTACTCTTTTACAAGCAATCAGAGCAGGAACTAAAATGTCATCAGCCTCCTGGAAAGACACTCAATTATTAACCTGCGGCATTCACAACCCTACATGTGAAAATTAACTGGAGTTTTCCCCCTTGTTGTGAAGGCTGAAAAGTTTCCGTGACCTCAGGCGGGCACTCCTTTCCCAGCCCACGAATGACGCCTGTCTCCTTCCAAGCAGTGGCGCAGACACAGATACGTGACCCTCACCCTGGTATGGCTCATGCCTGCCCCTCTGCTCATGTCCTCACGTCCCCAGCCACCCTGCTCATGACACCGCAGAACTGGGGTGACCTCATGGAAACATACATGTCTGATGTCCCCACACCACAGCATTCTTAGAGCTCTTGGCCACTTAGTTCCTACAATTCAGCCCCAAGGAGACTGGGATTGTGTGTTCCAAAAGGGTACACATGGTGGAGGCATTGATTTTCATTTCCCTCCTTCGACCTATCCGTACTTCTGACAGTCAATATGCGCTATTTGCCTAATAAGCAGTGACATCACACTTGAGAAAGTCACAGCTCTTATAAATTGTTGTAAGGATATGACCGCAGTAGAGTCAGGGAAGGCTGGCAGGTGGCACGTCCCACGGCCCCAGGCTTGGAGAGCAGCCCGCCCGCTGCCAAGGCTGGAGTTACAGAGTGCCATGGAACCGTCCTGCCTATCCAGGCATTTACGCCCACGACACATCCCCGCATGGCCGCGCAGCCTGCAACAGAGAGAGAAGGACGGCCTGAGCTATCACGGAACAATTATGTGGACAGCAGCCAAACAGAACCATTTTCAAGAAAACATGGAGAAACTAGGATGGTCACAGGGTAGGGCCAGGTCACCCAAAGGACTCCCAATGATCAAGAAAACTCAGCGTCCCAGGATGGCTCCAGGGGACACGTAGCACCATGCTTCACTCTACCTGCAACGGGCGCGCCCAAACCCTCTGCACCTGCAAAACCCGTTTTCCTTTCACTGCTCATAAATTGCTCTATTTTAAAGCCCAGCAGGACACAGATTTTTTAATTAAATGAAGCAAAATTCATCTTGCTTGAAGAATCAGTAAAAAACTGTGACCCTTTCCCTCGCATAGGAAGATACTACGCTGTCGAGGTCAAGAACCCAAATGCACAATGTCCATCAGTGAAAAAATGTCAACTTTGCCACTTAAGCTGAAAGCAGACGACAGTTCATCTAGAAGGACACACTGTCTTAATCCTCCACCCACCAAGTGAAAAGCAACTGCAAAACACTCTCTGCTTAGACACAGCACGAAAACACACCTCCACACTGAGCCTTATTTTTCATGGGTTTTTAAAGCAGGCTACCTTGTGGCCTTTATTGGAAACAGACAAAAACATAAATAAATCAGTGCCTATTAACATACCACTAGAATAATCACCCCAAACGCCAAGAAAAAGGGGCAAAAATCTCATCCACTCTCTAGGTGGTGGCTGCAGGTTTCTTCTCACTTTGGGACAAAGCCAGCCAGATCCTCCCAGTGTGTAAACTCCTGGCAGTGACCTGAAACCTCAGGAGATATTAAAGTCCCGCAGGTCAAAGTCCTGCAGGTCACTGGGGTGTCTGGTATTAACTTACCACCCTTGGGCAGCAAATGCTACCCCAGGGCTTAAAAGCCTTAATGTCCCTCCTAAAGCACCTCATTTGCTACTCCCCAGGGAGAGCCACATAAACCAAGGGGATCAGCCCAGAGGACTTGGCAATATCTACAGACTGGGCCGGGTGCGGTGGCTCACGCCTGTAATCCTAGCTCTCTGGGAGGCCGAGGCGGGTGGATCGCTCAAGCTCAGGAGTTCGAAACCAGCCTGAGCAAGAGCGAGACCCCGTCTCTACTATAAATAGAAAGCAATTAATTGGCCAACTAAAAATATATAGAAAAAATGAGCCGGGCATGGTGGCGCATGCCTGTAGTCCCAGCTACTTGGGAGGCTGAGCAGGAGGATTGCTCGAGCCCAGGAGTTTGAGGTTGCTGTGAGCGAGGCTGACGCCACGGCACTCACTCTAGCCCGGGCAACAGAGTGAGACTCTGTCTCAAAAAAAAAAAAAAAAATATCTACAGACTACAGTGGTGATTACACTGCTTCCAAACAAAGGCTGAGTTTAAAACACCAGGTCTGAGGTCCCCAATATGTTAATATATTCCCAATTCCCAGTATCAGGAAAGAAAGAAGTGTCATCACTACAGACTCCACAGACATTAAAAGGGAACACTGCAAAAACTCTACGCACAGAGTCAACAACTTAGAGGAAATGATCAAATTTCTCAATAACCACAAACTGCCCAAACTCACCCAAGATGAAATAAATACCTGAACAACATTATAAATACTAAAGAAATCAAATATGTAGTTTAAAACCTTCTGAAAAAGACATCTGAAAAGGCTAGATGCTTTTACTGGCAAATTCTACCAAACATCTAAGGAAGAAATAACAGCAATTGTATACAATCTCTTCCAGAAAATAGAGGAGGAACAAACATTTCCCAACTTAATGAGGCCAGCACTACCCTAATAGCAAAACCAGACAAAGACAGAGCAAGACGATTATGAGCCAATATCCCTCGTGAACACAGACTCAAAAATCCTCAACAAAATATCAGCAAACTGAATCCAGCAATATACAAAATCAACACACCACAAACAAACGGAGTTTATTCCAGAATGCAAGGTGGTTCAACATTTAAAAATCAATAAATGTAATCTACCATAATAACAGAAGAAAAAAACAGGCGTACCAATTTATGTAGAAAAAGCATTTGAAAAAATTCAACAGCCATTCAAGATAAAAACTCTCAGCAAACCAGGACTAGAAGGGAACCCTCTCAACCTGAAAAAGGGCATCAGTGAAAACTCATGGCCAACAACAAGCTCAAGGGTGGCAGACTGAATGCTCCCACCTGGAATAGGGAACGCGGCAAGGATGTGCTCTCGCCGCTTCTCAAATCTGCGCTGGAAGGCCTGGCTCGTGAAACCGGCAGGAGAAAGAAACTACAGGCACACAGACTGGAAAGGACGAAATAGAACAGCCTGTTCACGGACAGCATGATCGCCCGTGTAGAAAATTCCAAGGAATTTCTTCCTCTTCTTCTTCTTCTTTTTTTTTTTCACAAAAAAGCTCTTAGAACTAGTAAGTGAGCTTAGCAAAGTCAGAGGATACAAGGCCAACAACGTAATATTAGTCAGATTTCTATGTACTCTATCAATACTTGGGAAACCAATAAACGGAACTTCTTCAAAATTAAAATGTTTGGCCCTGTGAAAGATACCATTAAGAGAATTAAAAGACAAGCTACAGACTGGAGGAAGATATTTCAAATCACACAGCTGACAAAGAGCCTGCATTTAGAATTTATAAAGAATGCCGTGTGACTTGCACAGAAAAAAAAAAGAATATATAAAGAAGTCTCAAAACTCAACAGCAAGAAAATAATCCGATTAAAACATGAGCAAGACTTGAACAGATACTTCACCAAAGAGGATATACAGATGGAAAATTAGCACATGAAAAGATGTTTTACATCACTGCCCATCAGGAAACGCAAACTGACCCCACAATGAAGGAGACACAACGTACACATATTAGAATGGCTTAACAAAAAAAACCTAACAATGCCAGGTTTGCTCTAGAAAAGATCTTGGCAGTTTTCTGTAAAGTAGAATAAGCACTGACCACGTGGCCCAGCGGTCCCACCCCAGGACATTTACCCTAGGGAAGCAGTCATGGTGCTGAAAGCAGCCAACTGCAAAAGGCTACTCCATGGTTCCATTACGTGACATTCTTGAAAAGATGAACTTCAGGGACAAAGAGTAGACAGGTAGTTGTCAAGGTTGGGGTGGGGAGGGTGTGAATAGAAAGGGATAGGACAAGGGAGGTTTCTTGGGGAGGAGATGGAACTCCTCTGTCCCCTAATTGTAGTGGTGGCCACACAGTCTATACCTGTGTTCAAACTCACAGAACTGTACACTAAAATAATCATTCTTACTGTATATTAATTTAAAAAACAAAGGGAAAGGGAAGAATAATAAAATGCCTGTACCAACTTGATTGAAATATCTTTTGTAAATACCTTTATTTTTAGCCAGACACAAAAGGACAAACACTGAACGATCCCACTCGTGAGGTCCTCAGAGTAGTAAAGTCACAGAGACAAAAAGGAGGATGGGGGTTGCCAGGGGCCGGGGAGGGGGCTTGGGGAGTTAGTATTTAATGGGGATAGAGTTTCAGTTGGGGAAGATGAAAAAGCTCTAGGCTGGGGCTCACCAGCACTTTGGGAAGCAGAGGCAGAAGGATCACTTGAGGCCACAGGAGTTCAAGACCCTGTCTCTACAAAAAAAACAAGAAAAGGTAGTGGAGTGTGGTGGCGCACGCCTGTAGTCCCAGCTACTTGGGAGGCCAAGGCAGAAGGATCGCTTGAGCCCAGGAGTTTGAGGCCCAAGGCTTCAGTGAGCTATGATGAGGCCACTGCACTCCAGCCTAGGCGACAGAGAGAGAGACCCTGTCTCTTAAAAAAAAAAAACAAAGTTCTGGAGAGGGATGGTGGTTACAGTTGCACAATGTGAATGTTATGCATATTTTACCACAATTTTTAAAAACCTTGGTTTTTCATCATAAAGGGAGATTTACAAAATTGTATTTGTATAAAGATAAAACAAAAAAAAGTTCGAAAAGCAAAAAGCTGAAGTCCCTCCCCATCACACTCTCCAGACAGCATCGCTATTGGCAGCTTGCTATGAGTCACCCCAGACTTTCGCTATGCTTACCCTGCACTCCGCTCAGGTCTTCTGAGCACCACCGGGAGGAGTGGGACAGAGAGAAGGAGACACTGTGCCCACAGCAGTGCTGTGGGTCCCCTGGGGCCATGCTGCCTGGTGTCCGTCCCAGAGTGGAGGAGCTCCAGCCACGCACTCTGCAGACACAGGACACCAGGTTCCGAGCTCCAGCTCACTCTCCCACAACCCCACCCCAGCTCTGGTCGCCAAGAAGCCCCACTCCAACAACGTCCAAATGCAGAAATGCAATCTGCAGCTTCTAGACACATGGCACCAAAAAACTCCAGGGACAAACACAATCTGACTCATTTGCTCAGCCCTGCTCATTGCAAGCATTTCAGCAGTAATTAACCTTCATTTAAACTCTGTGGCTGAGTTTAGAAATCACTAGCATCTTAATCCAAATAAGAACCTCGCAAAGATTATGCTGGACAAATACAACGTAAACAGATCTGAATGTCTCCAGGTTCTTCGTTGTGAGCCATATTCCTTTGTATACAAGAATGAAAAAACCCAGTAAACAATCCACATAAACTTCACTTCAACCGGTTTCTCTTTCTTTCTCTCTGGTTAGAAGCACTAACCTTATTTGCAGGACCCAACCTTGCTTCAAAACCTGTGCACCATTTTTTTTAAATGTGTACACTTCGTTGTCTTTTTCAAGTCTCACTATTCCAAGAACATCCCGGCTGAGGACAAGGCTAACATGTGGAATATTACCAGCCACTGTCCCATAAGCCTTTTGCATCCGACAGACATGTGTCCCTCAAGGAAAAGAAAACAGCTGGGCAGAGTCTTCACTGCACCACGTGCTTCTTTAGGCTGGGGTCGGGACGGCAGAGTCTGGTCTCATGTCTGTGACTGGCTGGCCCCTGCGACAACGGGGTCCCCACTGTGGAGGCCCAGGAGCCCTACCTTGGAGAATCTCAAAAGCGCCTCTGAGAACAGCAGCCCTGGCTTCAGAATCTGAGGCTGCCCGCCTTCTGTGGTCAGCAGGCCCCGCCTTCTCTCTGCTCCGGCCCTGCCTAGAAGGCTCTCTCCAGCAGGAAAGGGTCAAGGTGCAGGATGAGGGCCACCGTGGCCTGGAGCCTGTCCTGGGCTGCCCAGAAGACCTGGCTTTCTGAGACATGGTGACTCCCAGGCTTGGCAGGACAACCCAGGGGCCCAGGAGCAGCAGCGCCGAGGCTGTGTCCTCCCACACCTGGGAGTGAGGATGGGCCTCTTGGGTCCCCAGCTCCTACTGGCATCACTCCGAGCCCCGGCCAGCAGAAAGCAGGGCAAGGGACACATGCCACTGCCAGTCCTTGAGCAAACGGCCACTCCCACCGCACTGCCCAAGAGTCTTTCCAGGCCCCGTGACAAGCTCCGCTCACTCGTCCACCTCCATCATCACTCCTGATGGAGGAGGAAGAGAAGAGCCCCCACCCCACAACCCTGCAGCTCCCACGCCCATGCTCACCTACACACCTGCCCAGTGGCTCCTTCCAGAGCGGGCCAGGCCCGCGGCCACTAGGCTGTGCTGCTTCTGCTGTTCTGTGATTACTTACCGCCAAGTCCACAGGATGGCCCAAAGGTCTGATAAGAGCATGCCAGGCACATGGAAGGCCAAGGTCAGCAGACTCCCACAAAGGGGCGGGGAACGAGGACCAGACTGCAACTTGCAGACATTTTTTTTTTCCAGAAAAAAAAATATCAGAGAGGCAGAGCCCCAAGGCTTTCTGCTAACAAACACCTCTATGCGTCCACGCACTGCCGTGCACTGCTGGGAAATGAAGCAGCTTGTGGAAGGACGGTGACGGGAATCATCCCAGAAGCGCCGAAGGTGTTGCTCCTGCCCGAACGCAGGGTGGGCGGGGACACAGGGAAGCGACTGCCCCAGGAAGAGAAGGCAGCTGGGCTGTGCGCTCCACACACGCACACACGAGGCCCCGGGAGCTCCCGCAGTGCTCAGCTCAAGAAACATCAACCTTCGTCCACCCCGGGCCAGCCTGATGACCTCTGGGAATGAATTACAAGCCCTGCCCGCTTAGGGACAGATTTCTCCTTCGTACACACCCCAGCAAGCTCACACACTTCACTTCACGCCCACGCGTGTTTACAGGGCGCGGCCCGCACGGGGCAGGCACCTGGGAGTGCTGACCCAGTGACGGCTAATGTTGTGTGTCAACTTGGCTGGGCCACGGGGCCCAGATGTTTGGTCGAACGTCATTCCTGATGCTTCTGTGAAGGTATATTTTGAATGAGATCAACATTTAAAGCAGAGACTGAGTAGAGCAGAGGACTCCCCCACGCTGGAGTGGGCTCACCCAGCCAGTTGCAGGCCTGCCCCCGGCCCCCTGGAGGGAATTCTGCTTCTGGGCTGCCTTCAGATCTTCTTGGGGTCACCAGCCTGCTGCTCCACCCTGCAAATTTTGGACTTGTACCGCTACAATCACGAGCCAATTCCTTATAATAAACCTCTCTTTCTCTCTCTCTCACTCTACACATATGCATATGCACACGCACACACACATACGCGCACGCACACACACACACACCCCTTGTTGGTTGTGTTTTCCTGCAGGACCCTGACCAATACGCTCAATCGGGGACACATTGAAGTCACCACGCCTGGCTTCCAAGACGCCCCCTGGCCTGTGCCCTCCTACTCGCTGCTACAGAGCAGAACCTGACTGCGGAGGGAAGCCCCGTGAGCACACGGCACCCCACACATGGCACTGACAAACAGCCATGCCTGTGAATGATCTGGGCATGCGCAGAGCATCTGGCCGGGGCATTTGGCTGAACTGTCCAGGGTTAGGAGAGCCGGCACAGCTGACCCCAAGGAAACAGGTTGCATTCTTACCCAGGCACTATCACTCTAGACAAGCTAGAGGCATCAGAGGAGAATAGGGGTGAGTTTTATCTTTTGGCTAAAAATACAATTAAGCCTTCTGGAAGGTAAGTTCAGAAAGCTGCCTAATGAGAAGAAACCCCTAAATCCAGGAGAGCCTTTTAGAATGCAGACTCCAGCTTGCTGTGCGCTGCTCTTCTGGAACATGCATGCACACATATGCAGGAAGGCACTCACACACGCACACATGTACAGTGTTCGTGCATAGACACGTGCACATGCACACTAACACACACAGCCTGCTAAAAATACCACCAGTTTCTGTTCCGGGCACCACCATTCACAGGGCCTTCACGTGCCTGCTGACCAACACTGGAACACGCATGACGGACGCCGGGAAAACGGTCAAGGGTGCAGCAGACTGGAGGGTCGCCCAGCAGGAGGCAGAGGACACACAGCCCTCATAGGGCAGGGCGCAGGCTCCTGGCACAACACAGAACGTGCACACCTATGACAGCGGTGAGCAGATAAAGCAGGTCGCACACCTCTGCACGGTGTAACCACAGCTTGAGAGAACACCACCTCTATGAGCATGTTGTGCATGTGTGCACTTGTGTACGAAAACACGTGTGTACTTGAAAATGGCGGAGAAAAAAAACTCAGAAAGGCAGGCTGTTCGTGGCATTTACCCAGCACAAAGAGGAAGCTTACACTCCTTGCTTTCTTCATTTTCTGAAAAATAAAAACGCCATTAAAATAAAGGAAAAGTTAATCAGCACATCTTACTTCCTGTTCACACTAAAGATTCAACAAGTATTTTTGCAGAAACACTCCTTAAAAGCACAGGCCCCACCAATGGAGAAAACTCACATTAAAAAAACAGATAGAAGGCACCTTTCCTGTTTCCCTTCTGAGTCAACACGAAGTTATTTTACAAAGCAGCGAGTTTCCACTGTACTCTCTTGTTTCCACAGCCTCCCACGACACAAAAAGCAGCCATGGTTTCCATTTTCCTGGTGAAAGAACCCGCTGAAACAGACCCTGGAGCAGGTGAGCGCCTGCCAGCATAGTTCCCGCAGAGCAGGGCCTCCAGGGCAGCCCATGCAGAATGTCACCCACCTGCCCCTGTGTGCAGCGGACTGAAGAGACAAGGCCCCAGGACCTGGGGACGTGACCTTATGTGCCAAACTTAAGAATCTTGAGATGAGCTCTTCCTAGAGTATCCAGGTAGGCCCTAAATACAATGACAAGTGTGAAAGATACACACAGAAGAGAAGAAGACAGACGCCACGTGTGGTCGGAGCAGAGACTGGACTCAGCCACAAGCCCAGAACAGCAGGAGCCACAGCAGCTGAAGGGGCGGGAAGGACCCTGCCCAGAGCCTCTGGGGAGCTTGGCTCCGAGACACCTTGATTTCGACGTCTGGCCTCCAGAACTGGGAGGATGAACCTAGGCAACTGTAAGCCATCCAGTTTGTGATGCTTGGTTATGGCAGCCACCGGGGACTCATCCCTGTCCCTCCACACCCCCATGGTTCTATGAAGAGAGAGCACACTTCCTTCACGGTCAGTTCACAGGGAAGACAGGAACCCCCCACCAAATACACAGACCATGAACATGTGTGGGAGGAAATGAAACATATGCCCTCCTCGCTGCACCCTCGTCAGGGGTCTCGCCCCTGTGCACCCTCCATGCTCCCACACAACACCTGACACCTAAGCCATACCCCGCCGGTCCCCAAGGGCCCTCCCTTTCCCTGGGGAGTCACCACTGCTGTTCTGGTCACCACTGCTGTGAAACCCACTGCGCAGAACTCAGCAGCCTATAAATGTCACCACGCTCACAGTGCCGTGGGCAAGGAGCCCCGTGGGCCACAGCCAAGGTCAGCTCGTCTCTGCTCCAATGTCTGAGGACACCCAAGGCTGGGACGCTTGATGACCAGGCCTGTCCCCTCACACATAAGAGCCCTGAGCAGGGGGCACCGGACACTGGGCCTGCCCAGCGGAGCCCCCGGCCCTCAGTGGAGCTCAGGCTTCCTCGTAGCACGGCCGCCACAGGGCCACTTCCTCCCTCGGTGGAGCTCAGGCTTCCTCGTAGCACGGCCACCACAGGGCCACTTCCTCCCTTGGCGTCGCAGGACTCCCAGAGCAAGTCTCCCAGCGAAGGACGGGGAAGCTGCACTGGACATCACTTAGCCCTATGCGCGCCACACTCTACTGACCAATGCCGCCAGGAGGCCACGTAAATCCAACGAGAGGAGGCAGATACCTCGCATCTCAGAGACAGCAACGGCAAGATTTCCCATCATGGTTTAGACATGGACCCAGCTGCTCTCCTGTCCAAGCTACCAGCTGTTTCCTACTTGTTCTCGGTCCCAGCTCAGTCCCTCACTTCAGCATCTCGCCCCTGGCCCTGCCGCATGGCCCGTGTCCCCACCGGCACCCCCACGCACCCTCCATCCGCTGGAAGTCACATGCCCTGTCTGTCCTCCTCTGGCCCCTGACCTTGTGTCTCAATCCTAGAGCCCGGGACACACTGGGCACCTACCGCATGCTTGCTGAGCAGCGGATGGGGGCAGATTGAGTGATGGCCCGTGCAGCAAGAGGCAGAACTGCGAAGCTGGGAAGCGCCTTGTTAGCAATGACAGGGAGAGTCCCGCCTGGCCTGGGGTGCAGAGGTGGAAGTGGGCGGGACACAGAGGGTGCAGCTGGAGAGACACTTCCCCATTCCACAGGGTGCAGGCCGCAGGCGGGAGGTCAGGGCCAGTTCAGGGGACCCTTCTAAAAGGGAGAGGGTTCGGAGCAGGCTGGAGGCAGGGAGCCGCTGTGAAGTCTGAGATGAGACGGAACCACAGGCCCCACTGCCACAGGCCCCTGCCCCAGCAAGTGGAGCCACAAGAACTGGAGGCCCCGGTGTCCCGAAAGGAGAACAAAGAACTAAAACACAGCCTGTGTGCAAGGATGCTGCGAAGCCTCACGCATAATGGCCCCACACGGGAAACCCAGCAGCCAGCACGTACGTATGTGGCGTACAGGGACGCGCGTGACCACGGTGGATGCACACAATGGAAGACTGGGTGGCGGGGCGTGAGGAGAAGGCCCTGGGTGAGCCCAAGCTGGGTGTCACAGACGGATGCTAAGTGACACACATAAGAACGAGCTGCAAAATCCAAGGTACAGGAAGCCAAACCAGCCAAAACTAAGCTCTGCTGGGATCAGCAGGGGAGTGGTGACCAGGGGCCCCGAGGGCCGCGATGCCCTGTGCCTGGTCCCGGCATCACACGCCGGCTCCGTCTGTGAAAGTCAGGTGCACGTCACAGTGAATGCCACAAGCACCACCCTGCAGGAGACGGCGGGAGCGGAGACAAAAGCAGGCGCTGCCGCCGCCACCACTACTGCTGCTGTCTTGCTGTGGACAACCTCCCCTTGGTTCCAACAGGGGACAGGAAGCAGAGAGGGGTGACCACCCCGCTGGGCAAGGGGACCCACTGCATAGGGGAGACACCCAGCCGCCCGAGGAAGAGAGCAGCAAGAAGCCTGTTGGGGACCGTGACTCCAACCATCGCACGGCACTCCAGGTGCTCACTGCCCGCAGCCGGCCCTGCGCGCTGCTGCCCTCCTGGGACACACCCATAGATGCTGGCCGGCAAAGGCCTACGGGTGGGCCACGCTCAGGTCTCTCTGCCAGGTGGAAGACGGCCAGGAGGCCAAAGTCTCGGGCCACGAAATCCACTCTGTGTGTCAACTCTGACCAGACAGGCACTCGGAAGTATCAAAATGCAAAGAACAATACGAGCCACGCCGGGAAGGCACTGCACGAGCATCAGCCGCAGTTCTGAGTCCTCTGGGAAGCCTCAGAGCCATTCTCGGTGCCGCAGAGCTGACGGCCTGCCAAGCTCGGGAGAAAATCATTGCAGAATACGTCTTCTGTGCAGCAGAAGCCGTGCCGGCCTCCTCAAGCAAAAAGAGCGGCGCCCTGGCCCAGCACTTCGGGGAGGATGGCACCAGCAGGGACAGACTGGTGGCTCAACACGGTTTATGAATAGGGCTGTGTTCGCAAAAGTGTTTTTCCATCTTTGGCAGCCACAGTGTAAGTGCAGTCCTGACACAGAGCGTCTCACAGAAGTCCCCCAGGACACCGCGCTGACTGCAGAGCAGGCGCTACGTCCCGCACACTGTCCCCACGCTGGGGGGGAGGGGTGCGCCTGCATTCTGTGCTCCTTCCTCCTGACGGCGACGTCTGTGCTAAGCTGTCTTTCCCTTCTGCAGAAACACATGTGCTCATTATAAGTGACACTCTCCTCCAGCTGAAATAGCACCTGCCCGCACTGGTCCCTGGGCCATGGAGCAGCCACACGCGGCAAACGGGAACCTGTATCTCCCCGACGCTTGTTCCCGGGCCCTTCGGTGACTGGTATCTATTTAAAAAGCACCTCCTCACCACCTCCTGGTTTTGCCAAGCCGTGAAAACCCAGCGCTGCTCCGACCACGCTCTTGCGGGTGGAACGTGAGGACGGCAGGTCCCCACACAAGAGATCCCGGCTTCACGCAGCACCACAAGAGGCAGCCGCTGCTCACAGGCAAGGCCCCAGGGAGCTGGGCAGCTTTGCAGGACTCCACATCTGAAACTCAAGCCACTGCCCTCGGTTTTCAAAGACAGGCCACATATCCAATTCCGCCTGCTCAAGAGCTTTGCTTTGACCCAGTTTGCCTGCCCTGTTGTTCCCACGTGTGCGCTCCAACGCCGGGCCCGGGGCAGCACACACAGCTCGGGCAGTATGCTGAAGGCTCCAGAGCACGCCTGGCCCCAGAGACCCCACGGCTGACCCCGACTTAGAGAAAAACCAAGGACTGAGGGAGTCCACAGTCAAAAGTCAGGCCATGTGGGAAGTAAGACAACAATGCCTAGGCTTACACATACTGACTTAATGCTAAAATTTTAAAATGCCCATGCAGTCCACTCATAAGGCCAGATGTCACATGGGAGTATTTTTCAATCTGGGGCTTGCACACTCAGTTTTCAATAAAATGCAAGTGAATAAAATATCAGAAGGCGTCACATACAGTCAAGAGTGGCTGCTGTCAGCAAGACTCTGGTTGTGGTGGTATGTGTGCAAGCGTGTGTGTCTGTGTGTGCCTCACGATGTAAAAGTGTGTGGGTCACTGTCAGAGTCTAGAAGCAGCCAGGCATAAGACCCCTACACAGCCAGACTTCCTGACTGTCATGAAGTTTTACTATTCGAATTAAAATGTTTTAGCAATATTATACACGTTCTGAAGCAAGAGGAAGCTTGGTTTCAAACATGACGCTGAATTCCACAGGCTCCCAGTTCAAATGTTGCCAAGAAGGGATATTATAGGAGTCATTTAATAATCCGCAGCCCCCAGGAACCACCGAGGGCCAAGTCGACTCTGCTTATGAAGAAGGCAGGCCGCACACAGGTGGCGCACACAGGTGGCACACACAGGTGCCGGGCGTGGGAGGGCTTCCTGGCTCGCCCAGGAATTGGAGCCCAGGAGAGGACAGATGCAGCCACCCCGCCAGCCCTGCAGACCCGCCTCCCCTGAGCGGCACCCACACCCACACACGCGGGCTCCACCTGCTGCCCGCGCCGTGTCCGGGAGAGGCAGGCGCAGGCCGGCTGGTTCCGCCGCACTCACGCGCTTTAGGAGAACAAGCTGTGCACACGCCTGCTTTTGGACAGGCACGCATGACGAGGCTAGGAAAAGCATGTGAGGACTCCCAAGACCTACGATGTGTGTGCGCATCATGAGGTGTGTGGTGTGTGTGATCTAAAATTACGTTTTTCAACCTTTCTCTTTGTATTTCTCCTTTACGATTTCCATAACAAGAATTACTGCAGAAAATCGGGGAAATGAAGACAAACACCAAGGAGGAAACAAAAGCCATGTCATCAACTAAACATCTGGCTGCCAGCTAGGACGCAGTCTAGTGCTTTCCAGGCACTTGCAAGTTCTTCCTATGCTCGCCGCTCCGCGACTTGCTCTCACGCGGTACTCCGGGGACACGCATCTCATCAGGCACATTCCGCCCTGGTATTGTTAGAGATCCACCTTACTACGCCACCCCATACCTGACCATTTCTCCGCCAGGAGCTGCTCAGGTTGTACATAGATTTTCTATTTATAAAGACTGAGAAACACTCTTTTCCATAAATGCTTATTACATTCACGATTCTTCAGATAAACTACATTTCTAGTTCATCTGGACTTTAGTGGCCAAACGGTATATCCACATCTTTACAATCTTTAAAACACCCTGACTATCTGCCGTGCTGCGGTGCATGCTCTAAATGCCGGGAAGGGAGCTTGAGATCACAACTCCTGGGCTCAAACCACTTCCTGCCTGAGCGGTCCCAAGAATAAGTTTCTTATTCTCTCTGTTCCCGATGTCCTCAGCTGTAACGGGGGAAGAACTGACCCGTCTTACAGGGCTGCGGTCGGGATTCCATGAGATGGGTAGAAAGTGCCTGGCACGTCATTTATGACAAGGCCACCACGAATATCATCATAGCATTCCTGTTCCGCAACTGCCTCCCCTGTCTCCATCTTCCTTTCCAATTCAGCACCCAGAAGTGCCGGAGTCTCTCCCTAAACATACTACTGCTTTATTTACTGCTCAAACACCTGTACAATTCCGCTGAGTGGAAGAAGCAAGACTCGAGCGACAAACTGCACAACTCCGTTCATATGACATTCTGGAAAAGCCTATAGGGTTGGAAAACAGATCCATGGTTGCCAAGCTGGGGGAAAAGGACTTATCACAAAAGGGCACAAGAGGATTTCTGGCACTATGAAAATTTTCCGCATCTCGATCTGGTGATGGTCGCATGCCTATATGCTGACAACCCAAAATTAGTGACTGAGGCGGCTAAGATCTCAATCAACAGAGGTTTATTAAGCCCAATTTGGAGGACACACCTGGGAAAAACACAAACCACAGAGGGATCTGTGGATCTGTGACTGTTATTCCGAAGGGGGATTTGGGAACTTCAGTATTGACGAAGAGGGGGCACACAGAAAAAGGAGGGGGGTGGGCAGTGAAGCAAATGGTTACATTCTCGTGAGACCCTGGAACTCTGCATTATACCCTAAGATGAGGTGAACGTTAGAAGCGCAAAAGGGAGTGAAAGAAGTATCGATTATGTATCCAATAGATGTCCCTGGGTGGGTGGAAGAATGATTGATCTTGTCTTGTCTCTGTTCTGCACCTGGGATACTAATAAGAAATCAACATTATTAGTGTGGAATTGAACAGACTTTTGTTTGGAGAAGAAGACTTAGCCTAGAAAGTAAAGTCACAATTTGCAGATTCTTCTTTACGGGAGGTAAGGAATTTCCTTACCTGTGGGCAGTCCCTGCCGATGCCTAAGGCCTGCTACCCTTTCCTGGGGATCAGCGGATGCACAGTGTTAGGAACAGCTGTTCATCTGGAAGGGACATTGTATGGGTCCCCAACCTATTGGCACTAGGAACTGGTTTGACCGGGCGGGGAGTTCCGTGGCCCAGTCCCCTAACAGGCTGTGGACCAATACTGGTCCTGGGGTGCGCCTGAGATTATTATTTTCCTTTACAATGCATTTACCAAAACTCACAGAACAGTACATTTAACAGGGTGGATTCTACTGTATATAAATTATACCTCAATCAATCACATAAATTACCAGAACTGACTCAAGCAGAAATAGAAAATCTTGGCCAGTCGCAGTGGCTCACGCCTGTCTGGGAGGCTGAGGTGGGAGGATGGCTTGAAGCCAGGAGTTCGAGGCTGCAGTGAGCTATGACTCTGGCACTGCGTTCCAGCCTGGGCAACACAGCAAGACTCTGTCACTAAAAAACAAACACAATCTTAATAACCTTATGTTAAGAAACTGAATTCATAAGTAAAAGCTTCCCTATAAAGAAAACTCCAGGCCCAGATAGCTTTAATAGTAAATTCTAACAAACATTTAAGAAAAAAAAAAAATACCAATCCTACACAAACTTTTAAAATAATAATAAATGAAGAGGAAATACGTCCCTAATCATTGCATGGGGCCAACATTACTCTTGATACCAAAACCAAAATTATTACAAGAAAACAATAGCCCTCATGAATACAGTAACAAATATCCTTAAAATCACAGCAAATCAAATCCAGCAATACATAAAAGGGAGGATACATCACGACCAAGTGGGATCCATGCCAGAAATGCAAGGCTGATTTAACGTGCAAAAGTTAGTCAGTATAATTCACTGTATTTACAAACAAAAAAGGAAAAACCACATGATCATCTCAGTAGACACAGAAAAGTACATGAGGAAAGCCAGCAGCCATTATGATAAAAAATCTCAGCAAATTAGAAAACTTCCTCGACCTCATAAAGGGCATCCACATAAAATCTTCACCTAACATCATACTTAATTAAAAAACATTAAATTCTTCCTTCCTAAGATTGAAAATAGGCAAGAATTTCCACTTTCACCACTTCTGTTAAAAATTTTACTGAAAGTCCTAGACAGGGAAATAGAAAAAGAAAAAGAAATAAAAGGCATTCTAATTGGAAAGAAAGATGTAAAGTGGTCATTATTCATAATCACCAGAATTATCTATGTGGATCTCAAGGTTCTACAAAAAAAAGCCAGTCAGGTAAGTGACTTTAGAAAATTCACAGGATAAACAAAAAATATAAAAAATTATGTGTATTTCTATACCCTAGCAATAAACAATTGGAAAATAAAATTTTTAAGAATCTATTTATAATAACGTTCAAAATAGGAAATACTTTTGAATAAATTTGATAAAATATGTACAAGACCTACTCACTCAAACTAAAAGAAATTAAGGGAAATGAAAATAGAAGGAGAGATATTCCATGTTCATTGGTCAAGAGACTCAATATTGTTATCTCAATTTTCCCCAAAGTGATCTAAGGAATTAACATAATCTCAGTCAAAATGCAAGCAGGCTTTGTGTAGAAACTGACAAATTGATTTTAAGTATATATGAAAATGCAAAGGATCTAGAATTGACAATATGATTTTGAAAATGCAGCAAAAGTGTCACAATACCTGACTTCAAGAGTTACTACAAAGCAAGTCATCAAGCACTGGGAATAGGCCATAAAGGAATGAGCCATAATGGAACAGAACAGAATTCAAAACAAAGCCTCACAGATATGGCCAATTACTTTACAAACATGGGGCCAAGATAAAAGTCAATGGAAAGAATAGGCTCTTTTTTTTTTTTAAATGATGTTGGAACAATTGGATAGCCACATGCAAAACAATCATTCTCAATCCTTAGCTCTTTCCAGTTAAAAATTAACTCAAAACGGATAATAGATCTAGACAAAGAAGCTACAACTATAACATTTTCAGAGGAAAACACAGGAGAAAATCTTTATGACTATGGGTTAGGCAAAGATTTCTTAAATAGGACACAAAAAAGCACATTAAGACAACTTGATGAACTGGAAATATTCGAAACTAAAAAGTCTGCCCTTTGAATAATATAATTAATAAAATTAAAAGGCAAGCTACAGATTGAGAGAAACTATTTGTCATACAAATATTTGACAAAAGATCAGAATCCAGAATATGTAAGGAACGCTTACAACTCAAATATAAGATAAATAACCCAACTAAAAAGTGAAAAAAAATTTGAACAGATATTTTACAAAAGAATATATACAAAAGACTATACACATAGCTAATAAGAACATGAAAAAATGCTCCACTAAAACCTCACTGATAATAGCATTACAACATTCCCACTAGAATAGCTAAAATTAAATAGACTGACAACAGCAAGCGATGGCATGGATGTGAACCAACTGCAACTCTCACGTATTAGTAGTGGCAATGTAAAATGATACGACCTTTGGAAATCAGTTTGCCAGTTTTTTATGAAGTTACACATACTGACCATAAAACCCTGCAATTCCACTTGTAGTTACCCATGAGAAACAAAAACATAGGTCCATGCTAAGATTTGCCTATGAATGTGCATAACACTTTTATATCATTTTTTATTGTGGTAAAATACTCATAAGATAAAATTTACCATTTTAAAGTGTACAATTCTATGGCATTCGTACATTCACAATGCCATACAACCGCCACCACTACCTAGTTCCAGAACACTTTCACCACTTCAAAAGCAAACCCCATAGGTATCAAATCACATCCCATCCCCCCATCTCCCCAGCCCTTGGCAACCACTACTGTGCTTGCTGTGGGTAAGGATTTGCCTATTCCGAACTTTTCCTATGAACAGAGTCATGTGACAAGCGGTCTTTGTGCCTGGCTATCCCCACCGGACACAACGTTTTCAAGGTTCGTCTACACTGTAGCAGGTATTAGTGCTTTGTTTTTTTTTTTATGGCTGAATAATATTCAATGTATGGATATCCCACATTTTGCTTATTCATTCATCCACCCATGGACATCTGGGTCACCTTTTGGCTACTGTGAATAGTGCTACTATGAATAGTTGTGCATAAGTTTTTAAGTCCCTGCTTTCAAGTCTTTTATGTATATACCTAGGAGTGGACTTGTTGGGTCATATGATAATTCTATCTTTAACTTTTTGAGGAATCTCCAAACTATTTTCCAAAACAGCTGCACCATTTCCATCAGCAGAGTACAAGGGTTCTAATCTCTCCAAATCCTGATCAACGCTTGTTATTTTCCATTTTTTGGATTAAAGCCACTCTAGTGGGGTGTGAGGTGGTTTTGATTTACACTTCCCTAATGACTAATAATGTTGAGCATCTATTCATAGATGCCGGCAGTTTGTATATTTTACCTGGTGATATACTCACCTATGTTTTAGCTGCTCGTTTGTCTTTTTGTTGTTGAGTTTTAGCTCATAGCACTCTAATTCACAATAACCCAGAAGAGGAAACAACCCAAACATCCACCAAACAGATGAATGAATACATAAACCACAATTCATCCATACAATGAAATACTATTCAGCAATAAAAAGACAAGAAGTACTAATAAACACAACTAAATGTAAGACTCTCAAAAACACTATGCAGAGTGAAAGAAGCTAGACACAAAAAGAGTATACAGATGGTCCCCAGTTTGCAACAGTTCAACTTATAATTTTTTGACTTTACAGTGGTATGAGAGCAAATACGAATCCAGTATAAATCATACTCCCAGTACCCATACAACCATTTTGTTTTTCACTTCAGTACTCAATAAAGTACACAATGTTCAACACTTTGTTCAGGCTTTGTGTTAGATGACTTTGCCCAGCTGTAGGCTAAAGTAATGTTCTGAGCATGTTTAAGGTAGGCTAGGCTAAGCTGTGATGTTAGGTAGGTAGGTGTATTAAATGTATTTTTGACTTAGGATATTTTCAACTTAACGATGGGTTTATTGGGATGTGACCCCGTCGTAAGTTGAGGGGCAACTGTAAAATAGGCTTCCACTCTGAAACTCTTAAAGAAACAAAATCTAATCTATAATAACCTGATCTAAACAGATCAGTCACTGCCAGGAGGGGTTGGAGCACTGAGGTGCAGGAAGGAATTTTGAGGCTCTGGGGCTGGCACAAGCCAGCCTGGGCCAAGCAGAGACAGCACACACTGCCCATGAACAAAAGCCCTCGGGGACCCGCTGGCAGGGGCAGACCCCACTGCCCACACGGGGCTCCGGGCAGGCTCCTCCTCTCCACCTCTCAGCTCCCGCCTGCGAGTTCTGTCCTTCTCTTCTGGATGCAAACCCGAAACACGGGCCTCTCCCAGCCCATCTGCCCTCGAGCCCCCCCACTTCTCCACGTCTCTTCACAGCAAAATTCTCGAAAAAGTCACCGGTTCCCGATGCCCCAGGTTCCTCTCCTTCCTTCTCTCAGAGGCTCCCTCCGCTGCTTCGACCTGGCCCACCGCTGGCTGGCGGCTGGCAAAGTCACCGGTGACTTTGTGTGGCCTCACTCTAACTCAAGGACAACCTCCGTCCTCACCCACGTGGCCTCCCCGACCACCTGCCCTCCCGATGCACGTCCAGTGCCGCCTCCAGGATGCCCCCAGCCTGTTCTCCTATCTCTCTCTGCATCTTCTTGGTCCCTTGTCCCAGGCTCAGTCCTCGGGCCTCTTCTGTTCTCCACCTACCCACACGCCCTGGGAGACCCAACTTCCATCTTTCAAAATGTCTCCTCTACACTGACAACCGCCAGGTTTAGAGCCTCAGCCCGAATGCCCCGCCCCCACCCCGCCATCCAGACTCATTTACCCACCCTCTCCTCTCCAGGGACGTCCCTCTGGCTGTACCGCCTTGAGAGCCATGCATCCCCTGTACCCGCAGACTGCGCCCCCGCCATACCGCATCTTGGGGTGACGGTGCCTCCACCCTCCAGCTGCCTGAGCCAAGAACCTGGGGCCAACCCAGATACCTGTTGCTCCGACAGTCCGCATAGGCTCCATCTGCCCAGAACGCCCAGAACGGGGCTGCCCACCACCCTCTGCCACTGTTCACCTGCATCCACAGGCCACCTGCCTCCAGAAGCCCTGAGCCAAGCAGCACCACCTCCCCACACACCTCCGCGCCTGCTACTCCTCCCCCACTCCCCACCTAGCTCGGAGAGGGCAGGGCCTCTGTCCCCTGGTCCCCACCTTCCGCCTTCACTGGCACTCAACAAACATTCTCTGATGAAACCCGTGAAACGCCACCAAGTGGACCAAGCTGAGGGGTGACAGGGCCCTTAAAGGTAACCAGTTCCCTCACGTCAAGAACGCAGGACATCGGGACATCCCCTGAGCAGAGCCCCGAGGCCCCTGCAGGGAGGTGGCTGTGGGGAGCGAGTGCCACCGAGCCCAGCGGGAGGACGCACTCACGCGGTTCTGGGCTGTCCTGGGCGGGCGAGGGCAGGTGGCCCGGCAGCACTGTGACCAGGAGCACACACTGCCACCCATGCGGACGTGCCCGGGCCCAGAGCCGTGCCAGGCTGTGCCCTGGCCACACCCGGAGCACACCGGGAACGCCGACACACGGAAGGTCCCACGCACAGAGGAGGTGGGGAGGCCAAGCGCATGGTCGCTGTCCTTCGCACAGAATCAACACACACATCAAAGGGCCGAACACTCACGCTCTAGATCCAAGCAAATCGTATTCTGTCCTAGCAACTCTATTTTTTTGGTCAGGAAAACACAAAAAGAAAATTATAATTCTAGGCAACTTTTTACTTGGCAGACTTCTATGCTGTATATACCAGTTTTATGCTTTTCTGTTATCATACCTGAAGGTTACTTAACACGTCCTCTTCTAAACAGGAAGAGAAAACAAAGGCACCCCTAAAAACGCATGGACCAAGCCCCAGTTTAGGTCAGGGCGGAGGGGCCCGCTCAGCCCAGGCTGCGCCTTCCTCTGCGCACGCGTCTCCTGGTTGGTCTTCTGCCGCTGGACTGTGCTGTCATCCCACCTGCAGAGTCTTCGTCTGCTCCGCGCTGTGGCTGAGGGTAGGGTACCGATTTCTGTCTTACCATGGTCACAAGGCACACGTTCAGAGGGTCAGTAACTATTGACTCAGCGATCGCCTCCTGTGAGCCAATTCTTTCGCTGTTGTGTAGGATCATGACTTTCTCTAATCGAATTCTATTTAAAATGCCTCAGGATATTATATTACTTAATGGAGATCCCTTTCTAAAAATTAATTTTATAATTACAAAAACAATTCCTTTGTAACAGAAACAAACCATACAGAAGAGAGAGCAAAAGTATAAGCTCCCTTGCTCTTACGCTCTTGCGCCCTCCCTCCCCTGCCGACCGCCACGCTTTCGCAGGGCCGCGTCCACACAGCCTGGTGCAGCTCCACCGCGCTCTGTGGAATGCAAGGCGTGTGTCCGTCGGACGGGCATTCACACGTGTGTGTGTAAATGGGACCTTCTATACTTTCCGCACTAAGGAGTGGTGTTTTCACTTACTGTATCGGCACAGCTTCTAAAATAAACCTTTGTGCTGTTTCATGATAATGGATTCAATGGCATGTTTGGGGGAAGAATTGGAGTTCTTAGACGATTATTAAATTTCTATTATGGAGAATTTCAAGCACACAGAAGTGGCTAGAACAGAATAATGAACCCAGGCACTCTCACCCGGGCCCCAAACGGTCCACTCACAGACGGTCCCAACCCGTCCCCCACACTCTCCCCACTCACACGGATCTGAGGGAGCTCCCAAATATCTTACCACTTCACCTGTGAACACACAGCATCTATCACTAAAGGGTAAAAATCATTTTAACATAGCACCATCGATGTGATTAAGGAATTCTTTAAAATCATGTACTCAACAAATGTCCAACTGTCTCATAAATAGCATAATTTTGAGAAGAGTGATTCTTGGATCAAATGCTGCTCTGACTGGGAGGTATGGGTCAGGCTTTGCCCAAAGCCCACCATCTCAGGGTGCCACACAGAAAAGACCCAGGGGAGGGGTGTGGTTATCGCTTTTATGGGCAGCATCTGAGACTTTTAGACAAATAACAGGACCGGGCACACACTGCCCCCCGGGCTCACACAGGCTCTATAGGAAGGTGGTTGTCGGGCTCTGCACCCTTAGACTATTATCAGTGCCTTGGGAGCAGCAGCCGGATGCTGGTGGCCCCCGGTGCAGCACCTCCAGGTAAATGTGATGCACTCAGGGAGGGTCAGGGAAGCTAGAAAGAGAATTAAAGCAGTCCATTTGCTTATCCCAGAGATCACTTTAATTGGCGTGCTGAAAAGCCCCACCCCAGGTTCCAGGGAAGGCCGTGGGCACACCCTCTCAACCTGACTGAATCAGCAGATATTTCCTCCTAATAAATCTCCACTTTCCTGTGTCACCTCTCAATGGAGGAGTTATGCTGAGTCCCTGGCACACCCCTCCCGGTGGCATGCAAGGGACCCTGCTCTACAGGCCCAGCTCTCAGGGGACAGCCCCAGGCCCTGGATGGGGATGGCACGGTTGGAGCTGCAGGAAGTACACCCCCAAGCATAGGGTGGTCAGGGCCAAAGGGAGAGAGAAGCCTCCCTGGGGCCTCTGTGACTTCCCTTCTCACCTTCCAGTCTACCTCTGGAATTGCCCAAGTTTGGAGAGACAAAAAACTGCTCCAGTAGGAAAATGCAGGCAGTCTTTCTCCCAGCAACACCCTTGACAGTCAGCCGATGACACAGTCATTTCTATATTTTCACTCAGCCAGTTTCACCCCCACGGGCACCCTCATGCCTGGATGGCTAACAGGTCGCCCCTGTCGTTCCCGGAAGAGCCTGTGAATTGCGGACCTGGGCACACAGGAAGCCCCGGTTTTCCTGAGCCACTGCACCTTCCCAAGAGTTCTTTCAACCAAGCAAGTTCTTAACATGCAGCAGGGAGGTCCCTGTAAATTGCAAAACAATCAGGAAAAAAACTCCCTTCCAAAGCGAGCAGTGGCTAGGTAGGCCTAATCCAGGGACAGTAGGGACGCCCCAGGGACAGAGAGGGAGAGGACATAGATCCCAGCTCCAGCCTCAGGAGCTCTGGCTCCGAGGAGTCAGGAGGGGAGTCTGCTGCCTCCCTCCTGGACCCACTCATGCCTCCCTCCCCACCAGAAATGGAACCCAGAGGAAGAGGTAAGAGGCCTCGGCAGGCTCCCTCCAGAAGCACAGAAGATGGAGAAAACCATTGATCTCTGCAATGCATTATTGATTTTGCTGATGTACTGGCACCAGCAGACGTTCCCTCCCTCTTCACTCAAAGGCAGCCATTAGCATGCACTCCCAAGCATCTGCCTAGACACACCCGCCTGGCATGAGGAAGGCAGCTCCAGATGACATCTACCTCGGACAGTCTCTGAGTGGTCTGTCCACAGGAGGATGATGTCACCAAGCACACCTCCCTGGCCCCAGGACCCCTGGACAGTTAGTGCAACATAGCCACTGGCCTTGCACCCCAAATCTCAGCCCAGGGTGGGCAGGACCCCCGCCACTCAGGGAGGGGTCTGTGCAAGGTTGCATTTTCAGCAGATTGTGTGTGCTAGTCAGGAGGGTGGGCTGGTCAGGAGCTGGGAGACAGAGGAACTCAACGGCTCTATTTCAGAGTGCAGACGGGCAAACAGACAGAAAAGCCCATCACAGGGAGGGAGAACCCTGGCTCCCATGCCAGCTTCAGGTCTTGCAACACCACGTGAGGGAGGGACCCCAGGGCTGCCCTGGTGCCAGAGATGTGTTTTTATTTCTCTATTTATTTTGCTTGCTTTGTGTACTCCAGACACTTTTATCAGTCCAAAGGGCTGGTCTTCAGGGAAGGCAGTCCTTGCCCACAGAAACATGCCAGTGTGTCCCTCACCCTCCCATTCCATCCTGCCTGGCAGGGTACTCAGAGCAAGCCTGCTTTCTTCTTCCGGCAGACGGTCACCAAGACATGATATGCACAGACATCAACCGTCAAAATGACAATCGGGCATTATCATCTCTACCAAAGGCCTGCCCCTGCACTAGCCAAAGCTAGCCATTTCTGGGACACAGTAAACATTCCCAAACAACCTCCCCGGGGCAGCCAGCAGGCAGGCCCCAGGCCTGGGACACATATGAGGTGACAGGCCACAGGTGTTGCTTCACCCCCTGAAAAGGAAACTTCCGTTCAGTGGCGCCTGGTGGATTTGAAAAGGCTCTGAACAGCAGGGTGAGATGCTTGGCCACAGGCCCCAGGTCCAGCTTGGCCTTCAGAGGCCTGGCCACCCACGAGCCTGGGATGTGCTCGACACAGCCAGGTTTTCAAAACAAAAGCAGAGCAACGTCATGTGGCAAACGCTCCAGAATGCAGGGCCAGGCCCTCAGCCCCCGACAACAGGCCTCACTTGAAGCGAACCGCCCACCTACAGACTCCCATTCACCCACCCACCCACTCCCCAAAATACTAACTCAAATAAACAAAAAGGACAACCGAGAACTCAACTCTCCTTTACATGTTTTTATTGGCAAAACCCCAGTAGAGCCAGCCCCTTGCAGCTCACCAGGCGGCTGCAACAGGTGCAGCCCAAGCTAAGGCTTGTGCTTCTCCTGGGCTGTTCTAGAATGATGCAGCCAAAACCCTACAGGAAACCGAGGCCTGCAAGTACTCACAGCCAAGGCGACCGACGACCTGACTGCTGCTGCCCGACCTGCCCCCACCTGTCTGAGTGCGCGGCCCAGCGCACCGGGGCAGCTGCCTCTGCGCCCAAAATAGAAGCCGGCAGGGGCGGGGGCCCTGCCGCAGCCCGGCCTGACCTAGCCGGGCCTGACCTACGGAGCCTGACCGGGCGGGCCGGGGCGCGGTGGGGCCTGGCCGAGTACGCCGCCCCCTCCCCGGCCGAGTCTGCTGCGCGCCCCGCACCCCCACGTCTAGAGGAGCCACCTGCACGAACCGGGAAGGCGAGGAGGTCGGGGAGGGATGGGGAGGAGTCCAGGGCGTACGAGGAAAGGCCAGGGTAGGTGGCTCCGGGAGGCGTCCCTGGAAAGGTCCAGGGAGGGACCGGGGAGGAGTCCAAGGGGTCCTGGGGGGGGGGTCCCCAGAAGGGGGCTCCTAGTAGAGGCCGGGGATGCGCAGAAGGGGCTCCGCGG